>JABMCL010001594.1:955000-977500 GCA_018857735.1 Alviniconcha marisindica
AACAGGCAAATGTACCCTGAGCAACAAGGTTAACAGGCAGATGTACTTCATGCCCTGGGCAACAAGGTCAACAGACGAATGTAGTCCATTGCCAGGCAACAAAACCACATGTAAATTTATTCCATTGCCAGGCAACAAGATCACAGGTAAATGTATTTCATTGCTGGAAGAACAAAATCAAGGTCAATGTACTATGTTGCCTGAAGAACGATGTTTTCATCAGTGTAGGTACTGATTCTCAGATCAAAGCGCACAAAGGGTATTGAATGATAATATTAACAATGGATTATTTATGGCTCTGATCTTGTAAGAGCCTGCAGCACCTACAAACAAAGTCACAGGTAAATGTACGTCATTTTCAGAGGAACAAAGTAACAGGTAAACGTGCTTTGTTACCTGGGGAAAGTCACAGATAAATGTACTTCATTTTTGGATGAACAAAATCACAGGTAAATGTATTTGAGTTTTGGAGAAACAAAGACACAGGTAAATATACTTCATTGCCTTTGGAACAAAATCACAGGTAAATATTTACTTCATTGCCTGGGGAACAGTCACAGGTAAATGCACTTCATTTTTAGAGGAACGATATCATAGGTAACTTAACTTCACTGCCAGGGAAACAAAACTGAAGGTAAAACGTCATTGCCTGGGGAACAGTCACAAATGAATGCACATCAATGCCCGAAGAACAAAATTACCAGTAAATATTCTTCATTCCCTGATGAACAAAGTCAAAGGTAATTACACCACATTCCCTGGGAATCAAAGTGACAGGTATAGACACAAGTCATACGTACATGTGCCGTATGGTAACGGAGCAAGAGAGGAGATGGAAAGGTGGAAAAAAGGGCAGCCCCAAGGTAAGAGACGGGGGAAGACATCAGACATCCCCAGCCCCCTTCAGGGCTAGCAGTAATGTAAACAGGTAATCGGTCTGCGGGGGGCGTAGGCTGGCAGGTAGCCCAGACCCATTCACCTCTGCCCTCCCATCGCCCGCTCCAACCGACTTCTGTCCAACACAGCACGGAACAAGAGGGGTGCGCCACAATCACCTCTCTGGTTTTTCAGGGAGGGAAAGAGGGGGGTGTTCAGGGAAAGAGGGGGGTGTTCAGTGTTCAGGGAAAGAGGGGGGTGTTCAGGGAAAGAGGGGGTGTTCAGTGTTCAGGGAAAGAGGGGGGTGTTCAGGGAAAGAGGGGGTGTTCAGTGTTCAGGGAAAGAGGGGGGTGTTCAGGGAAAGAGGGGGTGTTCAGTGTTCAGGGAAAGAGGGGGGTGTTCAGGGAAAGAGGGGGTGTTCAGTGTTCAGGGAAAGAGGGGGGTGTTCAGGGAAAGAGGGGGTGTTCAGTGTTCAGGGAAAGAGGGGGGTGTTCAGGGAAAGAGGGGGTGTTCAGTGTTCAGGGAAAGAGGGGGTGTTCAGGGAAAGAGGGGGTGTTCAGTGTTCAGGGAAAGAGGGGGGTGTTCAGGGAAAGAGGGGGGTGTTCAGGGAAAGAGGGGTGTTCAGGGAAGAGGGGGGTGTTCAGGGAAAGAGGGGGGTGTTCAGGGAAAGAGGGGGGTGTTCAGGGAAAGAGGGGGTGTTCAGTGTCAGGAAAGAGGGGGGTGTTCAGGGAAAGAGGGGGGTGTTCAGGGAAAGAGGGGGTGTTCAGGGAGAGAGTGGGGTGTTCAGTGTTCAGGGAAAGAGTGGGTGTTCAGGGACAGAGGGGGTGTTCAGGGAAAGAGGGGGGTGTTCAGTGTTCAGGGAAAGAGGGGGGTGTTCAGGGAAAGAGGGGGGTGTTCAGGGAAAGAGGGGGTGTTCAAGGAAAGAGTGGGGTGTTCAGTGTTCAGGGAAAGAGTGGGGTGTTCAGGGGTAGAGAGTCACCTCAGCGATGTCCACGGCCACCCCTTGCAGCTTCTGCTTGAAGTGGAGGACGCCGAGCTGCTGGCTGTTGTCCTTGATGAACGTCTCCAGGGTTCCTACGTCGGCAAACTCCATCACCAGTTGAAAGGGGTTCCTCTCATCTGAAAGCACAGGCCAGTCGGCTCAACAGCACTGAAAACATCTTCACTGCACAGTACTGTCTTCATTGGGCAGCACAAGCACTGTCTTCATTAGGCAGCACAAGCACTGTCTTCATTAGGCAGCACAAGCACTGTCTTCATTAGGCAGCACAAGCACTGTCTTCATTAGGCAGCACAAGCACTGTCTTCATAGGCAGCACAAGCAGTCTTCATTAGGCAGCACAAGCACTGTCTTCATTTGGCAGCACAAGCACTGTCTTCATTAGGCAGCACAAGCACTGTCTTCATTAGGCAGCACAAGCACTGTCTTCATTAGGCAGCTCAGGCACTGTCTTCATAGGCAGCACAATGTTTTCATCAGGCAGTGTAAGTACAGATTCTCAGATCAAAGCGCATACAGGGTACTGAATGATAATGCTAATACTGTATTATTTATGGCTATGATCTTGTAAGAGCCTGGAACACCTACAAAGGCCTACAGATATGCACAGTCATCGCATTCGAAAGCACACACACACACATGAGCTAGTGTACATTTGCACCACACACACACACACATTCACACACACACACACACACATGAGCTAGCGTACATTTGCACCACACACACACACACACACACACACACACACACACACACACACACACACACACACACACACACACACACACACACACACACACACACACACACACACACACACACACACACTACAATCCAGATGACAGGTGTGCATTACAAGAACCACCCCTACTACCAGGTCGTCCTGCTGTCATCAGAACAGGGAGACTGAAGTACACGCAGGGCTGAGCAAAGTTGTAGTCAAGCAGTTCTTGGATTCTAACGTTCTGTGGGCAGCGTAGGGTCAGTGTAGGATGAAGAGCAGATGGTGAGGGCAGTTGACATGAAGCAACTGCCCTCACTCTCTGTCCATACCTCCGGCAGTTGCTTCATGTCAACTGCCCTCACTCTCTGTCCATACCTCCGGCAGTTGCTTCATGTCAACTGCCCTCACTCTCTGTCCGTACCTCCGGCAGTTGCTTCATGTCAACTGCCCTCACTCTCTGTCCGTACCTCCGGCAGTTGCTTCATGTCAACTGCCCTCACTCTCTGTCCATACCTCCGGCAGTGGCTTCATGTCAACTGCCCTCACTCTCTGTCCATACCTCCGGCAGTTGCTTCATGTCAACTGCCCTCACTCTCTGTCCATACCTCCGGCAGTTGCTTCATGTCAACTGCCCTCACCATCTGCTCTTCATCCTACACTGACCCTACGCTGCCCACAGAACGTTAGAATCCAAGAACTGCTTGACTACAACTTTGTTCAGCCCTGAGAAACCTTCGGTCTGAAGGACTCTTAACGAGACACCACAGCACCACTGGCAAGCTTGTTTAAAATGATAAACCAAATGCACGGATCTTTGTTTTGCTGTCGTTCGTTGCTTTTATATTTTACATGAAAACAATGATCAAAGTGACGCAGCTTCTCTGTATGAATTGTGTGGATCACTGTATGCACTGTGCGGCTCTAAGCTGTGGAAATAATGTGAATCACTGTATGCACTGTGCGGCTCTATGCTGAGGAAATAATGTGAATCACTGTATGCACTGTGCGGCTCTATGCTGAGGAAATAATGTGAATCACTGTATGCACTGTGCGGCTCTGCTGTGGAAATAATATGTGGATCTATTGTATGCACTGTGCGGCTCGCTCTATGCTGTGGAAACAATGTGTGGATCTATTGCATGGGTCTATTGTGTAGATCTGCTGTGGGGGGCGTCTTGTGTGGAGCTATCGTGTGGACTTACAATGTGGCTCTCATGTGTGATGCTACTATGTGGATCTTGCACAGAAGACTGATGAGTACACTGTGTACATGCATAGAAGAGCTTGAAGCAAGGAGACTGATGAGTACACTGTGTACATGCATAGAAGAGCTTGAAGCAAGGAGACTGATGAGTACACTGTGTACATGCATAGAAGAGCTTGAAGCAAGGAGACCGATGAGTACACTGTGTACATGCAAGAAGCGCTTGAAGCAAGGAGACCGATGAGTACACTGTGTACATGCAAGAAGCGCTTGAAGCAAGGAGACCGATGAGTACACTGTGTACATGCAAGAAGCGCTTGAAGCAAGGAGACCGATGAGTACACTGTGTACATGCAAGAAGCGCTTGAAGCAAGGAGACCGATGAGTACACTGTGTACATGCAAGAAGCGCTTGAAGCAAGGAGACCGATGAGTACACTGTGTACATGCAAGAAGCGCTTGAAGCAAGGAGACCGATGAGTACACTGTGTACATGCAAGAAGCGCTTGAAGCAAGGAGACCGATGAGGAAATGAGAAAGCCGCGTGCTTGCTGAGCGTGCACCCACCTGCCATCACGATTCCCTTCAGCCGAACAACATGGTTGTGGTTCAGTGCACACACGTTCAGGGCCTCCCGGAGGAACTGTATGGTCTGGTCCCTAGACCGTCTGATCATCTTCTTCACTGCCACCACCTCGCCCCCTGCCGTCGCCTGTGCCTGTCTCGTCTCGCAGGCTTCTTGCAGGTACCCCTTCACCACCTCTCCAAAGATACCCTTTCATACAAACGACACAGGTGCCTTTTATACAAACAACACAGGTGCCTTTTATACAAACAACACAGGGACCCTTTCATACAAACAACACAGGTGCCCTTTATACAAAACAACACAGGGACCCTTTCCTACCAAACAACACAGGTGCCTTTTATACAAAACAACACAGGGACCCTTTCATACCAAACAACACGGGTGCCTTTTACACAAAACAACACAGGTACCCATTCATACCAAACAACACAGGTACCTTTTATACAAAGGAACACAGGTACCCTTCCATACAAAACAACACAGGTTCCCTTTATACAAAACAAACACAGGTACCCTTTCATACCAAACAACACAGGTGCCTTTTATACAAAACAACACAGGTACCCTTTTGATACAAAACAACACAGGCATGCTTTCATACCAAAGAATGAAGATGCCTTTTATACAAAACAACAAAGGTACCCTTTCATACCAAACAACAAAGGTGCCTTTTATACAAAACAACACAGGACATACAAAACAACACAGGTATCCTTTCATACAAACAACACAGGTATCATTTCATACAAAACAAGAAAGACAACAAAGAGACCCTTTCTTTCATACAAAAGAACAAAAGTACCCTTTCATACAAAAGAACAAAAGTACCCTTTCATACAAAACAAGAAAGGTACCCTTTCATACAACAAAGGTACCCTTTCATACAAAACAAGAAAGGTACCCTTTCATACAACAAAGGTACCCTTTCATACAAAACAAGAAAGGTACCCTTTCATACAACAAAGGTACCCTTTCATACAAAACAAGAAAGGTACCCTTTCATACAACAAAGGTACCCTTTCATACAAAACAAGAAAGGTACCCTTTCATACAACAAAGGTACCCTTTCATACCAAACAAGAAAGGTACCCTTTCATACAACAAAGGTACCCTTTCATACAAAACAAGAAAGGTACCCTTTCATACAACAAAGGTACCCTTTCATACAAAACAAGAAAGGTACCCTTTCATACAACAAAGGTACCCTTTCATACAAAACAAGAAAGGTACCCTTTCATACAACAAAGGTACCCTTTCATACAAAACAAGAAAGGTACCCTTTCATACAACAAAGGTACCCTTTCATACAAAACAAGAAAGGTACCCTTTCATACAACAAAGGTACCCTTTCATACCAAACAAGAAAGGTACCCTTTCATACAACAAAGGCACTCTTTCATACAACAAAGGTACCCTTTCATACAAAACAAGAAAGACAACAAAGAGGCCCCTTCATACAAAAGAACAAAAGTACCCTTTCATACAGAACAAGAAAGGTACCCTTTCATACAACAAAGGTACACTTTCATACAAAACAAGAAAGGTACCCTTTCATACAACAAAAGTACCCTTGCTTACAAAACAAGAAAGACAACAACGGTACCCTTTCACACAACAAAGGTACCCTTTCATAGAAAAGTAAAAGACAACAAAGGGACCCCTTTATACAAAACAAAGGTACCTTTCATACAAAGCAAAGGCAAATGCTGCAGCAACTGGAGAATCCGTCTTTTAAAAGCACATGTTTGAAGCTTTTGATTTTATTCCGTTCTTTATCAGCAGCAAGGGCAGAAAGAGAAAGGCCGCGACGAGCAGTAGGAGGGGTTCACCTAAACTTTCATGTTAACTGATCAGTCACACAAAAGTGTCATCACTGAGGCAATCTTCGCTCACATCGAAAAGTAATACACCTATTCATCTGACAATTAACCGCTAAACTACCAATGATGATAATAATCATAACATAGTCTTTGTCACACTTCACCTCTCAAGAGCCCGGGGTCTTTACAAGCGCCTACGATAGGCACATTTCAACCCCCCAACCCCCCCCCCCCCCCCCCCCCCCCACACACACACGCATACAACCACACACACACACACACACACACACACAACCACACACACACGTGATGTAATGTACACACACACACACACTAACAAACACACATACATACATAATGCACACACAAAAAGTGCACACACATGAAGCGTGCTGCCAAAGACAGAAACACTGCACCTTGCCAAGAACAGGTCCTGTCTCCCTCAGAAGCGATGAGTCCAGGAAATAACTGTTGTAGTACTGGTGCATCTGCTGCTTCAGCTCCTCCACAACCTGCTGTTTCCTGGCCTCATCTCTGGGTTGGTTGGTTTCATGTTCTGCACATCATCAGCACCATGGTTGTCTTCATCATCATCACTGCCACCATAATCATCACTACCACTATCTTTGTTAGTATCAGTATCACCAACACCATCATCATTAGTTTCATTATTATCTTTATCATTATCTTGACCACCACCACCACCACCACCACCACCACCAACATCACCACCTTCATTATTAACTTGACCATCACCATCACCATCATTTTCATCTTTATTATCTTGATCATCATCACCACCACCACCACAACAACCACCACCATTATCTTCATCATCATCTTGACCATCACCACCACCACCACCATTATCTTCATTATCATCTTGATCATTACCCCACCATTATCTTCATCAGCATCTTGACCATCACCACCACCACCACCATTATCTTCATTATCATCTTGATTATTACCCCACCATTATCTTCATCAGCATCTTGACCATCACCACCATAACCACCATTATCTTCATTATCATCTTGATCATTACCCCACCATTATCTTCATCTTCATCTTGACCATCACCACCACCACCATTATCTTCATCATCATCTTGACCATCACCACCACCACTACCATTATCTTCATCAGCATCTTGATCATCACCACCACCTGTTACAACATCACTCAACACTCCTCCTCTGAACGGCTTCTGCCACCCAGTACCTCTACAATCTCACCCAGTACCTCCATGACCTCACCCACTACTGCTGTGACCTCACCCAGTAGTCCTCTGACCTCACTCAGTACCTCTACAATCTCACCCAGTACCTCTACAATCTCACCCAGTACCTCTACAACCTCATCCAGTACCTCCATGACCTCACCAACTACTACTTCACCCAGTACTCCTCTGACCTCACCCAGTACCTCTACACTCTCACCCAGTACCTCTACAATCTCACCCAGTACCTCTACAACCTCACCCAGTACCTCTACAATCTCACCCAGTACCTCTACAACCTCACCCAGTACCTCTACAATCTCACCCAGTACATCTACAACCTCACCCAGTACCTCTACAATCTCACCCAGTACCTCTACAATCTCCCCCAACACTTCTACACCTCACCCAAGACCTCTGCAACATCACCCAACATGACACAACCTCACTCGGTGCCTCTGCTAACTCACTCAGTACCTCTACAACCTCACACAACAGTTCTAAATCTCACCCAGTACCTCTACATCACCCAACATGATACAGCCCCACTCAGTACCTCTACAAATTCACTCAGTACCTCTACAACCTCACAAATCACCTCTACAACCTCACACGACAGCTCTACACCTTACTCAGTACCTCTACAAACTCGCTCAGTACCTATACAAACTCCTCAGTACCTCTACAAACTCACCCAACTACAACCTCACCGAACACTTCTACACCTCACCCAATATCTGCAACATCACCCAACAACCTCATTCGTACCTCTACAACCTCACCCAACTACTGCCTCACCAAACACTTCTACACTCCACCCAATACATCGACAACCTCACCCAACATACTACAACCTCACTCAGTACCTCTACAACATCACCCAGTACCTCTACAACCTCACACAACTACTGCCCACCAAACACTTCTACACTTCACCCAATACCTCGACAACCTCACCCAACATGCTACAACCTCACTCAGTACCTCTACAACATCACCCAGTACCTCAACAACCTCACACAACTACTGCCCACCAAACACTTCTACACTTCACCCAATACCTCGACAACCTCACCCAACATGCTACAACCTCATTCAGTACCTCTACAACATCACCCAATACCTCAACAACCTCACCCAACATGCTACAACCTCACTCAGTACATCTACAACCTCACCTAGTACCCCTACAACCTCATACAACAGCTCTAAACCTCACCCAGTACCTCTACAACATCACCCAATACTGCCACGACCTTACCCACTATGCTACAACCCCACCTACAGTGCCACAACACCCCAACCTCACTAACCACAACTACAACCTCCCTACCTCACCCATCTCTGCCAACAGTCATCTGTTGCAATACCAGTCTAAAACTTCCCTGTGATCGGCCCTTCCCCACTCTCCTTTATGACACACACAGATGGACTTTAACATTGTTCACATTACCATTTGCTGATCTTACCATCTGCTGACCATACTATTTGCTGATCTCACCATCTGCTGATCTAATTACCATTTGCTGATCTCACCATCCGCTGACCTTGCTATTTGCTGATCTCACCATCTGCTGACCTAATTACCATTTGCTGACCTCACTGTCTGCTGACCTTACTATTTGCTGATCTCATCATCTGCTGTTCATACTATTTGCTGACTTTACCATCTGCTGACCTAATTACCATTTGCTGATCTCACCATCTGCTAACCTTACTATATGCTGATGATACCATCTGCTGACTTCACCACATGCTGTCCATTTCTACGTAGAGACACACTATTGCCCTAATAATAACAACATTCTGTAATCCTTCCAGATTGTTCAGGAAAGCGTTAGTTTTCGCAGTGTGAGGTGTGTGGAATACAGTGCAATATGATGTGTGTGTGACGTGTGAAGTGTGTGTGATGTGTGAAGTGTAATTTTAGTGGATGTGTGTAGTGTGTTGGATGTGTGAAGTGTGTAGGATGTGTGAAGTGTGCAGGATGGGCGACTGTGTGTGGGATGTGTAAAGTGTGTGGATGTGTGAAGTGTTGCAGAAAGCTTTTGCTGTGTGAAGTGTGTGGAATGTGTGAAGTGTGTAGATGTGTGAAATGTGTGAAACGAGTTAAGTGTGTGGAGGTTTATTAAATGTTGGATGTATGGGTGATGTGTGTAGAATGTGTGGAGTGTGTGGAGTGTGTGGAATGTGTGAAGTGTGTAGGATGTGTGAAGTGTGTGGGATGTGCAAAGTGTGTAAAATGTGTAGGATGTGCAGGATAATTAAGTGTGTGGGATGTGTGAGATGTGTAGGATGTGGGAAGTGTGTAGGATGTATGAAGTGTGTGGGATGTGGGAAGTGTGGGAAGTGTGTAGGATGTGGGAAGTGTGTAGGATGTGGAAAGTGTGTGGCATATGTGAAGTGTGTGGGATGTGTGAACTGTGTAGCATGTGAAAAGTATGTAGGATGTGGAATGTGTGAGGGATGAGGGAAGTGTGCAGCATGTGGGAAATGTGTGGGATGAGTGAATTGTGTAGCATGTGGGAAGTGTGTAGGATGTGTGAAATGTGTGGATGTGGGAAGTGTGTGGATGTGAGAAGTGTGTGGGTGTGGGAAGTGTGTGGGTGTGGGAAATGTGTGGATGTGGGAAGTGTGTAGGATGTGGGAAGTGTGTAGGATGTGGGAAGTGCGTGGAATGTGGGAGTAGTAGTAGTAGTAATGGGATTTTAATGTCCTGTCAACCACACAGGGTCACCTCAGGACAGTCAAACTCAGGTCATAAGCAAATGCACAGTTCAAAACTCTTCTCACATATATACCAACCCTCTGTCAAGTCAATCTACAAAACCAATCACTTCACAAACATAATACATATGTATACAAACATCAGACACAAATTTTCGAAGAGTTAGTCCCTTCAATATTACCCCTGTTAAAAGAGCACATAAGGCTAGGACATGCTGGTACCGCCGACCAGTCCGGCTAATTTATCAATACCAGGTTAAAGAAAAATATAAAAAAGAAATGGACAGACACAATATAAAAATTTACAAATGTTATATAAATGCATAATGGCAAATCCCAGTGCCATATGGCAGCAAGCTGGTTGATGTGGGAAATGTGTGGGTGTGGGAAGTGTGTGGATATGAGAAGTGTGTGGGATGTGGGATGTGTGTAGGATGTGTGAATTGTGTTGGGTGTATGAATTGTGTAGGAAGTGGGAAGTGTGCGGATATGAGAAGTGTGTGGGATGTGGGACGTGTGTAGGATGTGTGAATTGTGTTGGGTGTATGAATTGTGTAGGAAGTGGGAAGTGTGTGGATATGAGAAGTGTGTGGGATGTGGGACGTGTGTAGGCTGTGTGAATTGTGTTGGGTGTATGAATTGTGTAGGAAGTGGGAAGTGTGTGGATATGAGAAGTGTGTGGGATGTGGGACGTGTGTAGGATGTGTGAATTGTGTTGGGTGTATGAATTGTGTAGGAAGTGGGAAGTGTGTGGATGTGAGAGGTGTGTGGGATGTGGGACGTGTGTAGGATGTGTGAATTGTGTTGGGTGTATGAATTGTGTAGGAAGTGGGAAGTGTGTGGATATGAGAAGTGTGTGGGATGTGGGACGTGTGTAGGATGTGTGAATTGTGTTGGGTGTATGAATTGTGTAGGAAGTGGGAAGTGTGTGGATGTGTGAATTGTGTTGGGTGTATGAATTGTGTAGGAAGTGGGAAGTGTGTGGATGTGTGAATTGTGTTGGGTGTATGAATTGTGTAGGAAGTGGGAAGTGTGTGGATGTGTGAATTGTGTTGGGTGTATGAATTGTGTAGGAAGTGGGAAGTGTGTGGATGTGTGAATGTGTTGGGTGTATGAATTGTGTAGGAAGTGGGAAGTGTGTGGATGTGTGAATATGTGTTGGTGATGAATTGTGTAGGAAGTGGAAGTGTGTGGATGTGTGAATTGTGTTGGGTGTATGAATTGTGTAGGAAGTGGGAAGTGTGTGGATGTGTAGAGATTGTGTTGGGTGTATGAATTGTGTAGGAAGTGGGAAGTGTGTGGATTGTGAATTGTGTTGGGTGTATGAATTGTGTAGGAAGTGGGAAGTGTGTGGATGTGTGAATGTGTGTTGGGTGTATGAATTGTGTAGGAGTGGAAGTGTTGGATGTGTGAATTGTGTGAGGGGAAGTGTGTGGATGTGGGACGTGTGTAGGATGTGTGAATTGTGTTGGGTGTATGAATTGTGTAGGAAGCGGGAAGTGTGTGGATGTGGGACGTGTGTAGGATGTGTGAATTGTGTTGGGTGTATGAATTGTGTAGGAAGCGGGAAGTGTGTGGATGTGGGACGTGTGTAGGATGTGTGAATTGTGTTGGGTGTATGAATTGTGTAGGAAGCGGGAAGTGTGTGGATGTGGGACGTGTGTAGGATGTGTGAATTGTGTTGGGTGTATGAATTGTGTAGGAAGCGGGAAGTGTGTGGATGTGGGACGTGTGTAGGATGTGTGAATTGTGTTGGGTGTATGAATTGTGTAGGAAGCGGGAAGTGTGTGGATGTGGGACGTGTGTAGGATGTGTGAATTGTGTTGGGTGTATGAATTGTGTAGGAAGCGGGAAGTGTGTGGATGTGGGACGTGTGTAGGATGTGTGAATTGTGTTGGGTGTATGAATTGTGTAGGAAGCGGGAAGTGTGTGGATGTGGGACGTGTGTAGGATGTGTGAATTGTGTTGGGTGTATGAATTGTGTAGGAAGCGGGAAGTGTGTGGATGTGGGACGTGTGTAGGATGTGTGAATTGTGTTGGGTGTATGAATTGTGTAGGAAGCGGGAAGTGTGTGGATGTGGGACGTGTGTAGGATGTGTGAATTGTGTTGGGGGTATGAATTGTGTTGGGTGTATGAATTGTGTAGGAAGTGGGAAGTGTGTGGATGTGGGACGTGTGAAGGATGTGTGAATTGTGTTGGGTGTGTGAATTGTGTAGGAAGCGGGAAGTGTGCTGGACCCTGTACCTTGCACTTGCTGCTGCAGCTGCCGCACTCCCTCACGATCCTCACACATCGGCTCCACAGCCTCCAGAACGATGCTCAAAATGGAGAAGCCATTGCCCTGCGATGCCTGCTCTGCCAGTTTGAGTACTGAAACACCACAAGCAGGTCTGGTCACCAGCTGTTCCAGTGCAACCCCTTTGTAAGACCCCACAGAAGGACCAGTATATCTGGTTATCATTTGCCACAGGGCAACCCCTTTGTAAGGTAGTGGGGAAGCAATTGTTCAGCACATCTGCAGTTGCTTGTACCTGTCATTTGACACAATCAAACCATCATGCTCATTCTGGTTATTTCTGTACAACTTAAGACTATATTTACTGATCACGCAGGACTACACAACTTAAGGCTGTTTACTGGTCACAGAGAACTACACAACACAAGGCTGTTTACTGGTCACAGAGGACTACACAACACAAGGCTGTTTACTGGTCACAGAGAACTACACAACACAAGGCTGTTTACTGATGATGGAAGACTACACAACTTAGGACTATACTGATCATGCCTAACTTTAAGGCAAGCTGTACATGGAAAACCCACCAGAATCTGCAGCCTTCAACAGCTCAAGAGGTTTAGGTCTGTGGTCAGGGTCGCTGTGCCAACAGCGGTGCATCAACTCCAGCAAGGACTGCTGTATCTTGTGCAGCAGGCTAGTCGCTGGCCACGAGGCCCTGTCCCCAGCTGAGCTTAGCTCAGTCATTGCCATCTCCCCCGACACCAAGCTGCACTCTGCATCATCAGACAAAACACGGAATGAAACCAATAAAGATTTACAGAAACCGGCATGGAAAGTAACGAGAGCTGTGCCAAGCAGTTCGGTTCTAGGCGTGTGGTTGCCCATCAGCATGTCCAGTCATGTCACTGACAGAGAAGGTAAACTCATGTCACTAACACTAAGTAACAGAGTATGTAAAGTCATGTCACTGAAAAAGCATGTCCAGTCATGTCACTGACAGAGCATGTAAACCCATGTCACTAACAGCTAGAGTATGTAAATTCATGTCACTGAAAAAGCATGTAGAGTCATGTCACTGACAGAGCATGTAAACTCATGTCACTGACAGACAGACTGGGTGGGGGAGGGGGGTGGGGAAGTTACCTTCTTACTTATGTCACTGACAGAACATGTCAATTCATGTCACTGACAGAGCATGTCAACTCATGTCACTAACAGAGTACTCATGTAAAGTCATGTCACTAAAAAAAGCATGTATATCCATGTCACTGACCGAACATGTACAGTCACGTCGCTGGCACAGCATGTACAGTCATGTCATTGACCAAGCATGCACAGTCATGTCACTGACAGAGCATGTTCAATCACATCCCTGACATACCATGTACAGTCATGTCACTGACACAGAGCATGTACAGTCATGTCACAGATAAAGCATGTAAAGTCATGTCACTGACAACGCACGTACATTCATGTCACTGACAGAACATTTACAGTCATGTCACTGACAGAACATGTACAGTCATGTCACTGACAGAACATGTACAGCCATGTCACTGACAGAACATGCACAGTCATGTCATTGAAACAGCACACACATATCAACCATACACACTTTGCTGACAGAACCTGTACAGTCACTTTGCTGACAGAACATGACAGAACATGCACAGTCATTTTGCTGACAGAACATGACAGAACATGCACAGTCACTTTGCTGACAGAACATGTACAGTCATTTGGCTGACAGAATATGCACAGTCATTTTGCTGACAGAACATGACAGAACATGCACAGTCACTTTGCTGACAGAACATGACAGAACATGCACCGTCACTTTGCTGACAGAACATAACAGAACACACAGACATTTTGCTGACAGAACCTGCACAGTCATTTTGCTGACAGAACATGACAGAACATGCACAGTCATTTTGCTGACAGAACATGCACAGTCATTTTGCTGACAGAACATGCAATCATTTTGCTGACAGAACATGCAATCATTTTGCTGACAGAACATGACAGAACATGCACAGTCTTTCTGCAGACAGAACATGACAGAACCTGCACGGTCATTTTGCTGACAGAACATGCGCAGAAAGAACTGCAGATTACACAGCCAGACTCATGTGGCTGCACAGTTAGTTAGTTCTTGGGTTGTAGCAGCCTGTCAACTGCATCAGCCAAACGTAATCATTAATTACTCATTAGCCAAAACTAACTACACACTTAAAAAGTAGGAGAGGATTTGGAAAAAATGAAGGTGAATTGACTGGGAAGATAGAACACGGAGGAAAGAAGAAATTCCCAGCAAATGGTGAAGCATGCATGGCCTTATGCTTTAAAGGGAGATTTGTCAGCTCTGGGTTCTCAACAGAAGGCACCTTCATTTCTATGTCCACAACAACCCCTGCGGTAAATGTCTCAACACAGAGAAACTGACCATCACACAAACGGACACAGTCCAGCAGGAAAATGGATCCAGAAGAAACTACAAGGCAGCTAACGACAGAAACGGAGCACTAAGCCACAAAGCCGTAACAACTCCTACCCTGCACAGAGCCTGCGGCGACTCCCATGTACTCATCCAGCTGGGAGGAGAGGGAGTGGGAGCGGACAAAATCCTGGGAGGCCACCCACTGCTGGGTGCGTGGGTCCCCGTCGCCAGCAACAGACCGCTGGTTCGCATCGCCCTCAGGGGGCGTCACTGCGGTGAAGACAGGGTCTGGCAGTTTTTTCCCTTGCTCAAAGAAGGTTTGAACCTGTGTACAGTGATGGCACAAACATTAGCTGTTCCAAAAAGCAGACAGTGAAAACATTGTTGTATCACACCACTGACATGACACTAAAGGTATCACACCACTGACATGACATTAAAGGTAACAAACTACAGACATAAACTCAGGTATCACACCACTGACATGACACTAAAGGTATCACACCACTGACATGACATTAAAGGTAATAAACTACAGACATAAACTCAGGTATCACACCACTGACATGACACTAAAGGTACCACACGACAGACATAACACAAGGTATAACACCACAAACATGACACTAAACGTACATCACTGACATGACACAAAAAGTATCACACCACTGACATGACATTGAAAATATCACATCACTAACATGAAACTAAAGGTATCCCACCACTGACATGACACTAAAGGTATCACACCCCAGACATTAAAGGTATCACATCCGAGACATAACATTAAAGGTATCACTGATATAACACTAAAGGTATCACACCACTGACATGACACTAAAGGTATCACACCACTGACATGACACTAAAGGCATGACACTACAGACAATGCCATCAGACCGGCAGTATGCAGGATGTTTGCAGGGGATAACTCACATTGACACCAGCTGGTATGCACTCCATAGGGTCCCTTCCACGCCACAGCATCTCCCACATCACGGTGCCGTACTCATGCACGGCAGACTGCAGCGTGTGCTTGGACAGGTCCTGAAACCGCTCTGGTGCCACCCAGGCAAGCCTGAACACAAAGAGAAGACATTACAGCACCACACCATCATATGACAGCCACGGTGTCATCACCGACGCACCACACCAGCACAGGACAACAGCTAACAGCACCACACCAGCACAGGACAACAGTGACGACAGCTAACAGCACCACACCAGCGCAGGACAGCAGCTTACAGCACCACACCAGCACAGGACAACAGTGACGACAGTTAACAGCACCACACCAGCACAGGACAACAGTGACGGCAGCTAACAGCACCACACCAGCGCAGGACAGCAGCTTACAGCACCACACCAGCACAGGACAACAGTGACGACAGTTAACAGCACCACACCAGCACAGGACAACAGTGACGGCAGCTAACAGCACCACACCAGCGCAGGACAGCAGCTTACAGCACCACACCAGCACAGGACAACAGTTAACAGCACCACACCAGCACAGGACAACAGCTAACAGCACCACACCAGCACATGACAACAGTGACGGCAGCTAACAGAACAACACCAGCACAGGACAACAATTAACAGCACCACACCAGCGCAGGACAACAGTGACAACAGCTATCAGCTCCACACTAGCACAGGACAACAGTTAACAGCACTACACCAGCACAGGACAACAGTGAAGATAGTTAACAGCACCACACCAGCACAGGACAACAGTGACGACAGTTAACAGCACCAAACCTGCACAGGACAACAGTTAACAGCACCACACCAGCACAGGACAACAGTGACGACAGCTAACAGCACCACACCATCACAGGACAACAGTGACGACAGCTAACAGCACCACACCAGCACAGGACAACAGTTAACAGCACCACACCAGCACAGGACAACTGTTAACAGCACCACACCTGCACAGGGCACCAGTGACAGCAGCCAACAAAACTACATCATCAGAGGACAAGTTTGAAAAATAAGCGTACTTTTAAAGTTTCTGTTTTGATCTTGTTCACTACAAACACTAATTTCTTCACCACACACAAGCACCCCTTCACTAACAACCCCCCACACACACACACACCCACACACCCATACACACACACACACAACACATACACCCACACCCACCCACACCCACCCACAGCCACCCACACACCCACCCACCCACCCACACACCCACCCACCCACACACACACACACACACACACACACACACATCACCCCTTCACTAACAAACCCCCCCCCCCACCCACCCACCCACACACACACACATCACCAAGAAAGACGTACCTCCTCTGGTTGAGGGTGTCTGTGACAGGCAGCGTGTCACAAAAGAGGGCGACGCTGGGATCACCCAGTCGGATGGTGAGAGAATCGTGCTCCTCCCTGTAGATGAGAATCTTGGCACAGCACAGGTTTCCGTACAGCAGGCCCGTCTTAGAATGGTGCTGGAAAGCAAACCAACTCTAAGCAGCCCAAGTCACACATCACACTGCGCCTTTTGCATCCCTCCCTCCCTCCCTCCCCATGCTACATAACAAGTACACATGCAGGCAGACCAACCCAAACTTACAAACTAACATACAAACAACCAAATTTAGTTTTCATGATCACCACCTGACATCACTCTCACCACAACTACAACCTCCCTCTCCTCTACTCTTCCTCCAAACTCTGCCAGCACCAGTTACACCACTGAAGGGGGGCTCCTCGTCTTCATGCATCTGTCTACCGGCCCTTTCTGCACGCTCTCAAACCTCTGGGTACTAATAAAACTGTGGACATAATATAGCATCAAAGCAAGCATGTAAACACGAGGTGCATCAGACCCTAGTAAAACAATGAGTTCGGTCAGATGATTTTGGTGGGGATTGTTCCGCCGTAAGCAATGTGGGCAGTTATAAACGAAAAGCCCAGTATAATCTGATTTGTCCGTTACAAACATACTGCCGTCTGAGCGCAAGGAAAGGCAGACAGCAGACAGTTTCGGAGACCTCTGGCATAAGCGGTGGCAGTGGCTGGAGACAGGATGTTGCAGACCAGCGCCTGGAGGTTCCACTCTCACCAGCACTCTCACGCTCAGCCCAGATCCCTGCTCTCCGCACGTCTCTAAACACATCCTAAACACGACTGATGCAGCACCACCAGCAGGAGTCAGCATACAGCACTGCCCAGAACTGGATCATTACAGCTATCCGCCCTCACTAGCTAAATAAAAGCATTACCCACCAGATCTAACAAGCAGTTGGCCAGCTGTTTCAGGACCGATCCAAGCTGCATGTAATTCAGGGGCGGAACGTCAGTCCTGCGCAGGCGTTGGAGTAAGCTGCCCTTGCCCTCCGGCATGCTCTTGAAGATGATGCGAACAGGGGAGGCAAGCGCAAGGCCATAGACTTGCAAAAAGATTGAGCTGCATTCTCGCAGTTTCAGAAGAAGTTCTGCCCCTCTTCGGTAAGCCTGGAAATTCAACCACAAAACAGTGTTTGTGCATGTGGTGTGTCAAAACGGTGTTTGTGCATGTGGTGTGTCAAAACGGTGTTTGTGCATGTGGTGTGTCAAAACGGTGTTTGTGCATGTGGTTTGTCAAAACAGAGTCAAAGCCTGCATTTCATCTTGCACCCAGATGACAGTCCAGGCTCAACCCCCCCCCCCCCCCCTCCAAATTATAGACATCCCACTCCCTTGATGCCAAGGAGGGTTGATTACTGTACACAGATGGACCACAGTTCAGTTGTGCTTCAGCTGTCCTTTCTCAACTGTGGTTTACACACACTGTCTTGTGACTGCCCCCCACAATGAACAAAATGGCTACACACACTGTCTTGTGACTGCGCCCCACAATGAACAAAATGGCCATACACACTGTCTTGTGACTGCCCCCCACAATAAACAAAATGGCCATACACACAGTCTTGTGACTGCCCCCCCACAATGAAAAAGCCAGCAAAATGGCTCACATGCACCACTGCCAAACAAGGAATGAGTGGGACTGATGTAGTGGGTGTGCATTTAAATAAAACTCAGCATTACTAAATAATAATAATCAAAGTATTCATACAGTGCAAAATCTTCTTAGGTGAGACTATTCCAAGTGCATGCTGCACCTACATACACAGAGGAACCCACAAAACCCAAGTATAATTATTGACTATACACAACTTCATTTAAAACCAATGCAAACAGATAACAAACAGGGACATATCTGCTGATACACCTTTCAAAATTCTCCTGAATTACATGGCTATACATCAGTACCTTCTAAAATTACTCTGAATTACCTGGCTATACTTCAGTACCTTCTAACATTACTCTGAATTACCTGGCTATACTTCAGTACCTTCTAACATTACTCTGAATTACCTGGCTATACTTCAGTACCTTCTAACATTACTCTGAATTACCTGGCTATACATCAGTACCTTCTAACATTACTCTGAATTACCTGGCTATACATCAGTACCTTCTAAACTTTTTCTGAACTGTTCTGCACACACACACACAGCATACACACACACACACACACACACACACACACACACACACACACACACACACACACACACACACACACACACACACACACACACACACCACACACACACACACAACACACACACACACACACACACACACACACACACACACACACACACACACACACACACACACACACACACACACACACACACACACACACACACACACACACACACACACACACACACACACACACACACACACACACACACACAACACACACACACTACACACACACACATACACACACACACACATACACACACACACACACACACACACAACACACACACACACACACACACCACACACACACACACACACACACACACACACACACACACACAGCATACACACATACACACACACACATACACACACACACATACACACACACACACACACACACACACACACACACACACACACACACACACACACAATACATACACACAAACACACACACCATACACACACACACACACCACACACACACACACACACACACACACACACACACACACACACACACACTCACACACAGCATGTGTGTAGTCAAATTAGGCTGTTCAAAAATTTCTCTTTTTTTTGGTTGCTTTTCTTCTTTTTTCTTCTTTTAACAAGTCTGCTTGAATAAGCTGCCCTTTCTCCATTATACTTTTGTTCTTTTCTGTTATTGTTTTTAGCTGCATACGGATTTCTAAATGCTCCCCCCCCCCCCCCCCCCCGCCATGAGTGGAAAGAGGGTGCAGAAAGTCTGTAGACTGACCTCCTGCACTGCTGTGTTCCTGCTTGTCACTTTCTTCACAATCGCCTCACGCCCCAACTCCATCTGCCTGATGCGATACACATCACTGAACTCTCCATGCACTGAAACACAAAATGACACACATTGAATTCTTCATGCACTGAAATACAAAATGACACACACTGAATTCTTCATGCACTGAAACACAAAATGACACACACTGAATTCTCCATGCACTGAAACACAAAATGACACACATTGAATTCTTCATGCACTGAAACACAAAATGACACACATCACTGAACTCTCCATGCACTGAAACACAAAATGACACATCATTGAATTCTCCATGCATGGAAATACAAAAATGACACACATCACTGAATTCTCCATGCACGGAAACACAAAATGACACACATCACTGAATTCTTCATGCACTGAAACACAAAATGACACACATCACTGAATTCTCCATGCACTGAAACACAAAATGACATACATCACTGAATTCTCCATGCACTAAAACACAAAATGACACACATCATTGAATTCTCCATGCACTAAAACACAAAATGACACACATCATTGAACTTTCCATGCATTCAAACACAAACAAATCACTCCATTCTCCATGTATTCAAACACAAAATGACACACATAACGCACATCCCCATGCACTCACACACAAACTGACACAAATCGCCCAGTTCTTTGTGTACTCAAAGACAAACTGACAGTATTGACACACATCACCAAACTCTCCATGGACTGAAGCACACATCATGACACACCTTACTGAACTCTGGTCTGAAGGCTGCTCTTGTCAGGGCAGCTAGCCTAGCATCCTGTGGTCAGTTTCTGTACCATGCCTTTTCACAATGTGAACAACCAAGACACTGTGGCACTCACTGATGCAGTCAAACAAGACAGGGCCACACTCACCGATGCAGTCAACCAAGACAGAACCACACTCACCGATGCAGTCAACCAAGATAGAACCACACTCATCGATGCAGTCAACCAAGACAGGGCCACACTCACCGATGCAGTCAACCAAGACAGGGCCACACTCACCGATGCAGTCAACCAAGACAGCGCCACACTCACCGATGCAGTCAACCAAGACAGGGCCACACTCACTGATGCAGTCAACCAAGACAAGGCTACACTCACCGATGCAGTCAACCAAGACAGAACCACACTCACTGATGCAGTCAACCAAGACAGGGCCACACTCACTGATGCAGTCAACCAAGAAAGAACCACACTCACCGATGCAGTCAACCAAGACAGGGCCACACTCACCGATGCAGTCAACCAAGACAGAACCACACTCACCGATGCAGTCAACCAAGACAGGGCCACACTCACCGATGCAGTCAAGCAAGACAGAACCACACTCACCGATGCAGTCAACCAAGACAGGGCCACACTCACCGATGCAGTCAACCAAGACAGAACCACACTCACCGATGCAGTCAACCAAGACAGGGCCACACTCACCGATGAGGGCGGTGAGCGGGGGCAGCTGGTCGTCTCTGTAGAGCAGCGGCTGGTTGCCAGGGTCAGGTTGCTGCCGCCTGGAGCCGTCCTGCATGTCCACGGCAGCATAGGCATGGTAGTAGTCAGGTGAGGACTCCGCCCGCAGAAAGTGCATGGCCCCACAGGGATCTTCATCTGACAGTCAACAGGGCATGCAACAGGGGAACATCACATAGGCCACTGCTAGTGCTATTGTCACAGTCAACAAGGGCACATCCAAAAGGCCACTGCTAGTGCTATTATCACAGTCAACAGGGGAACATCACATAGGCCACTGCTAGTGCTATTATCACAGTCAACAGGGGCACATCCAATAGGCCACTGCTAGTGCTATTATCACAGTCAACAGGGGCACATCCAATAGGCCACTGCTAGTGCTATTATCACAGTCAACAGAGGCACATCCAATAGGCCACTGCTAGTGCTATTATCACAGTCAACAGGGGCACATCCAATAGGCCACTGCTAGTGCTATTATCACAGTCAACAGGGGCACATCCAATAGGCCACTGCTAGTGCTATTATCACAGTCAACAGGGGCACATCCAATAGGCCACTGCTAGTGCTACTATCACAGTCAACACGGGCACATCCAATAGGCCACTGCTAGTGCTACTATCACAGTCAACAGGGGCACATCCAATAGGCCACTGCTAGTGCTATTATCACAGTCAACAGGGGCACATCCAATAGGCCACTGCTAGTGCTATTATCACAGTCAACAGGGGCACATCCAATAGGCCACTGCTAGTGCTATTATCACAGTCAACAGGGGCACATCCAATAGGCCACTGCTAGTGCTATTA
>JABMCL010001594.1:980000-997500 GCA_018857735.1 Alviniconcha marisindica
ATCACACAGTCATTACATTGAGGATTTGGTTTAAACTAATTTTGTATGAAAAATTCGTGACAATAATTGAAACAGAACATTTGGGCAGTGCAACAAGCCGAATTTGCTTACCTCAGTACACCTCTAATATTAAACACATAAAGCTCTAATATTAAACAAATAAAGCTCTAATATTAAACAAATAAAGTCATCAACATAGATTATATGGACAACAAGCCGCCCACACTGAGGATTTCCCTGAGAAGGCGCAGTCACACCACACAGTCATTACACTGAGGACTGCCTTGAGAAGGGACAATCATAACAGTCAATACACTGAGGACTGACTTGAGAAGGGGCAGTCACACCACAAAGTCATTACACTGAGGACTGCCTTGAGAAGGGGCAATCATAACAGTCATTACACTGAGGACTGCCTTGAGAAGGGACAATCATAACAGTCATTACACTGAGGACTGCCTTAAGAAGGGACAATCATAACAGTCATTATGCTAACATAGGCCCTAGTTCTGTGTCAGACTGTTGGTTCTACGCTAACATAGGCCCTAGTTCTGTGTCAGACTGTTGGTTCTACGCTAACACAGGCACTAGTTCTGTGTCAGACTGTTGGTTCTACGCTAACACAGGCCCTAGTTCTGTGTCAGACTGTTGGTGCTACGCTAACACAGGCACTAGTTCTGTGTCAGACTGTTGGTTCTACACTAACACAGGCACTAGTTCTGTGTCAGACTGTTGGTTCTACGCTAACACAGGCCTAGTTCTGTGTCAGACTGTTGGTTCTACGCTAACACAGGCCGTAGTTCTGTGTCAGACTGTTGGTTCTACGCTAACACAGGCCCTAGTTCTGTGTCAGACTGTTGGTTCTACGCTAACACAGGCACTATTGTTCCAGTTCTGTGTCAGACTGTTGGTTCTACGCTAACACAGGCACTATTGTTCCAGTTCTGTGTCAGACTGTTGGTTCTACACTAACACAGGCACTATTGTTCCAGTTCTGTGTCAGACTGTTGGTTCTACGCTAAGACAGGCCCTAGTTCTGTGTCAGACTGTTGATTCTACGCTAACACAGCCACTATTGTTCCAGTTCTGTGTCAGACTGTTGGTTCTACGCTAACACAGGCACTATTGTTCCAGTTCTGTGTCAGACTGTTGGTTCTATGCTAACACAGGCCCTAGTTCTGTGTCAGACTGTTGGTTCTACGCTAACACAGGCACTATTGTTCCAGTTCTGTGTCAGACTGTTGGTTCTACGCTAACACAGGCCATAGTTCTGTGTCAGACTGTTGGTTCTACGCTAACACAGGCCCTAGTTCTGTGTCAGACTGTTGGTTCTACGCTAACACAGGCCGTAGTTCTGTGTCAGACTGTTGGTTCTACGCTAACACAGGCCGTAGTTCTGTGTCAGACTGTTGGTTCTACGCTAACACAGGCCCTAGTTCTGTGTCAGACTGTTGGTTCTACGCTAACACAGGCACTATTGTTCCAGTTCTGTGTCAGACTGTTGGTTCTACGCTAACACAGGCACTATTGTTCCAGTTCTGTGTCAGACTGTTGTTTCTACACTAACACAGGCACTATTGTTCCAGTTCTGTGTCAGACTGTTGGTTCTACGCTAAGACAGGCCCTAGTTCTGTGTCAGACTGTTGATTCTACGCTAACACAGCCACTATTGTTCCAGTTCTGTGTCAGACTGTTGGTTCTATGCTAACACAGGCACTATTGTTCCAGTTCTGTGTCAGACTGTTGGTTCTATGCTAACACAGGCCCTAGTTCTGTGTCAGACTGTTGGTTCTACGCTAACACAGGCACTATTGTTCCAGTTCTGTGTCAGACTGTTGGTTCTACGCTAACACAGGCCCTAGTTCTGTGTCAGACTGTTGGTTCTATGCTAACACAGGCACTATTGTTCCAGTTCTGTGTCAGACTGTTGGTTCTACGCTAACACAGGCCATAGTTCTGTGTCAGACTGTTGGTTCTACGCTAACACAGGCCCTAGTTCTGTGTCAGACTGTTGGTTCTATGCTAACACAGGCACTATTGTTCCAGTTCTGTGTCAGACTGTTGGTTCTACGCTAACACAGGCACTATTGTTCCAGTTCTGTGTCAGACTGTTGGTTCTACGCTAACACAGGCCATAGTTCTGTGTCAGACTGTTGGTTCTACGCTAACACAGGCCCTAGTTCTGTGTCAGACTGTTGGTTCTATGCTAACACAGGCACTATTGTTCCAGTTCTGTGTCAGACTGTTGGTTCTACGCTAACACAGGCACTATTGTTCCAGTTCTGTGTCAGACTGTTGGTTCTACGCTAACACAGGCACTATTGTTCCAGATCTGTGTCAGACTGTTGGTTCTACGCTAACACAGGCACTATTGTTCCAGTTCTGTGTCAGACTGCTGTGTCAGACTGCTGTGTCAGACTGCTGTGTCAGACTGCTGTGTCAAGACTAAGTGAGAGAAGCTCAGGGAGAAGAGGTGGACGGGAGGAGGAACAAGCAGACAAGACTGAAGACACCCCACAGCTGGGATCAAACTGAGATCTTCCACACAGGGCCCAGGACTACAGCGGTCTACGGCTTCATAAACATTGACCTCAGGAAGCTTCACCATCCCCTCTGACATGACTGAGCTGCACTCACTCCATGGGGCCAAAGCTGCCGAGAAGCAGCAGCATGTGGAGACTTGGCGCTGCAATCTTGTCCTGCAGACTCCAGTAGTAGTTGACCTGCAGCCGGCAGCAGCACTCCAGCACCGACAGAAAGGACTCGGCTAGCTCACGACTTGCCATGTGAAGATTCTGCAGGACAATAATCAAATACACTAAGTCCAGTACCCTGTGCATGTGTGCCTGCATGTGTGTGTATGCATGCATTTGTATATATATATATGTTTGTTGGCTTGTTTCCTTGTGTGCATGTCACAGTGTGTGTGTGTGTGTGTGTGTGTGTGTGTGTGTGTGTGTGTGTGTGTGTGTGTGTGTGTGTGTGTGTGTGTGTGACAGTGTGTGTGTGTGTGTGTGACAGTGTGTGGTGTGTGTGTGTGTGTGTGTGCGTGGCGTGTGTGTGTGTGCGTGTGTGTGTGTGTGTGTGTGTGTGCATGTGTGTGTGGTGTGTGTGTGTGTGACAGTGTGTGTGTGTGTGTGTGTGTGTGTGTGTGTGTGTGTGTGTGTGTGTCACAGTCTGTGTGTGTGTCACAGTCTGTGTGTGTGTGCATGTGTCACAGTGTGTGTGTGTGTGTGTGTGTGTGTGTGTGTGCGTATTTGCATTTATGCACATGTGTATGAGCATGCATGTTTGTGCATAGTGTCTACCTGTCTATCTGTCCATCTTTCAGCCTATTTATCTATATACCTGTATGTCTATTCACCTGTATATTTGTCTGTCCACCTGTCTCCCTGTATATCTGCAGTGGTGTCAGAGTCCACCACATTATTCACTTTGTCTGTGATGCATGAAACATTTTACATTCCAGCTTGTTCAGTTTCTCATTGCTGACGTGAGGTTTGGAGTCTCAAACACAGCTGCATAAATGTGCCCAAGCTGCTGTGCACGCTCACTCACCATAGTTGGAATTGACGGGTTTGTCGACTTGAAGTTGATCTGGATGAGGCACTTCTCGCTGCTGTGCCTGCTCTCACTCTCAATCACCTGCGCACTCAGTATGTTCTGCAGAGTGGCCAACACTTTCTGCACAGCATCACATACACACAACAGGACTGTCTCATCAAAAGCATAACAGTACACACACTGAGAAGACATGCACAAAGCGACCAACACAATGCATTCACACACAGCAGGTTATCAAGTCACACAAAGTGACCAACACAATGCATTCACAGACAGCAGGTTGTCAGGTCACACAAAGTGACCCACAATGCATTCACAGCAGGTTGTCAGGTCACACAAAGTGACCAACAAAATGCATTCACAGACAGCAGGTTATCAAGTCACACAAAGCGACCAACACAATGCATTCACAGACAGCAGGTTGTCAGGTCACACAAAGTGACCAACACAATGCATTCACAGACAGCAGGTTGTCAGGTCACACAAAGTGACCAACACAATGCATTCACAGACAGCAGGTTGTCAGGTCACACAAAGTGACCTACAATAGCTTTAAGAACAACAACACTATACCTGTTTCCTCTTTTTTTCAAAATCCTACAGCTTATGGTCTGCTCTTTTCATGTCAGAAAAGCCTATGCAGAACACTCACATTTCTGGCAGTCAGAAAACAAATGGTGAAGACATGATAGGTGGGGTATGAGAGGTGATGAGAGGGTGGGGTGAAGACATGATAGGTGGGGTATGAGAGGGTGGGGTGTAGACATGATAGGTGGGGTATGAGAGGTGATGAGAGGGTGGGGTGTAGACATGATAGGTGGGGTATGAGAGGTGATGAGAGGGTGGGGTGAAGACATGATAGGTGGGGTATGAGAGGTGATGAGAGGATGGGGTGAAGACATGATAGGTGGGGTATGAGAGGTGATGAGAGGGTGGGGTGTAGACATGATAGGTGGGGTATGAGAGGTGATGAGAGGGTGGGGTGAAGACATGATAGGTGGGGTATGAGAGGTGATGAGAGGGTGGGGTGAAGACATGATAGGTGGGGTATGAGAGGTGATGAGAGGGTGGGGTGTAGACATGATAGGTGGGGTATGAGAGGCGATGAGAGGGTGGGGTGAAGACATGATAGGTGGGGTATGAGAGGTGATGAGAGGGTGGGGTGAAGACATGATAGGTGGGGTATGAGAGGCGATGAGAGGGTGGGGTGAAGACATGATAGGTGGGATATGAGAGGTGATGAGAGGGTGGGGTGAAGACATGATAGGTGGGGTATGAGAGGTGATGAGAGGATGGGGTGAAGACATGATAGGTGGGGTATGAGAAGTGATGAGAGGGTGGGGTGAAGACATGATAGGTGGGGTATGAGAGGTGATGAGAGGGTGGGGTGAAGACATGATAGGTGGGGTATGAGAGGTGATGAGAGGGTGGGGTGAAGACATGATAGGTGGGGTATGAGAGGTGATGAGAGGGTGGGGTGAAGACATGATAGGTGGGGTATGAGAGGTGATGAGAGGGTGGGGTGAAGACATGATAGGTGGGGTATGAGAGGTGATGAGAGGGTGGGGTGAAGACATGATAGGTGGGGTATGAGAGGTGATGAGAGGGTGGGGTGAAGACATGATAGGTGGGGTATGAGAGGTGATGAGAGGGTGGGGTGAAGACATGATAGGTGGGGTATGAGAGGTGATGAGAGGGTGGGGTGAAGACATGATAGGTGGGGTATGAGAGGATGGGGTGAAGACATGATAGGTGGGGTATGAGAGGTGATGAGAGGGTGGGGTGAAGACATGATAGGTGGGGTATGAGAGGTGATGAGAGGATGGGGTGAAGACATGATAGGTGGGGTATGAGAGGTGATGAGAGGGTGGGGTGAAGACATGATAGGTGGGGTATGAGAGGTGATGAAAGGGTGGGGTGTAGACATGATAGGTGGGGTATGAGAGGCGATGAGAGGGTGGGGTGTAGACATGATAGGTGGGGTATGAGAGGTGATGAAAGGGTGGGGTGAAGACATGATAGGTGGGGTATGAGAGGCGATGAGAGGATGGGGTGAAGACATGATAGGTGGGGTATGAGAGGATGGGGTGAAGACATGATAGGTGGGGTATGAGAGGTGATGAGAGGGTGGGGTGAAGACATGATAGGTGGGGTATGAGAGATGATGAAAGGGTGGGGTGAAGACATGATAGGTGGGGTATGAGAGGTGATGAGAGGGTGGGGTGAAGACATGATAGGTGGGGTATGAGAGGTGATGAGAGGGTGGGGTGAAGACATGATAGGTGGGGTATGAGAGGTGATGAGAGGGTGGGGTGAAGACATGATAGGTGGGGTATGAGAGGTGATGAGAGGGTGGGGTGAAGACATGATAGGTGGGGTATGAGAAGTGATGAGAGGGTGGGGTGTAGACATGATAGGTGGGGTATGAGAGGTGATGAGAGGGTGGGGTGTAGACATGATAGGTGGGGTATGAGAGGCGATGAGAGGGTGGGGTGAAGACATGATAGGTGGGATATGAGAGGTGATGAGAGGGTGGGGTGAAGACATGATAGGTGGGGTATGAGAGGATGGGGTGAAGACATGATAGGTGGGGTATGAGAGGTGATGAGAGGGTGGGATGAAGACATGATAGGTGGGGTATGAGAGGTGATGAAAGGGTGGGGTGAAGAATGAAGATAGGGTGGGGGGGGGGGGGTAAGAATGAAAGTCATGGGAGGGAAAATGTAGACAGTTGGGGGGGGGGGGGGGGGTGAAGAATGGAGAAGACAGTGGGGGGGGGGGGGGGGGGAGGTGGAGAATGGATAAGACAGGTGTGGGTGAGGTGAAGAATGGTGAAGACAGTGGGGGGGGGGGGGGGGGGGGTGAAGAAGTAAAGACAGGGGGGGGGGGGGGGGTGAAGAATGGTAAAGACAGTGGGGGGGGGGGGGGGTGAAGAAGGTAAAGACAGTGGGGGGGGGGGGGGGGTGAAGAATGGTAAAGACAGTGGGGGGGGGGGGGGTGAAGAATGGTAAAGACAGTGGGGGGGGGGGGGGGGAATGGTAAAGACAGTGTGGGGGTGAGGTGAAGAATGGTAAAGACAGTGGGGGGGGGGGAAAAGGGGGGGGGGGGGGGAAAAGGGGGGGGGGGGGGGGGGGGAAAAAGGGGGGAAAAAAGGAAAAAAGGGGAGGGGGGGGGGGGTAAAGGGCAAAAGAAGGTGAAGGAAAAACAGTGGGGGGGGGGGTGGGGGGGGGGAAGAATGGTTAAAAAAGGGGAGGGTGGGGAAAGGGCAGTGTGGGGGTGAGGTTTAAGAATGGGTGAAGGGCAGTGGGGGGGGTGGGGGGGTAAGAAAGGGGGGGTGAGGTGAAGAATGGTAAAGACAGTGGGGGGGGGGTAAAAAAATGTTTCAGTGGGGGTGACAGTGGGGGGGGGGGGGGGAAGAATGGTTTAAAAACAGTGGGGGTGGGGGTAAAAAACAGGTGGGGGGGGGGGGTGAAGAAAAGGAAAAAACAAATGGGGGGGTTTGGGGGGTGAAGAAAAGGGGAAAAAACAGTGGGGGGGGGGGGGAAAAACAGTGTGGGGGGGAGGTGAAGAATGGTGAAGGGGGGGGGGGGGGGGAAGAATGGTAAAGGGCCCCTTGGGGGGGGGGGAAAAAACATTTTGGGGGGGGAGGGTTTTTTAAAAAAATGGTTTTAAAGGGCAGGGGGGGGGGGGGGGGGGGGGTAAAAAGGGGGGGGGGGGGTGGGGGGGGGGGGAAAAAAAAATGGGGTTAAAAACAGGTGGGGGTGAAAGAATGGTAAGACAGTGGGGGGGGGGGGTAAAAAGACAGTGTGGGGGTGAGGTGAAGAATGGTGAAGACCCGTGGGGGGGGGGGGGGGGGTAAAGACAGGTGGGGTGGGGTGGTTTTTGACAGGGGGGAGTGGGGAGAGGGGGAATGGGACAGATAGTGGGGGAGGGGGGGGGGGTGAATGGTACAGATAGTGGGGGAGGGGGTAGGGATGTAGTAAAGACTGGCGGAGGAGGGGGGAGGGGGTAATGAATGGTAAAGACAGGCCTAGAGTGAGGTGGGGCTGGGGGGGGGGGGGGGGGTAAGAATGGTGAAAGGATGGGGGGGGGGGTGAATTATGGTGACAAGATGGCAGTTGAATGACAAAGACGGGGGGGGGGGGGTGATGGTGGCCTGAGAAGGAATACATGACTACCTTGTTGAAGCAGAGTCTAGGCACACACTACCTTCTGGGATTCAGAGTCTAGGCACACACTACCTTGTTGGATTCAGAGTCTAGGCACACACTACCTTGTTGAAGCAGAGTCTAGGCACACACTACCTTGCTGAAGCAGAGTCTAGGCACACACTACCTTGTTGGATTCATAGTCTAGGCACACACTACCTTGTTGAAGCAGAGTCTAGGCACACACTACCTTGTTGAAGCATAGTCTAGGCACACACTACCTTGTTGAAGCAGAGTCTAGGCACACACTACCTTGTTGAAGCAGAGTCTAGGCACACACTACCTTGTTGAAGCAGAGTCTAGGCACACACTACCTTGTTGAAGCAGAATCTAGGCACACACTACCTTGTTGAAGCAGAGTCTAGGCACACACTCCCTTGTTGAAGCAGAGTCTAGGCAGAGTCTAGGTGCACACTACCTTGTTGAAGCAGAGTCTAGGCGCACACTACCTTGTTGAAGCAGAGTCTAGGCAGAGTCTAGGCACACACTACCTTGTTGAAGCAGAGTCTAGGCGCACACCCATCCTGGTGAGGTCGGATGACAAGCTCCACTGGGGGCGGCGGCAATCCTGAACAAAGCATTGTATGAATATTCAGCTGGTTGCCTTAAGTTGGTAGTGAACTAGCACCCTTCCCAAGGGAGAGCAACCAGGTCAGACTGACAGACAAACAGGATCCAAGTTCAGTCCTGCTCTTCTCAAGCCAGTGTTGAAAGAAACCCTCCTTAACCCTAACATCCCCCAAACTATCACCCAATCTCTCTCCTTAACCCTAACATCCCACAAAACTATCACCCAATCTCTCTCCTTAACCCTAACATCCCACAAAACTATCACCCAATCTCTCTCCTTAACCCTAACATCCCACAAAACTATCACCCAATCTCTCTCCTTAACCCTAACATCCCACAAACTATCACCCAATCTCTCTCCTTAACACTAACATCCCCCAAACTATCACCCAATCTCTCTCCTTAACCCTAACATCCCACAAAACTATCACCCAATCTCTCTCCTTAACCCTAACATCCCACAAACTATCACCCAATCTCTCTCCTTAACACTAACATCCCCCAAACTATCACCCAATCTCTCTCCTTAACCCTAACATCCCACAAAACTATCACCCAATCTCTCTCCTTAACCCTAACATCCCACAAAACTATCACCCAATGTCCAAATTCCCCTGCCTGTTAAGGTTTTTGGAACACCAGATTGCTTTAAGTCTACCGACAGTACTACAATCCCACTTTTCAAGTCTTTTGAACACTGACCACAGGTCAACCTGACCAGACCCCACCAGCTGTAACTGGCTCTGTGTGCCAGTCTCAAAGAGGACTTCTTACCTTCTTTGGTCAGCTTTTCTGCAGAAAAGTATTCCAGGCCGTAGTATGGCACGTAGGTGGTCAAGAAGGTTTCCACGAAGTAGGTGCGAATGGTCTTCAGGTTTTGGTGGCACCATTTCTCAAAGAAGCTGCGGATGTAGTTGCGCAAGAAGCCCGCAGAAAGGAAGCGCATGAATGGGTCTCGCAGGTTGTACTCCCTCCTCAGGTCCGCAGGCAAGTTCTTGGGCAGGTGGTGTCCCAGACTCAGGATGCTCACTTTGCTCTGGATGTGCTCCAGGCTGGTCAGATCTTGAAGAGACTTGTGGAGAACTTCGGGAGACCCAAGCTCCTGCACATCAACATGGAAGTGCATGCTAAAGAGACAATCATCTTGTTTATATCACCTAATCAACACACACACACACACACACACACACACCACACACACACACACACACACACACACACACACACACACACACACAATGAAGTCTCTGACCATGGAGAAGTTTTTTGCACATTCTACAAAAACTGGTGTGAAGAGCCCCTTACTATGCTGTCAAGAAACTCATAAATGGTTGTTTTGTGTTTTTCTCTCTCTCTTTCTTAAAAAAAAAGAGTTCCAAACTGAGGTGGTTCTGGCTGAGATAGTGTGTGTGTTGTCTTGGTCCCTTGGGTTTTTTCCCCATTATCTTGAGTGTGTGTGTGTGGGGGGGGGGGGGGGGGGGGTGCATGCAAGTGCGTATGGGCATGTGGAGCACTGCTTTGTTTACCATTTGACAAGGAGATGCTACTGTATGTGCCATAAGCATGGCTTTCTTCAAGCAAGGATGACTGGAGCGCTCGTATACTGTCATGTGAAGGGCCACCCACCGCACTGTCATGAAGCTTGTAGTGTCACATGACACACCACTTACCGCACTGTCATGACGCTTGTAGTGTCACATGACACACCACTTACCGCACTGTCATGACGCTTGTAGTGTCACATGACACACCACTTACCGCACTGTCAAGACGCTTGTAGTGTCACATGACACACCACTTACCGCACTGTCATGACGCTTGTAGTGTCACATGACACACCACTTACCGCACTGTCATGACGCTTGTAGTGTCACATGACACACCACTTACCGCACTGTCAAGACGCTTGTAGTGTCACATGACACACCACTTACCGCACTGTCAAGACGCTTGTAGTGTCACATGACACACCACTTACCGCACTGTCAAGACGCTTGTAGTGTCACATGACACACCACTTACCACACTGTCAAGACGCTTGTAGTGTCACATGACACACCACTTACCACACTGTCAAGACGCTTGTAGTGTCACATGACACACCACTTACCACACTGTCAAGAAGCTTGTAGTGTCACATGACACACCACTTACCACACTGTCAAGAAGCTTGTAATGTCACATGACACACCACTTACCACACTGTCAAGAAGCTGGTAGTGTGCAGAGGCTACGAGGATGTACAGGACATTCTTGTTGATGTCGTCCACACTCTTGATCCGGTTCTCTACACCAAAGAGCTCCCACACACGACCAGTGAGAAAGTCGTCTGCACACTGAACAATGGGGTACCATGAGAAAGTCGTCTGCACACTGAACAATGGGGTACCATGAGAAAGTCGTCTGCACACTGAACAATGGGGTACCACGAGAAAGTCGTCTGCACACTGAACAATGGGGTACCACGAGAAAGTCGTCTGCACACTGAACAATGGGGTACCATGAGAAAGTCGTCTGCACACTGAACAATGGGGTACTATGTGAAATAGATGCACTAATGGTCATCTTGACACTGATTACCTATTTTTTTTATTCCGCTACTGTACGCCTGGAGCACTTACAAAGGCCTACAGATGTGCACATCCATCACATTTAACACACACACACACACACACACACACACACACACACACACACACACACACACACACACACATATGAACCCTACCTCAACACACACAGGCACACACAAACCCTACCTCCACACACACACAAACACAAACCCTACCTCCACACACACACACACACAAACCCTACCTCCACACACACACAAACCCTGCTGTGGTCTGCTGTCTGGAGGGGCTGCACACTCTGTTGGACTGCCACTTCCAGACAAGTAACCCTGAACTCCAGACTTTTTCAAGCGCTTCATTTAAATACCGATCAGTACAAGAACTCTTTTTTAGTCCACACCACCAACAACTGGAACCACCTCAGTGACGACCGGGTGAAGACCCCCACACTTGAGGACTTCAAACAACTGATTGCCACCCCAAGCACCATCAAACTCACACACTCCTCTCACGTGGAATCTATATTTAAAGTTAGGTCCTGCGACATATGGAATCAAGACCAAGATCCAAACTTGCAAGAGCTACTGCACACTGTGTGTCATCGGAGGCATAGTACCAGTAAGAGCAGATGGTGTCCTGTGTACGCTGAATGAGAGCAGGCATCACTGAACGACACCGGCATGACTCAGCAGATGGTGTCCTGTGTACGCTGAATGAGAGCAGGCATCACTGAACGACACCGGCATGACTCAGCAGATGGTGTCCTGTGTACGCTGAATGAGAGCAGGCATCACTGAACGACACCGGCATGACTCAGCAGATGGTGTCCTGTGTACGCTGAATGAGAGCAGGCATCACTGAACGACACCGGCATGACTCAGCAGATGGTGTCCTGTGTACGCTGAATGAGAGCAGGCATCACTGAACGACACCGGCATGACTCAGCAGATGGTGTCCTGTGTACGCTGAATGAGAGCAGGCATCACTGAACGACACCGGCATGACTCAGCAGATGGTGTCCTGTGTACGCTGAATGAGAGCAGGCATCACTGAACGACACCGGCAGGACTCAGCAGATGGTGTCCTGTGTACGCTGAATGAGAGCAGGCATCACTGAACGACACCGGCATGACTCAGCAGATGGTGTCCTGTGTACGCTGAATGAGAGCAGGCATCACTGAACGACACCGGCATGACTCAGCAGATGGTGTCCTGTGTACGCTGAATGAGAGCAGGCATCACTGAACGACACCGGCAGGACTCAGCAGCGGTGCAGTGTCTCCTTTACTGGGCAGCCCGCCAACATTCTCATGTCTCAACCTGTGGACTCTGGGGGTGGGACGCTGGGGGTGGGGGTGTGGGGGACTGGGGTGGGGTGGGGGTGGGGGTGGGGACGCTGGGGGTGGGGGTGGGGACGCTGGGTGGGGGTGTGGGTGTGGGGACGCTGGGTGTGGGGATGCTGGGTGTGGGGATGCTGGGTGTGGGGGGGATGCTGGGTGGTGGGGAGGGCTGGGGTGGGGTGGGGATGCTGGGGGGGTGGGGATGGTGGGGGTGGGGTGGGGATGCTGGGGGTGGGGTGGGGATGCTGGGTGTGTGGGGATGCTGGGGTGTGGGGGTGGGGATGCTGGGTGTGGGGATGCTGGTGTGGGTGGGGATGCTGGGTGTGGGGTGGGGATGCTGGGGGTGTGGGATGCTGGGGGGTGGGGTGGGGATGCTGGGGGTGGGGGGGGGGTGGGGATGCTGGGTGTGGGGGGTGGGGATGCTGGGTGTGGGGGTGGGGATGCTGGGTGTGGGGATGCTGGGTGTGGGGGTGGGGATGCTGGGTGTGGGGACGCTGGGTGTGGGGATGCTGGGTGTGGGGATGCTGGGTGTGGGGTGGGGATGTGGGGTGGGGATGCTGGGGGTGGGGTGGGGATGCTGGGTGTGGGGGTGGGGATGCTGGGGGTGGGGGTGGGGATGCTGGGTGTGGGGATGCTTGGTGTGGGGTGGGGATGCTGGGTGTGGGGATGCTGGGGGTGGGGATGCTGGGTGTGGGGGTGCTGGGTGTGGGGATGCTGGGTGTGGGGACGCTGGGGGTGGGGACGCTGGGTGTGGGGGTGGGGATGCTGGGTGTGGGAGTGGGGACGCTGGGTGTGGGGGTGTGGACGCTGGGGATGGGGATGCTGGGGGTAGGGACGTCAGGACAACAAAAACAACAACAAAATACCACTGTATGGCTTAAACTAAAAAAATATCAAAACATATTCACCATTATGTTCAGCTCAAACTCACCTGCCAAAAGAGGTAATCAGCAAAAATCCCTTTGGGGATGTTCTTTCTGACCGGCTGCACTCTGATGCGGAAGTAGAAATCCTGACGACCACTGACGGTGTTCATGTTGAATATGTGTCCATCAGGAATCCATTGCTGAGACAAGTGGTCGGCGGCGTAAAGCCCAAACATTGGCAGCAGCAGCGGCCCAATGGTTTTCTCCTGGGTTTTGTCGAAGTACCTGCCCAGGTGGCTGGACAGATGTCTGGCACTCTTCATGCAGACTTGTTCGCAAGACAAGGGCTGCTCCAGCCTAATGAAGAGTGGTTCGGTGGCAAAGGAGCGGGAGCCATAGAACCTGATGACCAGGCTCTGGCCCCCATCTGCCGGCAACTGGGCATAGGTCTCAGCAATTTTCTTCGGCTTCTGAAAAGAGGGCAAGTTATAGGATGAAACTTTCCATAAATACTTCATCTTTTTTTCTTTCTGTTTTTTTGGGGGTGGGGTGGGCGGGGGAGCAGGACTGTTAACCACTTAGTGGCTAAAGTCATTTTTCACTGAAAAACTAGGGGGTTTCAGGGCATGGCAATGGAACAGACCATTTTGGTTGTTGTTAATGAAACACATAAACTGGTGTAATCTGGAGACAAAAATTTATAGGGCTTGGTTTATCTTTTGAATTTAAGGTACACACACAATTTGTCCCCTAAATATTCCCAGAGGTACACACACACACACACACACACACACACACACACACACACACACACACACACATACACACACACACACACACACACACAGAGCACACAAACATACCACACACATTATAAAGACTACAAGTACAAGTCAGACTATCACAGTATCAGACTAGCGACAGCAAAAGAGATAGACTGGCACTGACAGATCACAGAACAATCACAGTATCAACCTACCATGCAGACCGATGAAGTGTGTATGTATACTGGATTTCAATTACCTGTTGGCAATTGCCCATCTTCTAGTTAAAGAAGAACACCAGACGTCATGCGTGCTTGTTGTCACAGTGCAAGGCCAAGGACTCAACGTCTTCTGATCTGCGGAGCAAAAGGTGTCATTGGGGTTATTTACAGACATATGAAAAAGGCAGATCTATAGCAGATGATATATGTCAGGGTACAAATCAAAATCCAATCAGATTTCAAATTCTATCGACTGAAAATAAAACTGGTATTTCTCCTGGGAGAATGAAAATTGCGATCTCTGCCAGTAGCACTTTAAATCTTGCCAGTACAGATCACAGCTTTGATTTCTACCAAAAGAAATCCCAATCAGGATCATCATTGAAATGAATTCTAATTTTATTGATTAAAGTCTTATTCTGACCAACTGAAATTGGTGTAAGAGAAGAGAAAAAAGGAGAGAATAAATGGTTCACTGATCTAGGCCATGATGCCAATGTCAAATTGGGAGGTGGGGAATAAAGGTAGAGCAGCTATTGGGCGATACAGTTGGGGTTGTTAACTCCCTTGACTTTTGCCTGGCATCGCTTAAGTCCCTTGGTTGCTTTTACTTCCGGTGTGTACTTTCTTCACAATGGAAGGCGGTGACAGTGAATTTGCAATTTTACACTGCCAACTTTAAAGGCATTTTTGGAGGCCTGTAGTCATAATGTGTCTGGCAATAAGCAATAACTTGTTGCTCGTGCTACAGGATGCCCCAAAACGCATTTTTTCTATGAACTCGCGATCTTCTGGTCAGCAAAAAAACGATGCAAAGACACTTTTCCACACTTTTTGCAACTGCAACAGTATTGGCATTTGTACTGCTTCGCGATTCTATGTTCAACTTCCACTGTTATACACAGCGTGAAGCAACGCCTACTCAGAAATCGGCCCAGAAGTGCACTGTGACCTCTCGCGACTTCTTGCGCGAAAGATTACAAAGCGCATTCACTCAAGCAAACCAGCTTCGCCAAATCGCCCAATAAAAATAATCCATATCTAGCCATACAGAACTGACACTCACCCGCATACTCTCTCTCTCTCTCTCTCTCTCTCTCTCTCTCCTTTTCTCATCTTGCACTGATTCTAAATATTATCAGTGAAATTAGAATCCATTTCAATCATTATCCAAATTTGGATTTCTCCTGGTGGAAATCAAAATTGTGATCTGTACTGGCAAAGTTTAAAGTGCTACTGGCAGAGGTCGTAATTTTGATTTCTCCCAGGAAAAATCCTAATTTTAATTTCTACCAGCAGAATCTGAAATCCCATAGGATTTTGATTTGTACCCTGACATATAATGTTATAAAAATATACCTGTTAAAGTCATATATCTATCTATCTATATATATATATACTATAGGAAAACCAGGCATTCAGTGATTCACAGCATTTCTGGAAATTCCTGATAGTTTTAACAGGCATTTGCAAAGGGACCTTTAAGTATTTTTATATACAACAACATTACTAATACTATAGAGTAACCACCAGCAATACAACCTTCAGTGAAAAATTGAATCAGATCAATGGCTATATCAGGGGAAAAAATTGCTTGAAGATCATGCTGCACTTTTGGAGCATCTGCAGTCCTATAAGTGGTATAACTTTGTAAGAAAAGAACAAAAAGTTGGCCAGAGAAAAGCGTGCAGTGTATTAACACTTTTGGAGTATCCAGCTAGACCAGTCCAGCTACCATAGTTGTCCCCGGGGACGAACCCCTACCAGCACAGCTCCAGCCTTCACTTACCCACTTTTCGTTAATACTTGTTAGAGACCTAGTAGGGAGCACACCCTGGTCACAAAGGAGCCAGGGATGGGTGCTGTGGTCACTTCTTGTGGAAGGCTGTTCCACTCTGGGAAGGTGCTAGGAAAGAAGTCTTCTGTCCATATGCTGCCCGGTGGGATGGAATGTCGTAGGTGAGGTTGTGAGTGTGCCAGGTGGTTTTCCTGGGGTGGTCGGATTGTGAGGGGCAGTGTCTTGACTCGATGTGGATGAGGCCATGGTGGAACTTATAAAAGGTGGTGAAGCATGCTTTCTTTCTCCGCTTTTCTAGTGTACTGTTTTTACCAGAATTGGGCGTTGCCACTTAATGCCAACGTAATTCATCAAGATTGTATAATACATAATATACAGAAATCAAGGTACATGGAAAACGATCATAATTCACATACGTACGTTTAAGATCCTGCAGTCTATGTCTGAATTCGGTGGATTATGGACACACCAAGATAACAAAGCATACATGTATACAACTTACAAGTACGTACATTTTCAGTCTTCAAAATGTTGAAGTTGAAAACTCGATCTAAACGGTCGAAGAGTTCTGCTCTGCGAAATGTAGATTTGTGAATCAGTTAACGAGTGGTGAAAACGGTTCTGGATAAATGTAAAGTCGAACGCTCAATTTCTCATAAACGAGAAATTATTTCTCGGAAATCAAGAAATCGAAACTAGGGTAATTCTGCCAATGCATCTGCGTGGTTTTAATTACCATGACAAGCAACACGATGAAGTTTGTCAAAGCAAATTTGCCGTATTAACTAATAAAACACCACAAATCTTACGTACTGGCCAGCAAAGGCAAAGATCCAGTCACAGTTTGCCTGAAAACCGGACATGTAAGTGTACAAATGTATCACATCCGTGAAGGAAGCGTTAGGCTATCTGGTTTTCTATTGCAGGAGAGCATGATGTTAGGATTCAGTCCCTTGGTGTGCTTTGGGGCTAGCGCAAATGGTAACTTAAAATGAATCTGTGTGTGTGTGTGTGTGTGTGTGTGTGTGTGTGTGTGTGTGTGTGTGACTATTATTTTAAGCACGCTAAACATCTCCGCCGAAGGTTTGGGGCTTGCGGACTTTTTTTCTTTTCTGTTCAAATACACACATCCTGTCCGAAGTGCCAACTAGACCCAACAGTGTGTCAGTCACTGGGAACATTTATTTTCCATCAAAGAACTGGGCTGCTGCGAGCATACTTGAGCCTGTTCCAGCCGATTGTGTGCAGTGTCTGCCGAGACAAATGCTGCTGTGATAAACTGCACGAACGAGCCCGTGGAGCACAGGCAGAGCCAGGAAGCGGCGAGACGTCAGGGACTGAAGCCGACCGTGTCAATCGTCTAATCGTGTTAAAAAATTTTATTTTAAAGTTTAATGGACCTTTTAGGAGAAGGGACCAAAGTCGCCATGCATGCGCATCAAAGTTTTATCGCGCCACTAACGCTCCACTGAGTGAGCCCGGCATTTGCTTCGCGAACCTAGCTCGGAATGGAAGAAGAAGGAAGCTGTTGTGCATCAAGGGGGACAACCGAACACTCGCTTTCTCATAATTATGAGAAAGCGAGTGTTCGGTTGT
>JABMCL010001594.1:1002500-1075000 GCA_018857735.1 Alviniconcha marisindica
GGCCACTGTTATTACACGCACGTTTTTAATGCAGTTTTGAAGGCATGGGAGGATTTAAAGTAACAGATGCCAGAAGGAAGAGGATTCCATTGCTCTGGAGCACACTAAGAGAAAGAGTGTTGGCCATTTGACTCACTGGTTGGGGTTCACATGTTGTGCTGCTAGCTGTTCTGGTTTTGCATTGAAAACACTCCTGTTCATACCCCAAAACACTCTTGTTCATACCCCAGAACACTCAAGACCCCATCTCTGTAACGCACACACACACATGCACGCACGCACGTGCACACACACAATTTAAAAGACAGGTTTAATCACTTCCGTGATGTGTAGAAAATTGTGGACCACAGAAACAGCTACCAGAAATGCCCCAAGTAACATGGTGATTTATATATATATATATACAAACAGCTGAAAAAAGATTGTGCAATACAGAATGCTGCTGACAATTTTACACAGCATATATTTATAGGAATGCATTACTTCAAAAGTACACCTTACAGAAATGCCAAGGACCAACACCAATGGGTTTGCAAAGCTTTTAAACTGAACAAGTACTGTGCTCTTTTGCAAATGACTTTACATCTGTTGGGAACAAAGTTCTAGAAAGTCACAAAGCGCATCTGTCCAGACAGCCAATGGAAATCATTTTGTATTAGTTGGTGTACTCTGTATCATCTGCCCAGACAGCCAGTGGAAATCATTCTGTAATAGTTTCTATACTCTGTATCAAAGTGTGGACTACTGCTTGATAGCACACTGATGCTACAGGTGTGTTTGATGGATTAATTGTGTCAGCTGGATGAAGATGGCTTTCAATGCTGGCTGTTAGTGTGAGTTCTTTTCTACTTTATGCATCATTCCAAAGCAATTACAAAAGCTTATAACTGGATAATTACATGCCTGAAAAGTTTTCAGCAGCCTTATTATCATCATTAAAATGCACTGGCCATAGCACTAATTACCATTTGTGCAAGCTGCAGTTGCGGAATGATGCCAAAGCAAAAGTTAGAGCTGCGGAATGATGCCAAAGCAAGAGTTACATTTGCAGAATGATGCCAAAGCAAGAGTTACATTTGTGGAATGATGCCAAAGCAAAAGTTACAGTGTGACCACCAATGTTTTGCTAATGCAAGATGATTCTCGCTTCATTCAGTAACTTACAAGTTGAACTTGACAGTTAAATGCAGAGCAGCACATGAACACTATGCCGGGCATGTTACAATGTTGCATCGCATGATTTGAAAGTAGAGGCAAAAAGAGAGCCACAAACTCTATACATAATACTGTTGCCAGTGTATAATTTTATACAGTACAATAGCGTAGATCAGAATGGCAGACACCTCAGCACAAACAGAACTGCACAAACACCATTAAAGTGAGAAACAACAAATTCAAGGAAAAAAAGAATTCTGATGTGTAAACATGATTTAAAACTTGTTCACACCCAAAAGGGATCATTTAAAAGCAAATGTGATAAAAAGGAAGGTTTCTATACCACTGCTTTTGAATCATTACTCATTCCAGACTAAAAGTGGTTGTCTTGTTTTTTCAGACCCCTACCATCTCCTGTATCAAACACACATGACCTTACATCTCTATAAAAGCAACAAATGTTTTGTTCTAAAAAAAAGAAGGTAAATATGCAGCAATACACAAAAAGGCAGCATTTGCTGAGGTGTACACTTTCTTTTTTTAACAATGTAAAACTTGAACAATACTGATTTTTTTAATGAATAAAACAATACATAAAAACAAAGTTATGGATATAATGTATAATTATCAAATAAATCATTGCTTCCATTGTGCTTAAATCCAACAACAGTAAAAAGGAAACAACACAATAACACAGCAGACAAACTGCTTGCTAAAAGAATTATTTTTGCACACACATACTTGTGCTGCAAAAGTTCAAGAGGACAAACCCTGTTCACAGAAACTGAGACCTACAAGCATACACACGTCATGATCATAGCAGCTCAGTCCCATTCTCATGATGATCAGTTCCAGTCTCACAATCCTCAAAGGATCAGTCCCATCCTTGCAATCCTAATGAAAAATCAGTCCCTCTTCATAACTGTCAGGAAGGATCCGTCCCCTCCTCATGAAAGATCAGTCCCATCCTAGGACAGTCCGACAGTCTGTCACATTGTCCAGAAGGATCAATGCCCTCTTGGATCACCATGGATCATCCCATCCTAGGACAGTCCGACAGTCTGTCACATTGTCCAGAAGGATCAATGTTCTCTTGGATCACCATGGATCATCCCATCCTTGTGTTCATCAGTCCATGCGACAGCGCCGCTGGGCCTTGCGAGCTTTCTTTTCTAGGGTGCGGTCCCTGCCCAGGTTGAAGACGTGGGTCCTGGAGTCCACCGTCAGCGTGCTGCCCTCGAGATTGGAGGCTTGCGTCACAATCAGCACTGTCTTCACTGCATACGCACACACAATGCACAGGGTGAGTGGAGTCTACTTTCAATGTGATAGTCTAAAAATTGAGTTCATGTTACAATTAGCACCGTCTTTACTGCGCACAGATGCAAGGCAAAGACACACAGATACAAAGCAAAGACACACAGACACAAAACAAAGACATGCAGACACTATGTGAAGGCACAAAAAAAACAAGGCAAAGACTCGCAGACACTATGTGAAGGCACAAAAAAACAAGGCAAAGACACAAAGAGACACACTGACACAGTATGAAGACAAAGTAGACACACTTAATATGAAGGCACAAAGCAAAGACACTCTCAATATGAAGGCACAAAGACACAAGGCAGAGACACAGTGACAGAAAGCAAATGTGGGTGGTGGCAGACTTGTGAACACCTGTACTTACTGGGTGGCTCCAGCAACACCTGTACTTATTGGATAGCACTTGTGAATGCCACACCTGTACTTACTGGGTAGCTCCAGCAACACCTGTATTTACTGGGTGCCTCAGGCAACACCTGTATTTACTGGGTGGCAGACTTGTGAATGTAACAACTGTACTTACTGAGTGGCTCCAGCAACACCTGTACTTACTGGGTGGCTCCACACCTGTACTTACTGGGTGGCTCCACAACACCTGTACTTACTGGGTGGCTCCAGCAACACCTGTATTTACTGGGTAGCTCCAGAAACACCTGTTTTTTACTGAGTGGCTCCAGCAACACCTGTACTTACTGGGTGGCAGACTTGTGAATGTAACAACTGTACTTACTGAGTGGCTCCAGCAACACCTGTACTTACTGGGTGGCTCCAGCAACACCTGTATTTACTGGGTAGCTCCAGAAACACCTGTTTTTTACTGAGTGGCTCCAGCAACACCTGTACTTACTGGGCGGCTCCAGCAGAGGGCACTGGCATCCTTCCTCCATGCGGAAGTTGGCGAACTTGTTAATGTCTCGCACCTTCTTCCGAGGTCGCAGGTTGGCCTTGATCTTCAGTGAATACTTCCTGTTCCGTCCAGCATGAACTTTGTACACTGAACATAATGAAGGAGCCAGTTTTATGTTCCAAAACATGTTGAGAGAGGGCGAAGCAACATCCAATAAAATACACAAGACTCTGTCATATCATGTCTGACTGTGTACCTGTCATTCACAACACCTCACACACAGCCTGTCAGACACCTCACACACAGCCAATCACACACCTCACACACAGCCTGTCAGACACCTCACACACAGCCTGTACAGATGTTCTTGTACAAGGAATCTGGAGGCTGAGAGGATCAGTAGCACAGAGTAGTGGGGGGAGGGGGTTCTTATCAGTCAGTCACAGAGATAAGACACAGCAGTGCCTGCGACACATTTATAGTGAGAGTGTTTATCTTGTACCGAATTCTTTGTTGGATTGGGGGCCAGTGGAGAAATTGAAACAGAGGTGTGACGTGGTCAGTTTTGCGCTTTTTCAGTTTTATGTTAATTGTTGTTCAGCAACTGCTATTCTCTGACCAGCTGCAGCAAGAATTGTAAAACCAAATCAAACAGATCCCATACTGAGTAATGACCCCTAAAGATGCAGTGATGTACCAAACACATGACACTGACAGGACAAATTCCTGGGCCATATGGCATAAAAAGAACATTTGTCCTCTTCAGCAATGGCAACCACTGACCAGTGTTGTAGTATGTAACCACTGACCAGTGTTGTAGTATGTAACCACTGACCAGTGTTGTAGTATGTAACCACTGACCAGTTTTGTAGTCTGTAACCACTGACCAGTGTTGTAATCTGTAACCACTGACCAGTGTTGTAGTATGTAACCACTGACCAGTTTTGTAGTCTGTAACCACTGACCAGTGTTGTAATCTGTAACCACTGACCAGTGTTGTAGTATGTAACCACTGACCAGTGTTGCAGTATGTAACCACTGACCAGTGTTGTAGTCTGTAACCACTGACCAGTGTTGCAGTCTGTAACCACTGACCAGTTTTGTAGTATGTAACCACTGACCAGTGTTGTAATCTGTAACCACTGACCAGTGTTGTAGTATGTAACCACTGACCAGTGTTGCAGTATGTAACCACTGACCAGTGTTGCAGTCTGTAACCACTGACCAAAGTGTTGCAGTCTGTAACCACTGACCAGAGTGTATGCAACAATGGGTATTCACACACACTGGCATACACACACACACACAAACATCAGTAATGGTAGAACACACACAAACATCCGTAATCACTAATGGTAGAACATGTTGACTGTGGATGTACCTTGAGGAAGACACACATACTCATCAAGAAAACACTTCAGTTGTATTTCATTTTTAGTACTAATTCTCTTAGCAATCCTGGACAGCAGTATTTTGTCATAATCTGGGGCAGTTCTTTGCTTCCTACATTATTTCTTGTGTTATGTCGGTCTTTTTCTTTTGCCATCACCACTTTCAAACATTGTTCTATGCATGTCCTGTATCATTTCTGAGGCCATTATTTTCAACTGCAGTATGTGTTTGGACTCCTTGATGTACCCCACAATCAGCCTATTATATATACCCATTATTTCAACCTGGGCTATTTTTAGGGAATTCTAATGGGGTTGATGTAGCCACAACAGTACAATCCCCAACCTGCTGACAAAAGCTCACAATGTATATAAACACACACACACACTCCCTACTTTAAGCAACAAAATTTAAAAGTTCTCCAGTGTGACTACAACTCATGAAAGCGATATATATTGTAACAAAATAATAAAAGTTCCGAGTATGATTAAAACTAATTAAAGCTACAGATACATACCTCTTTTATGCATTAAAGTAAAAGATATATATATATTTATATAGGTTTATGAGTTAGTCACACTCACAAACTTTTACATTTTGTTTTCCTGGTGAGTGCTGCAGGGGGGTTGTGGGGGGGTTACACTGTGAACTTTTGTATACAGATATATATATATCTATGGAACATAGGTCAGGTGAAGAACTTTGATTACCTGCTGTGGAATTACAGATGATTTCATTGTAATTCTTAGGTGCACTCTCCAAGTCGCAGACTGGGCAGTTTCGTCTCTGAAGAGAATATTGCAGGAAGACATCAAAGGCTGACAAGCCAGTGACAGCAAAATACACACAAGGTCAAAAAGAAAGTTGCTGTCAACAAAATTGCCAGCAAGTACAAACCAACCTGCACATTTCTGGCAATTTGCCTTTTTCAAGCAACAGTCACAAGAAAATGAGGAAAGAAATGGATTCTGTTTTAGGTGTCATCAACATGAAGCACATGCATGAGGAGCGACAGAGAGTACTGTCGCTACTGAGCTTGTGCATCGATACAGTCCTGTGGTGGACTATCACGGACATTAAGGTGCCCCCGCTGATTTTTATGCGTCAGTTTACAATGCAAAACATTAATCTGATACAACTTTACAAGCCCACGTACATGGCGAAACATTTATTTTGCTACACCTTCATTAACAAGACAAAACAATTTTGAGACGAGTCAGTTTACTACGTGAAACATTAATTTTGATTCACATTGGTTTGCATGACAAAACAACATTTTGCTATGTTGGTTTATAATGCAAAACACTAATCTGATACAAGTCCACTTACAAGGTGAAACATTCATTTTGATACAAGCTGGTTTACAAGAAGAAATATCAATTTTGATACAAGTCAGTTTAACACCGTGGAAAACTAATTTTAAAGCAAGTCAGTTTCCAAAGAGAAACACTAACATTAATACGAGTTAGTTTAAAAGGAAAAAACGTTCATTTTTTGTACAAGTCACTGAAGAAAGAATAAATTGTGATACAAGCTATTTCACAGGGAGAAATGTTCTCTTGTACATACATTTTAATACATACATACATATATATGCATATATACACATATGTATATATACACATTTGAAAAACAACACTGACATCTGACAAGGGGAAACATTCATCTTGTACACATATGTTTTAATACATGCATGTACACATACATCTGAAAAACAACAAAAACACTGACAAAAACAAGACTGTAGAACACTGACAAAAACAGACTGCCACCTTACCTGTCTTACACTGGACCAAAACAAAGGAAACACTGGCAAAAACAGACTGTCGCCTTACCTGTTCTACATTGGAGCAAAACAAACAAAACAGTGACAAAAACAGACTGTCGCCTTACCTGTCCTACACTGGAGCAAAACAAACAAAACAGTGACAAAAACAGACTGTCACCTTACCTGTCCTACACTGGAGCAAAACAAACAAAACAGTGACAAAAACAGACCGTCACCTTACCTGTCCTACACTGGAGCAAAGCGCTGACAAAAACAGACTGTCACCTTACCTGTCCTACACTGGCTCCAATGTTGAGTGCTGGAACAAAACAAACAAAACACTGACAAAAACAGACTGTCGCCTTACCTGTCCTACACTGGCTCCGATGTTGAGTGCTGGAGCCCCCAGAAGAGCTGGAACAAAAAACAATACAATCAGCTGCCACACAGAGGTACAGCATAAGTAGCCCTGCATAGAAATCACTGTCAGCATCACTAGCCCCACACAGAACACATCATCACTAGCCCCACACAGAATACATCATTAGCCCCACACAGAACACATCACTAGCCCCACACAGAACACATCACTAGCCCCACACAGAACACATCACTAGCCCCACACAGAACACATCACTAGCCCCACACAGAACACATCACTAGCCCCACACAGAACACATCACTAGCCCCACACAGAACACATCACTAGCCCCACACAGAACACATCATCACTAGCCCCACACAGAACACATCACTAGCCCCACACAGAACACATCACTAGCCCCACACAGAACACATCACTAGCCCCACACAGAACACATCACTAGCTCGACACAGAACACATCACTGGCCCCATGCAGAACAAATCACTAGCCCCACACAGAACACATCATCGCTAGTCCCGCACAGAACACCCCATCATTAGCCCCACACAGAACACACCATTAGCCCCTAACAGAACACATCACTAGCCCCCCAAAGAACACACCATCACTAGCCCCACACAGAACACACCATCACTAGCCCCACACAGAACACACCACTAGCCCCTAACAGAACACATCATTAGCCCCACACAGAACACACCATCACTAGCCCCACACAGAACACATCACTAGCCCCACACAGAACACACCATCACTAGCCCCACACAGAACACACCATCACTAGCCCCACACAGAACACACCACTAGCCCCACACAGAACACATCACTAGCCCCACACAGAACACATCACAAGCCCCACACAGAACACATCATCACTAGCCTGACACAGAACACTTCATCACTAGCCCCTCACAGAACACATCACTAGCCCCATGCAGAACACATCACTAGCCCCCACAAAGAACACATCACTAGCCCCACACAGAACACCACTAGCCTCCACAGACACCACCATTAAAATCATTTGCCCCATACAGAACACTGCCAGCAACACTAGCCCCACATTAAACACCATTAGTATCATTAGCATCCACATAAAACATTGTTAGCATCACTTGCAACAGACAAAAACAAACAGAGACACTAAGCTCCTTTTCTTTACCTTTCCCCTTCCAACTCTCCTTACCCCTTTTGTGTCTTGCTTGCTTCACCTGCTGCTGGACTTGCTGCCTTTGCAACCAACGCCTTTCCAGTTCATGCACTAACAGGACCCAACACTAAGTGTCTATCAATCAGTCCCCAGCCGTATGCTGACAGGACATGTGTCTATCAATAACTGTCCCCAGATGTGTGCTGACAGGACACGTGTCTATCAATCAGTCCCCAGCCGTATGCTGACAGGACATGTGTCTATCAATCACTGTCCCCAGCTGTATGCTGACAGCACATGTCCCTCAATCACTGTTCCCAGCTGTATGCTGACAGCACATGTCCCTCAATCACTGTCCCCAGCTGTATGCTGACAGCACATGTCCCTCAATCACTGTCCCCAGCCGTATGCTGACAGGACATGTGTCTATCAATCACCGTCCCCAGCTGTATGCTGACAGCACATGTCCCTCAATCACTGTTCCCAGCTGTATGCTGACAGGACATGTGTCTGTCAATCACTGTCCCCAGCTGTATGCTGACAGCACATGTCCCTCAGTCACTGTCCCCAGCTGTATGCCGACAGGACATATGTCTGTCAATCACTGTCCCCAGCTGTATGCTGACAGGACATGTGTCTATCAGTCACTGTCCCCAGCTGTATGCTGACAGGACATATGTCTGTCAATCACTGTCCCCAGCTGTATGCCGACAGGACATATGTCTGTCAATCACTGTCCCCAGCTGTATGCTGACAGGACATGTGTCTATCAGTCACTGTCCCCAGCTGTATGCTGACAGGACATGTGTCTATCAACCACTGTCCCCAGCTGTATGCTGACAGGACATGTGTCTATCAACCACTGTCCCCAGCTGTATGCTGACACGACATGTGTCTATCAACCACTGTCCCCAGCTGTGTGCTGACAGGACATGTGTCTATCAATCACTGTCCCCAGCTGTGTGCTGACAGGACATGTCAGTCACTGTCCCCAGCTGTGTGCTGACAGGACCCAACACTACGTGTCTATCAGTCACCTCTTAGTTCTCCTCTCTATCCTGCTCCCTTGTCCTTCCGCTCTCCAGCCATTAGTGTTTCTCCCCATACACTTCCCCGCCCCTTGTCCTTCCGCTCTCCAGCCGTTAGTGTTTCTCCCCATACACTTCCCCGCCCCTTGTCCTTCCGCTCTCCAGCCGTTAGTGTTTCTCCCCATACACTTCCCCGCCCCTTGTCCTTCCGCTCTCCAGCCATTAGTGTTTCTCCCCATACACTTCCCCGCCCCTTGTCCTTCCGCTCTCCAGCCGTTAGTGTTTCTCCCCATACACTTCCCCGCCCCTTGTCCTTCCGCTCTCCAGCTGTTAGTGTTTCTCCCCATACAACCCCCCCCCCCCCCCCCCCACTCTCTTACGCAGTCTCCTCTGTGTAATGATGGAATCATCAACGACACCAGTTGTATCATAGGGCAGCTCTTCTTTTGTACCACACGTTGTCCTGATGTTGTAAGACCTGATGACTGTCACGTCTGAAAATCAACAATAATTATCACAGTGATGAATATGAACATATGGAGTTGTACAATAATACCAAACCTGACCATCATCAACTGTTCATGACACAAAGTAAAATACTGCACGTCAACTTTACAAAACAAATCACTCATTCAAGTCATGAACTGCCATGTTTTGTTTACTGGTCCCACTTTGCAGTTCTGGTACAGCAGTCAGACCAGGAAAACAGTTATCAAAACTATCTTTCTGAACTGTTTTCCTGGTCTGACTGCTGCACCAGCACTGCAAAGTGTGACCAGTAAACAAAACATGACAGTGTCTGTCACTGTGCTAGAGATGGAGACCATTTTACTGATGTGACTGTCATTGTGGAGACCATTTTACTGATGTGACTGTCATTGTGGAGACCATTTTACTGATGTTACTGTCATTGTGGAGACCATTTTACTGATGTGACTGTCATTGTGGAGACCACTTTACTGATGTGACTGTCACTGTGGAGACCATTTTACTGATGTGACTGTCATTGTGGAGACCATTTTACTGATGTGACTGTCATTGTGGAGACCACTTTACTTGGGTGTTGCCAGTGTCTCCAGTAATGCAGTCTCCATAATGACAGTCACATCAGTAAAATGGTCTCCATCTCCATAATGACAGTCACATCAGTAAAGCAGTCTCCATAATGATTCACACCAGTAAAACTGTCTCCACAATGTTAGTCACACAGGTAAAACAATCTCCAGAATGACAGTCACACCAGTAAAACTGTTTCCAAAAGATGAACCACATCAGTAAGTCTCCAGAATGTGAGTCACAGGACAAAATTGTCTCAACAATGACAGTTACACCAGTAAAATGGTAGCCACAGTGACAGTCAGTAAAATGAGAGGTGCATACAGCCTGCTAGCAAAGCTTAATGCAGCACTTCAAACCAGTCACTTCCACGCCGACTTCCCCCAGTGTTGCTCCGCTGTATTGCTCAGCTGCCCAATCCCATCACTGTTTGTAGCAAGACCGGCATTTAGGCATCACCGTTTGTCGCCAGATGGGCATTTCACATTGACAAAGGCATCACCGTTTGTAGCCAGATGGGCATTTCACATTGACAAAGGCATCACCGTTTGTAGCAAGATGGGCATTTCACATTGACAAAGGCATCTCCGTTTGTAGCCAGATGGGCATTTCACATTGACAAAGGCATCTCCATTTGTAGCACGATGGGCATTTCACATTGACAAAGGCATCACCATTTGTAGCCAGATGGGCATTTCACATTGACAAAGGCATCGCTGTTTGTAGCCAGATGACCATTTCACATTGACAAAGGCATCGCCGTTTGTAGCCAGATGGGCATTTCACATTGACAAAGGCATCGCCGTTTGTAGCCAGATGGCCATTTCACATTGACAAAGGCATCACCGTTTGTAGCCAGATGGCCATTTCACATTGACAAAAGCATCGCCGTTTGCAGCCAGATGGCCATTTCACATTGACAATGGCATCACCATTTGTAGCCAGATGGCCATTTCACATTGACAAAAGCATCGCCGTTTGTAGTAAGACAGGCATTTGCTATTAACAAAGGCATCACTGTTCATAGCAACACATGCAAACAAGTGCTTCCAGTTGCCGTCTTGTCTAGCAGGTTGATTCCTGGCCAGCTGAAAGACTCACCTTTCTCATAGTATTGGTAGATTTGAACTTCTGCATCCTTGGGGGACGTGACCCTGAGGTCTTTATCTTGTTCCACATCCAGTGCAAGCCGCCGAATTCTGGTGTCCAGCTACAAAAAAATGTTGTTTTTTTTTTTTACAATACTCATACAATTCACAGGTTAAATAAAATGAACAGTGACTGTGAGCCAGATCCAAACACATAATCTCTCATGGCTACAGATTCTTTAAAATTTATTTCCTTTGTCGTCAGCAGTGTTTCATTCACCAAAGAGTGATATTAGTGATCAAGCATTTCAGTCATCAAACAGTGGATGTCACACACCACCACCACCAGTGGATGTCCCTCACCCCCAGTGCATGACACCACTGCCACCAGTGGATGACCCCCCCCCCCCCCCCATGACTACCATTCTGGGACCATGGTCCCTGTCCATGACTACCATTCTGGGACCATGGTCCCTGGCCATGACTACCATTCTGGGACCATGGTCCCTGGCCATGACTACCATTCTGGGACCATGGTCCCTGGCCATGACTACCATTCTGGGACTATGGTCCCTGGCCATGACTACCATTCTGGGACCATGGTCCCTGGCCATGACTACCATTCTGGGACCATGGTCCCTGGTCATGACTACCATTCTGGGACCATGGTCCCCGGCCATGACTACCATTCTGGGACCATGGTCCCTGGCCATGACTACCATTCTGGGACCATGGTCCCTGGCCATGACGACCATTCTGGGACCATGGTCCCTGGCCATGACTACCATTCTGGGATCATGGTCCCTGGCCATGACTACCATTCTGGGATCATGGTCCCTGGCCATGACTACCATTCTGGGACCATGGTCCCTGGCCTTGAGAAGTAGGCCAGCCTACAGCTTTAGGTGCATTGACTACCATGTTGCTTAATACCCAACATCAGGTGTGACTGCATCCCTGGTCCAGGTAGACATTAATGACACCCTCCTCAATATCCCCTGATGTCATTCAACAGCCAGCACCAGGTGTAATTACATACCTGGTCAAGGTAGAAGTTGATGACCCCCTCCTCTACATCCATCTCATGTCGCTCAATGCCCAGCATGGGAAACTGACTCTTCAGCTGAAACACACATGGCCTGGTTTTAAATTGCAAAAATAAACAGAAAGCTCCAATAAAAAGTGAAAATTCCTTTTATGCTATTTACCAGCCACATAAATGACTCGCATGCAACAGTCATAAAAGTTTTTACCCACAGTGAGCTTCAGAACAGGGAGAGCCAACACAGGGAATATTAGTTAAAAGCTCGGCACACGTGCACTAATGCATCATCCACTGTTCACCATCCTATGGCAACCACATGCACACAGTGATGACCTCCTATTCACCTTAACACAGGCTGTAGCCCCCACCCATCCATCTTAACACTGGCTGTGGCCCCCACCCATCCATCTTAACACAGGCTGTGGCCCCCACCCATCCACCTTAACACAGGCTGTGGCCCCATTCACCTTAACACAGACTGTGGCCCCATTCACCTTAACACAGACTGTGGCCCCATTCACCTTAACACAGACTGTGGCCCCCACCCATCGTCCTTAACACAGGCTATGGCCCCACTGACCTTAACACAGGCTCACTTCTTTCAGCGCTTTGAGGATGACGGACCAGCCTGTCATCTTTTTTAATGCCCCCCCCTCCCCCCACATCCACCACCCCCCCTCCACACCTCACCTCTCTGAGTGCTTCAGGGATAACAGACCAGCCTGTCACCATTCGCACGGTCAGCATCGTCATGCCAGTGCTGAACTGTCCTGTGCCACTCTGACTGAAACCACAGACACCAACAGTTGACACCAAAGACACCAACAGTTGAAACCACAACAGACACCAACAGTTGACACCAAAGACACCAACAGTTGAAACCACAACAGACACCAACAGTTGAAACCACAACAGACACCAACAGTTGAAGCCACAGACAGCAACAGTTGAAGCCACAGACAGCAACAGTTGAAGCCACAGACAGCAACAGTTGAAACCACAGACAGCAACAGTTGAAGCCACAGACACCAACAGTTGAAGCCACAGACAGCAACAGTTGAAGCCACAGACAGCAACAGTTGAAACCACAGACAGCAACAGTTGAAGCCACAGACAGCAACAGTTGAAGCCACAGACAGCAACAGTTGAAGCCACAGACACCAATGGGCACCTGTCTTCCCTTTTTGTTTTGGACAAAACCCATCACTCATCAGACCAAAAGGTGACCAGTCTTCCCCTGTTTTGGAGAAGAAAAAAACAAACATCTGCCACTTGTCACACAACCCTTCTTAAACTGACCTGCAAGACTCCAGAAATTAAGCAAATCTTATGATATGCATGACACATGAAAAATGATCCAAACAGCTGACAACAACCAAGTCTGAATCCTTAATTACAATGCATGAACAATGTTCATTTCTTTTTAGACAGGCAAAGATGCTTGTTAAACAGACACTTTTCTATAACATTTTCAATGAATGCTGTAAAATGCTCTACTCTAACATCAAACTGATTTGTAGCATCAAATATTTATATCACATTATTACCATTATTGATCACTTTCACACAGCTATTTTCTGCTCTTAAGCAGACTCACTGCCACAAAAGTGGTGTGTGCCGACAGTGCTATTTGGTCGTTACCTGGTTGGTGCCACGTGAAACTGATGCCATTTGGTGCATGTTCTGTGACACCAAACAACCATGCACCAGTTTATAGTGTCACTTCATTTTAATTAAGCCAAATATGTATGGTGTATGTGTGTTTAGCTGTAACCTGCGACCTGCACTTTTGGCAGAGCAGTAACACAGGGGTGGAATGGACACCGAAATAAGGGTCAGTACAGAAAACAGACCCTGGAGAAGAAAATTCTCCGGCCACTCCAGCGGGACACAAACCCATGACTTTTTGATCACAAGTCTGGCATTCTAACCATTGAGCTACACCTGCTCACAGACTGCAATATCTTAGCAACAGTACCATCAAATATGTTCTAAAGTAAGTACCATGTGACATCAAATATCGCAGACTGAAATATCTTAGCAACAGTACAGTCCAATGTGTTCATATCACAGATTGAAATATATTAGCAACGGTATCGTCAAACATGTTCTAAAGTAAGTAGCTTGTAGGATCAAATACCACAGACTCAGCTATATTAGCACATCACTCACAAACACCAATCAATGACAAATAAATGGAGCACGATCTTCCCCCATCTCCCACCACAAAACAGAAACAAAGTAAGATGCCTGGAAGAAAAGGAATGCAAGACAAGCAGCAGAGTTGTTACCCAAAAGTGACATATACGGTGCGACGGTCACATCGGTTTCTGTTGTGCTGGTACAGTCTGGGGTCAACACGCAGCCTGAACTTGGGGTCATCGATTCCCAGTTTGTTGGGCATCTTGTTGTAGTACACGTTGGCCTGCCAATACACAACACATTATCCTCACCATGCTATCTCTACCTCCCCCCCTCATGTTGTTTCTCTCTCCCCCCTCATGTTGTCTCTCTCTCCCACCCCCCTCATGTTGTCTCTCTCTCCCTCCCCCCTCATGTTGTTTCTCTCTCCCCCCTCATGTTGTCTCTCTCTCCCACCCCCCTCCTGTTGTCTCTATCTCCCTCCCCCCTCATGTTGTCTCTCTCTCACCCACCACCCTCATGTTGTCTCTATCTCCATCACCCCTCATGTTTCTCTCCCTCCCTCCTCTCATGTTGTCTCTCTCCCTTCCCCCTCTCATGTGGTCTCTCTCTCCCTTCCCCCTCTCATGTTGTCTCTCTCTCCCTTCCCCCTCTCATGTTGTCTCTCTCCCTCCTTCTTCCCCCTCTCATGTTGTCTCTCTCCTTCCCCCTCTCATGTTGTCTCTCTCTCCTTCCCTCCTTCTCTCTCTCCTTCCCTTCTGTCTCTCTCTCCCTTCCCCCTCTCATGTTCTCTCTCTCCCTTCCTCCCTTCCTCATGTTGTCTCTCTCTCTCCCTTCCCCCTCTCATGTTGTCTCCTCTCCCTTCCCCTCTCATGTTGTCTCTCTCTCCCTTCCCCCTCTCATGTTGTCTCTCTCTCCCTTCCCCTCTCATGTTGTCTCTCTCCCTTCCTCCCTCTCATGTTGTCTCTCTCTCCCTTCCCCCTCTCATGTTGTCTCTCTCTCCCTTCCCCCTCTCATGTTGTCTCTCTCTCCCTTCCCCCTCTCATGTGTCTCTCTCTCTCCTTCCCCCTCTCATGTTGTCTCTCTCTCCTTCCCCCTCTCATGTTGTCTCTCTCTCCCTTCCCCCTCTCATGTTGCTCTCTCTCTCCTTCCCCCCTCTCATGTTGTCTCTCCTCCCTCTCTCCCTCTCCCCCCTCTCATGTTTCTCTCTCCCTTCCCCCTCTCATGTGTCTCTCTCTCCCTTCCCCCTCTCATGTTGCTCTCTCTCCCTTCCCCCTCTCATGTTCTCTCTCCCCTTCCCCCTCCATGTTCTCTCTCTCCCTTCCCCCTCCATGTGTCTCTCTCTCCCTTCCCCCTCTCATGTTGTCTCTCTCTCCCTTCCCCCTCTCATGTTGTCTCTCTCTCCTTCCCCTCTCATGTTCTCTCTCTCCCTTCCCCCTCTCATGTTGTCTCTCTCTCTCTCCCTTCCCCCTCTCATGTTTCCTCTCCCTTCCCCCTCTCATGTGTCCTCGTTCTTCTCTCCCTTCCCCTCTCATGTTGTCTCTCTCCCTTCCTGTTCTCTCTCTCTTCATGTGTCTCTCTCCTTCCCCAATGTGTTCCTCTCTCTTCCCCTCTCAGTGCCTCCTCCTTCACCCCTTTTTCCCTCCCAGTCAGTCTTACCATGTTACAATCCTCTTTGTTCCACTTACGTACACGTTTACAGTCTTACAGTGATTACAACCTCTTTGTTCCCTCTACAGACACAGTGCAGTCACAGTGATTACAACCCCTTTGTTCCCTCCACAGTCCAGTTACAATGATTACAACCCCTTTGTTCCCTCCACAGTGCAGTTACAGTGATTACAACCACTTTGTTCCCTCCACAGTGCAATCACAGTGATTACAACCCTTTTGTTCCGCCCACAGTGCAATCACATTGATTACACCCGCTTTATTCCCTCCACAGACATACAGCTCAGTCACATACCTGGACCAGAGCACAGCCAGTGCCGGTAGCCGACACAAACATGGAGGCGCCCTCGGTTGTCACGTCAAAGGCATGTCGCTGCAGCTCTAGGCTGTTGTCATTGGTGACCAGGAAGGTCATCTGGGACCCACTCTTGCCCGAGACTCCCAGCATCACCTGCAGGTCTGTGGGCTCGTCTGAGTAAGCCAGTGCCGCAAACTCGGACAGGGCGTTCAGCCCCAGCACTGTATCCTGTCACACAACACAGAACATCAGGGTGACAGCAGAGGTGACATCAGGGTGACAGCAGAGGAGGTTGGTGCACCAAGTCAGACAGCGTGTTCAGTCCCAGCACTGTATCCTGTCACACAACACAGAACATCAGGGTGACAGCAGAGGAGGTTGGTGCCACCAACTCAGACATGGTACTCGGTCCCAGGAAGACATCCTATAACATGACACAAAACGGCAGGGTGACACTGTCAGCAGAGGAGGTTGGTGCCACCAACTCAGACATGGTACTCGGTCCCAGGAAGACATCCTATAACATGACACAAAACGGCAGGGTGACACTGTCAGCAGAGGAGGTTGGTGCCACCAACTCAGACATGGTACTCGGTCCCAGGAAGACATCCTATAACATGACACAAAACGGCAGGGTGACACTGTCAGCAGAGGAGGTTGGTGCCACCAACTCAGACATGGTACTCGGTCCCAGGAAGACATCCTATAACATGACACAAAACGGCAGGGTGACACTGTCAGCAGAGGAGGTTGGTGCCACCAACTCAGACATGGTACTCGGTCCCAGGAAGACATCCTATAACATGACACAAAACGGCAGGGTGACACTGTCAGCAGAGGAGGTTGGTGCCACCAACTCAGACATGGTACTCGGTCCCAGGAAGACATCCTATAACATGACACAAAACGGCAGGGTGACACTGTCAGCAGAGGAGGCTGGTGCCACCAACTGTGATGTCAGTCCATGAGGACTGTATCCTGAGGACTGTATCCTGAAAGACAATGCCAAAGAGCACAGCAACAGCTCACTGGGCCAAAGCAACAACTTAACTTTCACAGGACACCCAGTTCTGGAACTGTATCCTAAAGATGAAAAGAGACAAATCAAGTTTAATCATTTTGTCACAAAGAGACTACTGATCCATCCAGTGAAAATCTACCTGGGTCGAAGAGAATCCACCAAAAGCACTCTGCTGATTGGACAGCCAGAAGGCGATGGGCTGAGCCCTGCTGATTGCATCCTCCCTGTAGTATTCCAGTGTGGCCAGCAAAGCGTAGGAGGTCATTTCCACCTCTGCTGACGGGGCGGAGTAGTAGTACCAGGAGTTGACAGGTTTGGGCTGCTCACCACGCCTCTTCCAGTGCTTGACGTCACCTGAGACAGACAGCAGGCCAGCTTTACTCATCTGCTGAAGGATCACAGCTAGGCAAAGACTGGGTTTGTGTTGTAGCTGGTGTGTGTTGAATGCGTGCTGAGTGTTGCTGAGTGTGTGTGTGTGCATGCATGTGTGGGAGTGTATGCATGCGCGCACATGTGTGTGTGTGAGTGTGTGTGCACGTGTGTGCTAGGCACATGTATGCATGTGTGTGTGTGTGTGGTGGGGGGAGGGGGGGGTGCTGTATATACATGCATTTTATCTTATAAAGCTGTGCAATGTTTCCTTTAAAAAAAAAAAAAAATTGTTTTAAACAGACCACCTACTTGAAGCAGGTTACAAGATTTTTTTAAATTTCAAAAACCTCAGTATTGTAATTAACATTATCTTTCCATCAGTTCTTTTTGCATCCAGACTACTGCTATCATCATGGAATTCTGCTATCATCATGGAATTCTGCAATCATCATGGAATTCTGCTATCATCATGGAATTCAAGTCAACGTCATCTGTCCCCACCAACTAGCAGTCTTCTGCGACATGCCATGCTGCCTACCATCCAAGGTGGCATTGCGGTTAAGCCTGTTCATGATGGTGGTGGTGATGGGGCTGGTGGGATCGTACAGTGTGTTGGCGTAGGCCACCAGTGACAGCGTGTACAGGTCAACATCTGGGTTCACGTCCAGCTCACGGTTGATGCATTCAATAGCGTTGACTGCCACGCTGTCCTGAAGGGGAAAAGGAGAAAAACACTGAGATAACATGTCCATGGCAACAGAAGGTGAAGGTCATGAGGCAGGAAACAGTGCCCCACCTCATCACCCACTGACACAATTCATGAAAGTGCTTCTGAGCAAGTCAGGCATATTTCTTCGCTTTCTGTGAAAGCCATGCTAGATTATCAGTGCCATCTTCTTGGAAAAGTCTGCCAACCTTCAGCCACACTCTTTAGGTCCACTTCATCAGACCATTCTGACATAAAATCTTACTTGACTCTCTCTCTCTGTCTTTCATTGGGGGGAGGGTGGGGGAGGCTGTGCCTACCTCTGTGCTAAGTCCAGCCTCCAAAAGAGCGATCAGCACGTAGGCAGACAAGGCGGCTTCATTAGCATTCTTTCCAAGGCCTCCTTGCATGTAGGAGCTGAACACCTTACCCCTGCACAAAGAATGAACACCTGATTGCTGCACAAAGAATGAACTGTGTAGGTCATGGGTCTGTACACCTGACTGCTGCACAAAGAATGAACTGTGTAGGTCATGGGTCTCTACACCAGACTGCTGCACAAAGAATGAACTGTGTAGGTCATGGGTCTCTACACCTGACTGCTGCACAAAGAATGAACTGTGTAGGTCATGGGTCTGTACACCTGACTGCTGCACAAAGAATGAACTGTGTAGGTCCTGGGTCTGTACACCTGATTGCTGCACAAAGAATGAACTGTGTAGGTCATGGGTCTGTACACCTGACTGCTGCACAAAGAATGAACTGTGTAGGTCATGGGTCTGTACACCTGACTGCTGCACAAAGAATGAACTGTGTAGGTCATGGGTCTGTACACCTGACTGCTGCACAAAGAATGAACAGTGTAGGTCATGGGTCTGTACACATGATTGCTGCACAAAGAATGAACTGTGTAGGTCATGGGTCTGTACACCAGACTGCTGCACAAAGAATGAACTGTGTAGGTCATGGGTCTCTACACCTGACTGCTGCACAAAGAATGAACAGTGTAGGTCATGGGTCTGTACACCTGATTGCAGCACAAAGAATGAACTGTGTAGGTCATGGGTCTCTACACCTGACTGCTGCACAAGAATGAACAGTGTAGGTCATGGGTCTCTACACCTGACTGCTGCACAAAGAATGAACAGTGTAGGTCATGGTCTGTACACCTGACTGCTGCACAAAGAATGAACTGTGTAGGTCATGGATCTGTACACCTGACTGCTGCACAAAGAATGAACTGTGTAGGTCATGGGTCTGTACACCTGACTGCTGCACAAAGAATGAACAGTGTAGGTCATGGGTCTGTACACCTGATTGCTGCACAAAGAATGAACTGTGTAGGTCATGGGTCTCTACACCAGACTGCTGCACAAAGAATATACAGTTTAGGTAATTGGTCTGTACACCTGACCCTACACAATCATGCCAACAGGCCCCTATCAGAGGCTGCTGACATTGCCATTACTGGCATCTTATAGTCTAACCACAGGCCAAGCAAAATGTTTGTTGTGTAATTTTCCAGACCAGACAAACTCCATTACTGTGAAATCCCTGACGTTAGAGTGCAGCAGCCAGAATGAGTACTGCTGCACATCCATGAACAACAGTATATTCTGTGAGTAATAATCATCACAAGTTTAGCCTGTTGTCTTAGTGCTAAGCTTGATGTACTTTGATGGAAAGTTCAGTGGTAAAGATCACACAAAAAGAAACATCCAGCAGGTGTAACAATCAAGGCAGGCAGAGCAATTGTTAATGACCACTGAGGATGCCCCTACCAAGGGCTCTACCAAACTCACAAAACAGCCAACTGACCACCTCGTCAAGAGTTCTTCTGACCTCTCAAAGCCAGCCTCCCTTCATCTGGGTTATCACCACCTCTCAAAGAAACGGCAAACCATTGGTTCTTGTTCTACCCACCTCTCAGAGAAACGACCAGCTACCAGCCCTCATGGTCAGGGTCTTACCCACCTCTCAGAGAAACGACCAGCTACCAGCCCTCATGGTCAGGGTCTTACCCACCTCTCAAAGAAACGACCAGCTACCAGCCCTCATGGTCAGGGTCTTACCCACCTCTCAAAGAAACGACCAACTGCCAGCCCTCATGGTCAGGGTCTTACCCACCTCTCAAAGAAACGACCAACTGCCAGCCCTCATGGTCAGGGTCTTACCCACCTCTCAGAGAAACGACCAACTGCCAGCCCTCATGGTCAGGGTCTTACCCACCTCTCAAAGAAACGACCAGCTGCCAGCCCTCATAGTCAGGGTCTTACCCACCTCTCAGAGAAACGACCAACTGCCAGCCCTCATAGTCAGGGTCTTACCCACCTCTCAGAGAAACGACCAACTGCCAGCCCTCATGGTCAGGGTCTTACCCACCTCTCAAAGAAACGACCAACTGCCAGCCCTCATGGTCAGGGTCTTACCCACCTCTCAAAGAAACGACCAACTGCCAGCCCTCATGGTCAGGCTCTCAAAGAAACAACCAACTGCCAGCCCTCATGGTCAGGGTCTTACCCACCTCTCAAAGAAACGACCAACTGCCAGCCCTCATGGTCAGGGTCTTACCCACCTCTCAAAGAAGCAGCCAATCAGCGGCCCCTCCTCAGGGTTCTGCACAGTCTTCAGGTACTCCACGCTAAGATTTAGGTCGTCTTCGTCAATGTAGATGTAGGGGCGTGCTTGTGCAAATGACTTCACCACGAAGGCCGTCAACCAAGTGCTGCCTGGTGTGTCTCCCTTTTCACCAAAAGCGCTGAACGAACCATCAGAGTGGCGGTACTTGAGCTCTCTCTGGTAGCCTGTAGAGCAGTGATACAGAACTAAATAATGTGCATTAAATGAACACAAAAGGTACAAAGCAGGCAAATATTTCTCCCACGAAGAGGCTGAGTGAGGGTTTGTCTTCAGCACAGGTTTATCCCTGTGATCACATCAAGAAACAATGCTTCATCCACGATGACTGTCACAGTCAACTGGTTGGGAAGAACAGCATCTACCTGCTGAAATCAACCACCCACAACAAAAAGACACGGCAGACCGACCGGGAACTACTGATGCATCATTTCAACCCTGGCCAGCATTCACTTACTTTAGTATTTTCTCTTGAAACTCGGAATCACATCCCTAAACAAAGGTAACAGTAGTAACAGTAACACTGCCCTAAACAAAGGTAACAGTAACACTGCCCTAAACAAAGGTAACAGTAACACTGCCCTAAGTAAAGGTAACAATAACACTGCCCTAAGTAAAGGTAACTAACACTGCCCTAAACAAAGGTAACAGTAACACTGCCCTAAACTAAGGTAACAGTAACACTGTCCTAAGTAAAGGTAACAGTAACACTGCCCTAAACAAAAGTAACAGTAACACTGCCCTAAACAAAGGTAACAGTAACACTGTCCTAAGTAAAGGTAACAGTAACACTGCCCTAAACAAAGGTAACAGTAACACTGCCCTAAACAAAGGTAACAGTAACACTGCCCTAAGCAAAAGTAAGAACAGCTGACCAGCTGTCTCTTCAAACGGAACTGTTTGGCTCCAACTTGCCAATTTCCATGTGGTGGGTGGCCTTGTCCTGAATGGCCTCTGTGAGGCGGGAGGTGGCCGTCAGGTACTGCAGCACGTAGATGTTTGGAGTGAAGCCCACCATGTTCTGCTCTCCACACCCCGTTGGCATGCGAACCAGGCTGTCCAGGTTGGACAACGCTGGGCCCAGAATGTCACCTGCAAACATCCTCAGTGTTGGACACTGTGTTGATTTTCTCTTAGCAATCACCTCCCCAGACCTCTTACACATCTCCAGATGTAATCTGCAAACACCCTTAGACTTGAACACTGCTGTTTTTCTCTTAATAATAATCTGTCCAGATCTGATTATACATGGCTTGAGATGTTACCTGCAAAATCCAGAGAGTTTTAACAACAGTATTGGTTTTAGTGTGGTGGTTCTAAACAACAACCCATCCACATCAGATTACACATCCTCTGACTTTAGCTGCAAAAACACCCTGAAAATTAGGCACAGTATTGTTTCAGGTGTGGTAAGTATGAACAATCTGTCCACATCTGGTAACACACACCACATGATGTCACCTTTCAAATACCCACATTGTTTCTGATGACAAGGGTCTGAACAATAACCTGTGTTATTATAACAAGCTGCACATCCACCATCTACCAGCATCTCCTAGCTGCCCAACAACAGCCACACAAAAAAGCCCAAATCCTAACAAAAAATGTTTGCGAATTTCCTTGAAAAATGTCAGAATGGACCATTAGCAGAAAAAATGACCAGACAGGAGGCTAGGCAGAAGAACAAGAGAAGAGAGAGGAAAGGGGAATCCAGTGACAGCCCTGAGATTCCAGATGAGGAAAACCTCAGGTCTCCCTTTGGGGAACATCGAAGATAGAACTGCTGAATGACGCAAAATGCAAACACAGCAGCCTACCTGCTTGAGATGCAACTGACAGAGAAACAGGATGTTTACCAGGAGAAAGCCACTCACCGATCACGGTGACATAGCCACGGGCAGAGTCCGGCACAATGTCCAAGGGCAGCGGCAGTTCAAAGTCCTGTTTGTAGATCTCCTCTTTTGGACAAAAACAAAAACACACATTCCATTTTAGTTTTCTCATCTTACAAACATGGCCAACAGAACTCACCGCCACCCCCCCCCCCCCCACACACACTATACACCACACAAACACAAACCACTTATCAATAAGTAGACACATTTTTACCCTGAAACTGATTTTTCTCTGTAAACCAGTATCACTATCCAGGTGGGAGATTCCCAGGTGACCCCACATGACAACCATGAAGATGAAGTGCAGCAGCCCACTGAGCAGACTGGCCTGGTGGACAGATGCAGAGGCTGACCTTATGGACAGATGCAGAGGCTGACCTTATGGACTGATGTAGACTGACCTGATGGACATAGGTACAGACTGACCTGATGGACAGATGTAGAGACTGTGGCTGTACCTCTGTGTCACACCCTCGGCCTGCAACATCACATGCCACACAAAACCAACATCAGCAATATTACACACCACACAAAACCAACATCAGCAATATTACACACCACACAAAACCAACATCAGCAACAACACCAACCCAAGCCACGTAAAACCCAACATCAGCAACATCGGGCTGGTTATAAAAAGTCTGTTCCGCTTATCCACGATTAACATGGTTCATCTTTTCCATTTGCGTGAGCACGTGCATGAGTGTGTGTGGATGCGTCCTGCATATATGTATACATGTGTGTGTGTGTGTGTGCATGTGCGCGCGCATGCATGAAAGTATGTATGTGTTACCTAAGATTAACTTAAAGGTGTGATAATTGGTATTTGATATGGGCACCATTATGATTGCCCATGAAAAAGTAGAATGATTTTGTGCGTGAGCAAGTGTGTCAATGTGTGTGTGCTGGCTCACTTTCCGACTATCATGAGATGCCACGTGCAAGTAATTACTGCAGACATGTTCATAACCCAACTTGCTAGTCTTGTCAGTTGTGCGGCCACAGAACTGCTCAATGGCATTTGATTTCTCCCTGCACTAGAGATGTTACAATCAACATGGCATTTGATTTCTCCCTGCACTAGAGATGTTACAATCAGCATGGCATTTGATTTCTCCCTGCACTAGAGATGTTACAATCAACATGGCATTTGATTTCTCCCTGCACTAGAGATGTTACAATCAGCATGGCATTTGATTTCTCCCTGCACTAGAGATGTTACAATCAACATGGCATTTGATTTCTCCCTGCACTAGAGATGTTACAATCAGCATGGCATTTGATTTCTCCCTGCACTAGAGATGTTACAATCAACATGGCATTTGATTTCTCCCTGCATTAGAGATGTTACAATCAGCATGGCATTTGATTTCTCCCTGCACTAGAGATGTTACAATCAGCATGGCATTTGATTTCTCCCTGCACTAGAGATGTTACAATCAGCATGGCATTTGATTTCTCCCTGCACTAGAGATGTTACAATCAGCATGGCATTTGATTTCTCCCTGCACTAGAGATGTTACAATCAACACAGGAGGCGGCAGAAGAGAGCAGACGGGGATGCTGGTCTACAGACCACCTCACACAACCATCACCGCACTGTCCACCCACCTTGACCAGCACCTCTCTCTGCACGGCATCAGTCAGACCCACATACTGCGTGTCCATCACCACCGAGTTGCCGCACTGCCCTGGCACAATTTCTGCCTGCAACCCACAAAGCAACAGCTAGTTAGTACAGTTTTGCACTTGCACGCACAGGCATGGAGGTTTTGGTTCCACCATCCCTGCTGGCTTGTGAGACACTTCTCCCACAGCTCTCAACCCCACATTGCTGCCCCTGCCACGTCCAGGGTCCTCTCTGCTTCTCCTCTTATACCCACTAGGATGGTTCACAACCATACGTACAGTGAACAACTAACAGCTCTCTATCATATCCACTATGAACAACTAATAGCTCTCTATCATATCCACTATGAACAACTAATAGCTCTCTATCATATCCACTATGAACTAATAGCTCTCTATCATATCCACTATGAACAACTAATAGCTCTCTATCATATCCACTAGGATGGTTCACAACCATATGTACAGTGAACAACTAACAGCTCTCTATATCCACTAGGATGGTTCACAACCATACGTACAGTGAACAACTAATAGCTCTCTATCATATCCACTATGAACAACTAATAGCTCTCTATCATATCCACTATGAACAACTAATAGCTCTCTATCATATCCACTAGGATGGTTCACAACCATATGTACAGTGAACAACTAACAGCTCTCTATCATATCCACTAGGATGGTTCACAACCATATGTACAGTGAACAACTAACAGCTCTCTATCATATCCACTATGAACAACTAACAGCTCTCTATCATATCCACTATGAACAACTAATAGCTCTCTATCATATCCACTATGAACAACTAATAGCTCTCTATCATATCCACTAGGCCGGTTCACAACCATATGCACAGTGAACAACTAACAGCTCTCTATCATATCCACTAGGCCGGTTCACAACCATATGCACAGTGAACAACTAATAGCAACAGAACAATGAGCAGCATGGCTACAGGTGAGAACAAGGCATTCAGTCACAGCCCAGCACTGACCAAGGTGAGAACAAGGCATTCAGTCACAGCCCAGCACTGACCAAGGTGAGAACAAGGCATTCAGTCACAGCCCAGCACTGACCAAGGTGAGAACAAGGCATTCAGTCACAGCCCAGCACTGACCAAGGTGAGAACAAGGCATTCAGTCACAGCCCAGCACTGACCAGTCCTAATTGCCATAACAATAACTTGCATTTATAATGTACACATCACATGAAGTCTGATGTAATCCCTGACAACAAGACTGGTCATGGCATTTACACACAACTTCTTACAGGTGTATAACAATCACACGCAACCTCTTACAGGTGTGTAACAATCACACGCAACCTCTTACAGGTGTGTAACAATCACACACAGCAACCTCTTACAGGTGTGTAACAATCACACACAGCAACCGCTTACAGGTGTGTAACAATCACACAGCAACCTTTTACAGGTGTGTAACAATCACACACAGCAACCTCTTACAGGTAACAACCACACACAGCAACCTCTTACAGGTGTGTAACAATCACACACAGCAACCTCTTACAGGTGTGGAACAATCATACACAGCAACCTCTTACAGGTGTGGAACAATCACACACAGCAACCTCTTACAGGTGTGTAACAATCACACACAGCAACCTCACACAGGTGTGGAACAATCACATATGACCATAATAATAATATTAATAATGTACATTTATCATGCGCTCATCAACACCCTGAGCGCTCACATGATACATATTAACCTAAATATGATATTCTTTACACATGTAGAGCACAGTCCTACCAAAACAATTTACATAAAGTTTTATATGGAAAAACAAACACACACACACACACACAATGACTGTAGCAGAAACTGGGTACTGATATTAGCTGGGATGAAAATAACATGAGAAGACAGAAGTGTTCAGTTTGGCTTTAATAGATGACAAGGTTGAACAGTGTCCAACGTCTTGTGGGAGTGAATTGCAAATGTGGGGTCCAAAGCAAGAGAAGGTGCAAAAGTCATGAGTCTTGCGTTTGTATTGTTGGATTTTCAGCATGCAGGTGCCAGAAGAAGAGCATAGTGTATGAGATGGAGTGTAGACATGTAGCAGTTCAGAGAGGTAAGCAGGACCAGAACCATTTATAGCACTGAAACACAAACAAGCGACTTCATACTTAATATGTTCTGAAATGGGAAGCCAGTGCAGTTTTTCCAGGAGAGGTGTTGAGTGGTGGTGACGGGGTGCCAAAAGAACAGGTCTTGTAGCAGTTTTGAATTTTCTGGAGAGGTTGGATGACAGAATTAGGTGTACATGAAGAGACAGTTGCAGCAGTCAAGCCATGAGGATATATAGGAAGTAACAAGTCTTAGTTGTGTCTTCAGAGGAAAACCTGCGAATTGAACTATTGTGTTTAAGCTCGAAACAAGCAGTTTGACAAATTGTATGATGTGCTTCTTTATGCACACACACATACATATACAAACATGCATGCATTTATGTCAACAAAAAGTGGTGTGCACACAAACACACACAAGAGTTCTTCCTGTGTCTTACCCGGGCATAGATGGGCAGCTTGCCGATGTCCTGAGCAGTGATGAAGAACTTCTTGGTTTCCGACTTGCCCCCACACAAACAGAACGGCTCTCGGTTCATTCTAGCTCCGTGAACTTTGAACCCCTTCATTCCGTCCACCATCAGCAACATCTGTCCATTTGAGAAGATAGGCAAAGAGGGGTCACAAGGGTGAAAGGGGGGTAACACATGACAGAGGTAAACAGGTGAAATGGGGTAACAAATGAAAGAGAGGTAAACACAGGTGAAAGGGGGGGTAACACATGAAAGAGAGGTAAACACAGGTGAAAGGGGGGTAACACATGAAAGAGAAGTAAACACAGGTGAAAGGGAGGTAACACATGAAAGAGAGGTAAACACAGGTGAAAGGGAGGTAACACATGAAAGAGAGGTAAACACAGGTGAAAGGGGGGTAACAAATGAAAGAGAGGTAAACACAGGTGAAAGGGGGGTAGCAAATGAAAGAGAGGTAAACACAGGTGAAAGGGGGGTAACAAATGAAAGGTAAACACAGGTGAAAGGGAGGTAACAAATGAAAGAGAGGTAAACACAGGTAAAAGGGGGTAACAAATGAAAGAGCAGTAAACACACAGGTGAAAGGGGGATAACAAATGAAAGAGCAGTAAACACAGGTGAAAGGGGGATAACAAATGAAAGAGAGGTAAACACAGGTGAAAGAGACGGGAGATGTAAAATGAGTTTCCTTCGTCATGGTAATGCACATACCTAGTTCATCAAACAACTGACTGCAGTAAGGTTGCACATAAAGCAAATTAAAAGACAATTTAACTCGTTCAAAAGCTGGTTATATGAATGTCAAAAAAATTTCAACTGGTGGTAGAGCTAAAGAACTGGCTTAAAAATGACTGATTCTGATTACGGCCAATACTGTTCTTTAGTCCATCCCTTCAGTACAGATCAGAATGCTGGTAGAGTCAAAGCTGATGAAGCATCTGTCAGCATTCCTCAGTCCCACTGTCAGTGGAAAGTAGCAAGACTACAATTATGTTTATTAAAAAAAAAGGAAAAAAACACCGAGATACACATGGAAATGTAATTTACTGAATGTCTGGTGGGAGACTGCACTCTGATCACATGACAAGAAGTGCTGTAGCACAGCTGAGCATGCAGTGGTATCCTGAACCTACATGCAGACACTTGTCCAGGTAGTTGTAGACAGTGATGGTGATGGGCAGGCGCTCGTCGCGCACAGCGTTGTAGGGGAGGTTGAAGGAGAGGAAGAAGGGCTGGAAGGTGGTGATGGAGGTGATGGGTGAGAGGCCAAAGCCGGCACTGTCGCTGATGCACATGGAGTTGCCCACCCACTGCGTGATGGTGTCTGGCACAGTGTGGGGGATATCCAACTTGCCACTTGCCCTGCAAACACACACACCTCATTGAGGATATGCCACTTGCCCTGCAAACACACACACCTCATTGAGGATATGCCACTTGCCCTGCAAACACACACACCTCATTGAGGATATGCCACTTGCCCTGCAAACACACACACCTCATTGAGGATATACCACTTGCCCTGCAAAAACACACACCTCATTGAGGATATGCCACTTGCACTGCAAACACACACACTCACTCAATAACATTCTGCCAAGAAGGACATATGCACTTCATTCACATTCTGCCCATGAGGACACTCTGCCAGAGGACAAATGCAATTCACATTTTGCCAACAAGGACACATGATTAATTATCTACCAGCAAGGACACATGCACCTCATTACCATTCAGCCCACTGCCAAAAAGGACACAAATGCCTCATTAACATTTTGCCAACAAAAACACACACACACACACTGCAATTCTGTGGGCAAGGGACACACACACATCAACATTCTGCCAACATGGACACACACACACATCAACATTCTGCCAACAAGGACACACACACATCAACATTCTACCAACAAAGACACACACATTGCAATGCTGCTGACAAGGACACACACACACTAACATTCTGCCAACAAGGACACAACACACACACACATTAACACTCTGCCAACAAAAACACACACATTGCAATTCTGCTGACGAGGGACACACACACACATCAACATTCTGCCAACAAGGACACATACACATTGGCATTCTGCCAACATATTAAAACTAGTTCATCATCAATTTAAAAAATACAAGTGAGAGTGGACCAAAACAAAGCTGATCTAACAAATAATCAATCAATCATATCTTTCAAAAATAGTGAACTCCTTTAGACAGCCAATGATGCAATCCAAAGAGATGTCCTCAAACAACATCCTCAGTGACTGAGCCTTAAAATGCCGCTCCCTCGCTTCAATCAGACTGAAGGGGGGAAAGCAAAGTATGTTCTAGGAGAGGCAGCTGGTCACATGGGATGTATACAGTGGCTCCTCTCCCTCCAACACAAGGGAGTGAGTCAGATATGAATGACCAGTGTGTAGCTGACAGATAACAGTCTCTTTTCTCATTACTACAAGGACAAGAAATGCCCAGCACTGGAAAGATTGCATGCAGCTTGTTGTGAGAATATTCATCCCACTTCAAACGCCAAAGCTCCAAAAGATAGTTATTCACACATGGTTTTAGGTCTGCAAAGAGGATGAGCTCATCTAAGATGTTGCTACTGAGGGCATCCTTAGCAGCAAAATCTGCAGCCAAATTTCCTCTAATGCTGACATAGCCAGGAGCCCAAACACCCTCCTTGCCATCTCTGGTTAATTCCAAGTGTAGCTCAATATCTTTAATAGAACTGGGTGGTCATGTTTCACGTTAGATACAGCGAAGTCATATTTCATGTTAGATATAGAGAAACAAATACACACACACTCACACACACACACATGAATGTTCTGAAAACACTGCACAGTTACCTGATTAGTGCCTAGACACCCGCAGCCACTCCCCAAACCAAATCAACCTCTGAAATCTCAATCTCCACTGTTTCGTAGCAACACAACTCCATTCCAACCCAGTTCTAAACTCTCCACTGTTTCATGACATTTACAGACCAGCAGCCATCGTCGCTGCCCAACCAGCGGGCTGGCCTGGGCTCTGAAAGAGCTCCAGCTGACAATGCCATCCTCCAACTGCTCTCTCTCAAGCTGTCACAGAAACTGGTCAGTCCTCAGCAGAAAAAGTACAGTCCTGCTTCAGTCTACTTCACTTCACTTCCCTTCCCTTCAAGATGGTGCCTACGCACCTGGGAAAGTCCATATGTGCTCCACCCCATCTGACAGAGGGTTTTCCAGCACTGCCCTTCAAACAGCTCCACTGTGGGTCTGACTGACCCTGGCCCTTTCTTGTCATTTCAAGGGAGACCATCAAACGCTTCCTCTTTCTACACCTCTCTCCTCCGGGTGATCGATGGTATGGCGTCCTTGGCTTTGTGTCTGCAGGTAGTGTCTCATACTCCTCACACTTCAGATCTTCTGAGACACAAGCCACTTGAGGTTGCAAGAATTCCGAGGAAGGGGAAGGTGGGACAGACTGGGGGGAAGGTGGGACAGACTGGGGGGGAGGTGGGACAGGCTGGGGGGAAGGGGGGCAGACTGGGGGGAAGGTGGGACTGGTAGGGAAGGTGGGACAGAATGGGGGAAGGGGGACAGACTGGGGAAAGGTGGGAGAGAATGGGGGAAGGTGGAACAGACTGGGGGGAAGGGGGGACAGAATGGTGGGAAGGTGGGACAGACTGGGGGGAAGGGGGAACAGACTGGGGGAGGCGGGACAGAATGGTGGGAAGGTGGGACAGAGGGGAAGGGAGGACAGACTGGGGGGAAGGTGGGACTGGTAGGGAAGGTGGGACAGAATGGGGGAAGGGGGGGACAGAGGTGAAGGCGGAACAGAATGGGGGAAGGGGGGACAGACTGAGGGGAAGGGGGGAAAGACTGAGGGGAAGGGGGGACAGACTGATATATTTACTTGAAGAAGAAAACTAAAAGAGTGGGGCCATTTCTGCCTTTCCTTAAACATCTACCACAGCAGGTGGACAGCATTTCCCCATCAAGATCTAGCTGAGCGAGGACAGGCCCCAACACCTACCCCACTGTATGCAGATCCCAGAGCCAGGTTTCAGGGAAGTGGGAACGAAGGTCTTCGCTGCCTGAAGCTTGTGGATGAATGGCTGCCTCGGGGCCCATGACACCTGGCGGGCCAGGGACTTGACCTCTAAGCAAGGGCACCGCATCTTTCCAGGGAGAAACAACAATGGCTGTGTGACACCGGCCATCTTAGCTTCAGCCGGCGTTGGTCCGTGAGTCAGGTGGAGATCAGCAGTGAAAGGGGCAGATAAGCAGTGCATGCTGTTGTAGACTTTCAACGGCTCATTCCAGCTCATTCCACAGTCAGTGCGTTAGCCAGAAGAAGTTCACTCCTCCATGCAAGAAGCAAGGACAGTAATGCTGCCATGTTGGGTTTTGGCCTCTGATCGCTAGACAGAGGTCTCTTGCAGGTCTGCTAGTCATGTGTATGTGCGGTGCGCACTGAGCATTCCAGTTAACGGAATCACGTGCTATAAAAGTGGACATCATCATCATCAACATGCTTAGGGCTGTAAATGTAATGTTAGGTGCACAAAAACTGTCATTATTACTATTTTATCCCTTCTGACACCTCAGCTGACAGGCTTTAAATGTCAGTTAACCCTTTCACTGTTGCTTTAACAGACACACTTTGAACCTTCTCACTGCCACCTACGTCTGCCTAAATTCACTAATACTGCAGCAACAAAGTCCTCAGCATAGTTTTAGTTTACCTCCTTCAGCAACATGGACAAATCTAACCATTATACTTTACCTCACCAAAAGTACCTGATTGTGCATCCAGAGATATCTTTTGAATTTTTTTCAGCCTGGTCTTGATTTTTTAACATGTACTTATTTCTGTTTTAGCCCAGAAGGTAATTTCCATCAGGATGTCCCTCATCCCCCCCCAAACACATGGGTGCACACCCACACCACACACTCTAGCACCCACAAACATCTGTCTGGCCTGAGGAAAAAGGAAGAGGCGCCACCTACCCTACAGTCACGACGTCCCATAACCATGTCTCTGGGAAGTCAGTTCGCACACTTGCAGTCGGCGCACCACTGAGGATTTTTCCCGTAATCGATCCTCTCTCTATGCTAGATGCTGCAGGCAGGCAGGCAGGACGGAGAAGACAAGAGAGATTGAAAGAACTACATGAGAGTGTTGTAAAGTGTTTGGCAGGCAACAAACCATGCTCCATTATTGTTACAGACAGACAAGGAGCCATGCAATGAAGTACTCACAGGCAAACCCTTCAGAAAGACAGAGAATGCAAGTAAACCCCCTTCAGAACAAGGTCTGTCGCCTTGCCTGGCAAAATACCTCCCACTGTGTTTCTTAAGTGATACTGTAATCCACAATGTTAGTCAGCATAGGCCTGCTTTCTTCACACTTGGTCTGGTTGTTAGTAACAGTGCAATGACACATCTAGTTTGGTTGCAAAGAAGTAAGTCATACAGGGGGGAAAAAGGACTGACATTCAAGTTTTTAACCTTCCCGGTAACATTCAAGTTTTTAACCTTCATAGTGACCTTAAACACATCAATCTAATCTTTTTACAAGACACTCCAACTTATGGTGATTTACCACCAAAACTAAGTTCATTGGCAAAAGGATCTGCAGTTCTAAAGATGTAGTAGACACAGCCATATTTTTAGTATATGAGCCGTAACTGTGACCTTGCCCTTGAAGACTGCAATCTTTTTCCTTGACACTCCCGTTCATTGTCATACATCAACACAGCAACTCTGGCTACAAAAGAATCAGCAATTTAGAGGACACCATCCAAACAATCAGTCAGTGAAATTTTGAAATTTTTGTTGTGACCTTCACCTTGAACAGAACAATCCAACCTTTACGAACAACAGTTTGGCTTAAAATGATGTGCCGTCAAATGGTTTAGAAGATTACTGTCCAAAACTTAGTCTTTTGATTATAGAAGCCCTCACCGTAAGCTTGACCTTAAAAATAGCAAGCCGATCCTTTTGCAAGGCACTCTGGCTCATGATGATGCAGCATCTTATCAAGTTTGGCTACACAAAACCAGACAGCCTTTCAATGGGGTTCCCCAACACTTTGTCTTAAACTTTCAAAGGGGTTTTCAGACACTCATGACTGACTTAAACTTTCAGTAGAAGAAGTTCCTCTATATAAAACCAAGAGCAGACACAGTACATCAGATACATTTGGTTTTGTCAGTCAGTCGTCAAAAGGACATCCTGTATGCAGAACATAAACATGTAAACAAAACATAACTAACATCTTTTTAAACAAATCACCTCAGAAATCTCAACTGTTTACCAAAGAAAGTTAGAAGGTTCAAACTGATATATGGAAAAAAAATCACAATTGTTTTCAATACACAAAAAGAAAAGAAAAAAGGTACCCTTGTGGTGATCCTTAGTTCTCAGAGAACAGCAGGTCACCAAAGACCCAGGTTAAAAAAAACATGAATCACTAATAAAACAAACAGCAGGTCACCAAAAACCCACATTAAAAAAACATGAATCACTAATAAAACAAACAGTAGGTCACCAAAGACCCACGTTAAAAAAACATGAATCACTAACAAAACAAACAGCAGGTCACCAAAGACCCACCAAACACACACATGAATTACTAACAAAACATTAAAACAGTAGGTCACCAAAGACCCACTAAAAAACAAAGAAATCGCTAATAAACAAAAAAGTAGGTCACCAAAGACCCACCAGAAAAGCACATGAATCACACACACACAAAAAAAAGGTCTCCAAAGACCCAGATTAAAAAGACATGAATCACTAACAAACAAACAAAACAGTAGGTCACCAAAAACCCACATTAAAAACATGTAAATCACTAACAAAAAAACACCAAAAAAACAGTAGGTCACCAAAGACCCCCAGAAAAAACTAACACATGAATCAATAACCAAACAGGAAAGAAGGACTAATGTTAATCTCAATGGGTCAAAAGTGGAACACTTGTAAAATCCAGGTCAGGGTCGTGTTAATAAAAAAAGGTAAGAGAAATGTGGTATGGGGAATAAGTAATGCTTCCATGCCAAGTTTGATAATTTCCTCTCTACTGGACAGTAGACGTTTAGCCTGAGGGTTAAAGCTCTCTCTCTCTCTGTACAATTAAAAGCTATGACTAATAATAATGCAATTCAATCTGCTTGCAATCAACACTACACATCACAGACAGCGAAAAAATTATAAAACCATCTTAGTATCATAGATCATGTGAAAACAGCACAATATGTTTACACACACACAGCATATCTACCATAATAAACAGGGATTTCCTTGGCACATGGCCTGGTCTCCAGCACCAGGTTGGTAAGCACCAGCATCCCCATTTGCTGCACACAACAAACACAACTGCATTTTCATCCCACCAACATCCCCATCTGCTGCACACAACAAACAGCTGCATTTTCTTCACACCAACATCCCCATTTGCTGCACACAACAAACACAACTGCAATTTCATCCCACCAACATCCCCATTTGCTGCACACAACTGCATTTCCATCCCACCAGAATCTTGCTGCCCCATCCCCATCTCTCTGGGCAAAGCAGCTAAGTGTGGAGAAAGCATTTTTATCCAAGTGCATTGGTTCACTAATCCTTCTTTTTTTTAATCATGCTTCAAATTCAGTTACCGTTGCTAGAAAAGTCCTGATACATTTTGTAGTCAAAGAGTTAAATGAGAAGATTTCAGCTACAGTACATTGTAAGGTTGGTCTGACCATCTTTTACATTTACATAGCACATATATATATAGTAAGGTTGGTTTGACCACCTTTTACACTTACCTTGCACATTGTAAGGTTGGTTTGACCATCTTTTACCTTTACATTGTTGGTTTTTGACATCTTTGCTGTAGTCTGTTCTAACAGTTTGATCTTGCCATGAGAACTGGTGTCAGAAACTGGCCAGCGCCATGGAAATCCATGAGTACCTGCAGAGCCTTTTCCCACGAGTGTTTGCTATGTACCTGTGTTTTGTTACAGATGATTCTGCATGAAAGGCAAGGTTCGCTGTCGGCCTGGCTGCATTTTGGGGGGGTTCTGATTCAAACTTCTAAATGGAGTTCCTTATCATATAGGTTAGAAAAGGCCTGTTATGCATATCCATGATTAACATCTCTCAGCTTTTCCGCTTCATATTATGCGAAAAAGGCAGCTCCATGATAGTCCACAATTACCTCTGGTTCAACTTCCCCATAAATAATCCTTTTCATTCTTATGTACCTTATCTTCCACTGTTAACAGACCTGGACTAAGAGAGTAATTTACAATTGTCTTGCTTAAATTTGGTGTAAGACCAGGCTGAGAAATTATCAAATGAAGCGCTGGTTTTCGTTACTCTGTGAACTGTCTTTTCTCCTTACTCATAGTTCAGTCTTTTGCTTTGTGCATGGTTTTAGCGATTGCCTGTGTTGATACTCAGCAGTATGGACAAGACAACCAGATAGTCTATGTAAATGGGCAAGACAACCAGACAAAGTCTACGTAAATGGGCAAGACAACCAGACAAAGTCTATGCAAACAGTCAAGACAACCAAAGTCTATGTAAATGGACAAGACAACCAAAGTCTATGTAAATGGACAAGACAACCAGATGAAGTCTATGTAAATGGACAAGACAACCGGACAAAGTCTCTGTAAATGGACAAGACAACCAGACAAAGTCTATGTAAATGGACAAGACAACCAGATAATGTCTATGTAAATGACAAGACAAACAGATAATGTCTATGTAAATGACAAGACAATCAGATAAATTCTATGTAAACAGACAAGACAACCAGATAAAGTGTATGTAAACAGACAACCAGATAATGTCCATGTAAATCACAAGACAACCAGATAAAGTCTGTGTAAATGGACAACACAACCAGATAACATCTACATAATTATACTAGCTTTCCAAACTTTTGTACCTTATAACCTCACTGTCTGCTGGTGAATTTATGACAGATTTGTGACTTACATTTTGATTAAATAATTGGAACTTTCACTCTCCACTTGAATCTGTGTTGAAAGAGAGGTGGAAGTTGAGCAAGAAAATGCAGAAGAATTGTGTGAGTGTGTGGATGCGTGTGTGCTGCATTACTTTCCGATCGTCATGAGATGCCCTTTGCAAGTAATTACCGCATCCATGTTTATAATCCACCCTGCTAGTGCTCTAAGCTGTGTGGCCACAGAATCACTCGATGATATTTGACCTCTTCAGGCACTAGACCAGAGATGTCACACATGTACTTCAGTCATAAGAGAATGGCAGGAGAGAGAACACTTGTGCCACTCACCTTAAAGGCTTCCACTGCATCCACGTAATTGGACCTGTACCAATACTCCATGTAGACCGGCACCATCTCTTCACTCTCTTCCCCTTCATCATCATCATCCTTCAAACTCTCCTCCGCCTCCATTCTTTCTAAAAATGTACAACACCAAACAGGTCAAAGTTTACTACTCATCACTACTAAACTGTGATTCTCAATATCTAACGCCCAGTTATGCATGAAACTGAAAGTCACACCAGGTGAAATGCAATTTACACGTAACAGTCTGATTAACACCTGTCTTCAAGACACAATACAGTCAACAGCAAACACAACCAGGTCAGAACAGTAATAGTGTGTACCGTAAGTCACATTTCACTCTCTTACATCTGATTAATGCATAAATATTTATATTTAACTCATTCAAAATCCATCAAAACCACTTACTGCTAGTTGTAAAAATAAAAAAAAGGGGGGGGGGGGAGCATTTTTAAATACTGATGATCCCAGGAGAGGGTTTTTAGGGTCTCAGTACCTGATGGAGACTTTTATCCAGCCTAAACACCTGAACAGCTGTTGTTGAACTTTTGAACGTACATAAAATTGAAAGGCTCCATCTCAATGGACCGCTTACCTTTCTTCTCCATCTTGTCCCTGCAGTAGGTGTTGTCGTTCCTGAAGTAGGTGTAGTAGCCGCGTCTGGACAGGCTGTACTCTGCAAGCTTGTCAAACACCTGAAGAAGGGCATGTAAAAGCAGTCTTTACATGACAGAATATCTGCAGCAAGAGCATGTAAAAGCAGTCTTTACATGACAGAATAGCTGCAGCAAGGGCATGAAAAAGCCCGAAAATTCTGAGCAACATGTAAAAGCAGTCTTTACATGACAGAATAGCTGCAGCAAGGGCATGTAAAAGCAGTCTTTACGGAAATCGAAGGGAGAAAATTTACATGACAGAATATCTGCAGCAAGGGCATGTAAAAGCAGTCTTTACATGACAGAATAGCTGCAGCAAGGGCATGTAAAAGCAGCCTTTACATGACAGAATAGCTGCAGCAAGGGCATGTAAAAGCAGTCTTTACATGACAGAATATCCGCAGCAAGCTCGTGAAACACCTGAAGACCAGGTAAAATTAATCACGACATGAGAGTGTCTGCAGGAAGTATGCTGAAGAACTGAAGCAGCACAGGTTAAATAATTATACGACAACATAAGCAGCCGTTTAGTTCAGTTCAAGTCTGTATCTATGCCCTCAGAAAAATCCACATGCAGTCCATCCCGTCTCTTGGAAGTCTTCCTATTGCTGCCTTTAAAACAGTTCCTGTGTTGGTTTGATTGGCGACGGCCCTCTCTTATCTTTTGAAGGAAGGTCACCAAACACCTTCCCTTTGTACACTTCACTGCTCCAGGTGCTTGATGGTGTGATGCCCTGACACAGGTGGTGTCTCAAGCAATAAACTTGATAAACACCTAAAGCAGGGCCCATGAAAGTGGTCCATGAAACCACCACCTGTCAGAATCTGTTGCAGGTGGGCACAGAGGTTAAAAGAAAAGAAGGAAAAAAAGAAAGTGGGGTAGAATTAGAAGCAGGGGTACAAGACAAGTGGGGTGGAAAGAGGGGTGAGATGAAGGGTTGAAAGATGGGTGCGAGAAGTGGCAGAAAAGAAGGCCGAAGCAGGATGCAAGAAAAGAGGGTGGGAAGTTCCAGCACCAGTAACGCTACAAGTCTGACCTTCTTGGGTGTAATCTGGTGGTCACCACCCAGGATGTTGACACTCTTGTCCACCACCCCTACGCCACACACAGACCCCGCTGCTGCCTCCAGGTGGATGCTGGTCTCCTCACCTGGCGACACCTTCTTGTCAGAAAACTCCATCGTCACCTGAGGAAACAGTCACACAATTTTCTGTATTTATTACAGGTGGGAAACCTGGTCAGCAAACTTCATCCTCATCAGAGCAAACAGTCACACATTTCTGTATTTACTGCCAGGTGAGACACTTTCTGGTTAGAAAACTCCATCTTGACCTGAGTAAAAAAGTCACATTTGCCTCTGCATGTATTTCCAACTTCCCAGCTAAATAATGCAGTGTGGTCACAGATACTCCATCCACCTCCAACATCACTCCCTCTTTCTTGGCACACACACACACACACCTCATTATCAAAGCAGGGCTGCACTTTGAACTGCATGCTGTCGGCCACAGTCTCCCCGTCATCACGGATGTAGAAGAGCAGGACGCTGAAGGTCGGGGACATGTCGGCTGTGACATCAATGCTGAGCTCCACATTGGACACTCTGTCAGAGATGTCCTCGGACCTCACAATCTCCTCTTCCTCCTCCATCCCATAGGGCCGCACTGCAACAGGAGTGCAGTCTGTGATTGGACACTTTGTTTCAGCTGTTGCTCTTACACTGACTGTCACACAGCAGGCTCCAACACAACTGTTACAGTAGGATACAGGAAAGCCAGGATACAGGAAAGTCAGTTGGCTGTGTCTAGGGAAAGCCAGCAGCAGCTGAGCCACACCATATCTATTCCTGTGGAGGAATTTCAACATAATTCTGCCTAGACAACCTTTTTCTGTCTACTGCTGTGGGTTCCCTAACATTCTGCAAGCATATGGCACAGACTAGATCTTCATCTCACCCAAAGAGCTAGACACTCTGACACAGGGGTTAGGGGGAGGTCATCACAGAAACCAGGATTTGAACCAGCAATCGTTTTATCCTACTCTGCTCCTGCCTTATTACGAATATTCCATTACAAACTCTGACTACAGGCACAAAATCTCACCCAACACCCTAAAACAAGGAGCACTGGAAGCCGAACTGCAAAAGACCATGGTCAAAGACAGCACTTACTGATACTTCGTTTCCGCCTCATTTTCTCCTCCTCCTTCCCATCAGCCATGTCCTTCTCCTCCTCCGCCATCGCTGGCTCCAGCAACGGCAGCTCTGGCTCAATGATCATAGGTGGCTCTGCATATACCACAGGCGCCACTTCTGGCATTATCATTGGCTCCACCATCACCGACGACTCTTCAACGTATGAGGGTTCAACTACCATGGGTGGAGGCGATGGGGCAACTTCGCCGGAATCGGTGGTGTTGTCGGAGTCAGGGAGGGGTGGAGTGGGTGGCAGGGTGGGCTGGGGGGCACGGGTTGGTGGCTCTGCCACCTCCAGGCAGCTGTTCATGTCAGGCTCCAGGAAGCTGAGGGGGTCCGACATCGTTGGAGTGGTGGTGGTGCCTGTCTGCACTATGCGTCCCCTGGACATCACCTGACAAAGACACAATTCAGCAGTGTTGGATGTCAGCATAGACATCACCTGACAAAGACACAATTCAGCAGTCAGTGTTGGATGTCAGCACAGACATCACCTGACAAAGACACAATTCAGCAGTCAGTGTTGGATGTCAGCATAGACATCACCTGACAAAGACACAATTCAGCAGTCAGTGTTGGATGTCAGCACAGACATCACCTGACAAAGACACAATTCAGCAGTCAGTGTTGGATGTCAGCATAGACATCACCTGACAAAGACACAATTCAGCAGTCAGTGTTGGATGTCAGCATAGACATCACCTGACAAAGACACAATTCAGCAGTGTTGGATGTCAGCACAGACATCACCTGACAAAGACACAATTCAGCAGTGTTGGATGTCAGCATAGACATCACCTGACAAAGACACAATTCAGCAGTGTTGGATGTCAGCATAGACATCACCTGACAAAGACACACAATTCACAATTTATATATATATATATATATATACCGTCATGTACAGTGACAGTAGTAATGAATCTGTCACACTCAGTTGTAATGACTCAGAAGTGATCACTAGTGAATTGCTAACTGACATATTGTTTCTACAAATGCTCATTTTTTATTCAGAAGTGATCACTAGTGATCTGGTCACTTACAGTTACACTGACAACAAATTGTTCTCAACCAAAACAAGGTAAGTCTTTTTCTTTCAATTTTCATCATTTTTAACCATTTATCTGTTGTTTAAGTGTCATTTTTAACCATTTATCTGTTGTTTAAGTGTCATTTTGTGGCTTGATAAAGGCGATTTCCCTGAAAGTTTTTTTTCTTTTTCTTTTTTCTTGTGTGTGTGTGTGCATGTGTGTGTGTGAAATTTAAATTTATATATATTGCCTGGATTTAATGTTGCCTCATAAATGCTGTTTATATATGTTGCGGTTGATTTTAGTGTTTTGATGTTTACTTAAGGAATGACTGTTTTATTATAATATTTATTGAACGTTTTCAGTTAAAGGTGAGCCAGAAGAATAATGTGTGTGTGAGAGTGTGTGTGTGTGTGTGTATGCCTTTGTGTGTGCCTGGATTTAATATGTTACTTCATAAATGCTGCCTATAATCTATATGTTGTGGTCGATTGAGTGTTTCAATTTTAACGTTTTATTGTTTAAGGAATTTTGTTTTATTGTAATTTACTGAATGTTTTAAGTTACTGCTGAGCCAGAAGAATAATGTGTGTGTGTGTGTGTGTAGGTGGGTGGGTGGGTGCGTGCATGTATGCGTGCGTGTGTGTGTACATTCTTATTGTTAAGTTTTCCTTGTATCTGAGGGTTTTTTAGCTCCGTGTTTTATTGAGTTGTTGATGTTTTATTGTTAACTGTATTGAATGTTTTTATGTAAATGACGAACCAGAAAGCAAATTTCTCTACATAGAGAAAATAAAGTTGTATTGTACTGTATTGTTTTGTATTCAGCAGTCAGTGTTGGATGTCAGCTTGACAAAGACACACAATTCAGCAGTCAGTGTTGGATGTCAGTCTGGCAAGCACACACATGGGGGTGGGTGCATACTACAGGTGTCTGAACTAAGAATACAACTTTACGCAGGGTGTGTGTGTGTGCGTGTGTGTGCACACCCACATGCGGTGTGGGTGCATGCTCATGTGTGTGCCTTGAAGCACGGGACTGTTCAGCCTCTGACCTGGTAATGGAACTTGATGTAGGGCTGGGTGCCATCATGCGTGAAGGGGACGTTGAGGCGCAGGGTGTGGCCGCACTGCAGCTCTTCCCTGGCGGCGGGGATCTGGATGTAACTGAAGGACGGGGAGAACCACTGCCGCAGGTTGCTGTGCGCTGTTGGCTTGTACAGGCGCCGGCCGTAGGGCTCATGCTCCGACATTTCAAAGTTCAGGGCCTCGGCCTGCACAGCAAGATGAGACAGAATCCGACTGTGGTGATGAGCTGGTTACATACACAAGTACATACACAATTAGTGATCAACTGGTAACATACAGCAATAATCAATACATCGAATACAGTAGTGATGAACTGCTTATGTACAGAAGTGATGAACTGGTCACATACAGTTGTGATGAATTGGTCACATGCAGCTGGTTACATACAGAAGTGATGAACTGGTTACATACAGAATTGGTCACATACAATAGTGATGACCTGGTCACATACTGTAGCAATGAGCTGGTCACATACACTAGTGATGAAATGGTCACACACCATTGTCATGAACTGGTCCCACAGTTGTGATGAATTGGTCACACACCACTGTGATGAATTGGCCACTTACAGTTGTGATAAACCAGTTACATACAGTAGTGATGAATTTGTCACATACAGTATTGATGAAATGGTCAAATACAGTCATGAACAATTGGTCACATGCAGTCATAAAAAAGGTAAACTACAGTAGTGATAAAAAATAAAAATAAAAATATATACTGTCATGTACAGTGACAGTAGTAATGAATCTGTCACACTCAGTTGTAATGACTCAGAAGTGATCACTAGTGAATTGCTAACTGACATATTGTTTCTACAAATGCTCATTTTTTATTCAGAAGTGATCACTAGTGATCTGGTCACTTACAGTTACACTGACAACAAAATGTTCTCAACCAAAACAAGGTAAGTCTTTTTCTTTCAATTTTCATCATTTTTAACCATTTATCTGTTGTTTAAGTGTCATTTTTAACCATTTATCTGTTGTTTAAGTGTCATTTTTAACCATTTATCTGTTGTTTAAGTGTCATTTTGTGGCTTGATAAAGGGGATTTCCTTGAAAATTTGCATACTGTGCCCCGATGTTAAAATAAATAAGCGTTCATTTGAACCTTTTCGTGTGTGGATCTTGTTCCCACAAAGGTTCATTTTAGACCTCATTTTCTCTTCCATGGATGAGAAAACACCATGAAATTGGTACAGCTAACAGTACATTTCTAAACTGTACCTAAAATCAAGGGTTTGGTGAAAGTGCCGATTTTACGGTAAAGACCTGATGCTATTCGGTTCACTGAACTTTATCAGCCTCCAAAGCAATGGGAACCTTCAGCAGACACACTCAGGGCATGCTGGAGGGTCTTGGTGACCCAGACCAAAATATGCCAAGGCCACAACCATAAACAATAACAACATACTTTTCAACAATGCCCTGGCAAATACTGTAACCCATTCTCAGTCCGTCAGCATGTTAATAACAAACAGAGAAAAAGGGTTTTCATACTGTAACCCATCTTCTATTACAATGTAAAGAATGCTGTCTCCAAAATTTGGCAAATACTACAACTGATCATCAGCTGCAGTGTTTTAGTCACAAATATAGAGATTGTCAAAGCACTCTCCATCAGTTACAGTGCAATGCAAAGATAGAAAGTGCTGATGTCTTCTCCAAGATGCTCTAGCAAATACTGTAACCCTCCCTGCTTTACAATTTAATGTAACACAAACATGGAGAGCTTTGAAGTGTTCTCCATGATGCCCTGGCAAATACTGTAACCCTCCCTGCTTTATAATTTAATGTAATACAAACATAGAGAATGTTGAAGTGTTCTCCATGATACCCTGGCAAATACTGTACCCTCCCTGCTTTATAATATAATGTGATACTCACAAACATGGAGAGTGTTGAAGTGTTCTCCATGATGCCCTGGCAAATACTGTAATCGATCTCTCCCATGTGGTTGGTACTGAACACCTTCTCAAGGTAGATTTCATTGCTGTGGTCGCGAGCCGTCACCAGGATGGATTCGTTGACTGCCGGAGAGCCATCAGGTTTGGACACTTTGACCTGCACCATGCAACTCTTTTAACATCCAGGCTGGTGACAACTTTTATTTAGCATTTTCTTTGCTTGCTACCAATTGTGGAATGTTGCCCAAACTACTAGGATTACCACAGGATACCAAGGAAGCTGATGCTGAGTTCACTATCAATATGTAATCTCTCTCTGCACCACCCCTGCCTCTTGGTGTTAGCAGCAGCCAACAAATGGGACCAAGCTCCCGGCCCTGTGACCATTGTGTGAATGGAAGCAAAGTTTTCCACACACACTGCTTCACACCACCAGACACACACACTCACATGCAGCCACATACACACATGCACACACACACACACAGAGTCTCACATACACATGTACACCACACACAGTCTCTCCTGCTCTCTCTCTCTCTCGCACACACACACACACACACACACACACACACACACACACACACACACACAGTCTCACATACACATGCACACCACACACAGTCTCTCTCGCTCTCTCTCATTCTCTCTCTCTCGCACACACACACACACACATATACACATGCACACCACACACAGTCTCTCTCTCTCTCTTTCTCTCTCTCTTGCACACGCACACATACACATGCGCACCACACACAGTCTCTCTCTCTCTCTCATTCTCTCTCTCTCGCACGCACACACGCACGCACACACACACACACATACACACACAGAGTAATGCCAGGTCAGATAGAGATGAGAACTCAAACACTAACCTGCTGTTAGGTTTTTGAGCAGGAAAACAAAATCCGAGTAAATATGTATGCACAAATGTGTAAGAAAATAGCACACATACAAAATCACAGGTAGGCAGTACCTGAAATAGAAATAATTAAGAGAAAAAGCTGGTAAACAGGAAGGTTGCGTTGTTTGGCTAGAAGCCAGTGGAGAACTGAATGAAAAAGAGAGATGCTGTCAGTTTTGTCTTCCTCAGGATGAGACAAGCAATACTGTTGTGCATGTGCTAAAGTTGATGGACTGTAGACAGGGACAGACAAAACAGGAGACAGCTGCATCAGTCCATGTTACGCAGTCTGAAACGGAACAAGGCCCAGAGCACTCATGCAGAATGGATGCACAAGGGAGTTAATTAGCGCTCAAAAGACGTCACACAAACACAACAAACGAAGAAGAAAACTATCTGACTTTTCCATGGACAGGCAGGCCAGGTTTGAAGTAACTGTTGTGGTCATCGTGGAATTCCATCTTCAGTGGGTCGTAGGACACCTCCGGTCCTTGCACCGTGCTGTTCACCTGCACACCTGAACATAAAGTATGGAACTCTGCACAAGACCATTCTCTCTCTTCTTCTCTTAATTATACCTAGGCAGAGCATTTGGCCCAGACAATTTTCTTTGAGCGGTAGCAGAGCAGGGATGGGATAGTTGGCACTAAAGAGGGCAAGTACTTGTTCCCCACCAACAGCAGGCGTGACAACATACAGCACGGTCAAGGTGGAGGGGCGTGACAACACAATCATGTGTGACAGCCGCAACCTCACTTTTTAATTATTTTGGCAGTTTCAGATGTAGGTTCATATTCATTTTATGTCTTACTCCTATCAATTTTTTTCAATTTTTTTACAACAGACTGTATCTAACTGCATAATAGATTGTGTTTTACCAAAACACCTATGCAATAATAATGTCAAAAATTGTTCTCTCCCAAACCAAGGTGTGTGGTGACGAGTAATGCATACACCTACCTGTAGCCATTTCTCTGACAGAGGCGTCTATGGAGAACCTCCTGCCATATAAATGTCTGCCAGTGGAGAGTATCTCTGAGGAGTTGATGGAAAACCGGTGACATCCATCAATCTGCAGAAACAAACCCACAGCTATAAGACATGCACACAGCCTCATGCACACACACACACATGCATGCACAGAGACAACCACAGGCACACACAGAAACACACACACCACAATGTGTGCACACACATACCACATAGATGCACACCCACCCCACACGGATACACACACACACACACCACACCAGATACACATCCACGCCCAAACCACACATACAGACAAGTGCTTACCTCCACCTGCCTGGTGGCACAGGCCTGCCCAAAGGTGCCGTAGCCAGAAGGACACACCTGCAGGGTGAGAAAGCCTTTGACTGGCTTGCCGTATGTGTACCTGAAGCACACCAATGGCCACAACACAATGAACACCTCAGCACACCAACTGAGTACCTGAAGAGCACCAATACCCACAATACAACAAACACCTGAATCATACCAACTGAGCACCTGAAGCACAACAATGCCCACAACACAATGAGTACATGCAGCACACCAATGCTCACAACACAATGAGTACCTGCAGCACACCAATGCCCACAACACAATGAGAACCTGACAATACAATAAAACAATGAAATCTAAAGAAAACAGTACAATGAAAATACCATGACAATACAACTGTACCACAAAAAAGCAGACAATACAATGACAATACCACAATACAATCATACAATACAAATGCACTGATAATACAATGGAAATACCATGACAATAATATCAAAATAATACTTTAATATAATGAAATTATAAAATAATTCATACAATGAAATTACAACTATGTATTTTAAACCATGACAATACAAACTGAAATTACTGTGAAAATACTTTACTGTCCCCATGGAGACAGCCGTTGGCAGTGACAACACAGTTACACACTGTGTCTGGTACTCAGTCGACAAAAACAATACCCACAGGCGTGACTGATAGAAACAACATCCACAGACGTCAATGTTGATCACACTGTGTCTGGTACTCAATCGACAAAAACAATACCCACAGGCGTGACTGATAGAAACAACATCCACAGACGTCAATGTTGATCACACTGTGTCTGGTACTCAATCGACAAAAACAATACCCACAGGCGTGACTGATAGAAACAACATCCACAGACGTCAATGTTGATCACACTGTGTCTGGTACTCAATCGACAAAAACAATACCCACAGGCGTGACTGATAGAAACAACATCCACAGACGTCAATGTTGATCACACTGTGTCTGGTACTCAATCGACAAAAACAATACCCACAGGCGTGACTGATAGAAACAACATCCACAGACGTCAATGTTGATCACACTGTGTCTGGTACTCAATCGACAAAAACAATACCCACAGGCGTGACTGATAGAAACAACATCCACAGGCGTGACTGATAGAAACAACATCCACAGGCGTGACTGATAGAAACAACATCCACAGGCGTGACTGATAGAAACAACATCCACAGACGTCAATGTTGATCACACAAAAACAATACCCACAGGCGTGACTGATAGAAACAACATCCACAGGCGTGACTGATAGAAACAACATCCACAGACGTCAATGTTGATCACACTTAAACATTCAGAGGATCAGACCTGATGTCCAACCCTGGTTGCTTAAGTTGTAGTCACATACACAGCACAACTTCAAGCAGTCACAGCCATCGCTGACCATACTGAAGACTTTAATTATCATACACACAAACACAAACATGCAGACACACACACACAAAAAACATGCACACACACACACACACAAACATGCAGACACACATACAGAAAACAACTGACTGAAGACCTTAATTATCACACCCACATACATACACACACAGAAAACTGACTGAAGACCTTCATTATCACACACACACACACACACACACACACACACACACACACACACACACACACACATGCATGCAAATTCAATTTTTACCACTAGCTGATAAAATCATTCTCTGACAGACAGTGGCAAGTATCTGAAACACCACATCCATATGTACCCCAAGAAGAAGAAAAAAATCAACTCACTTGGCGCAGACAGTTCCATCAAATGTTTCAGAGGTCACAAGGAAGTAGGATGGAGGGTCAATGGTCACTTCGAACCGAGGCAGAACTGAGATAAAAAACAACAACAGAACATCAAATTTCACTGATGCAAGCAGTGTGTGCAAACATTCACTACAGTGTTATACCAAATGTAGGCAGTGTGTGCAATCATTCACTGTAGTGTTATACCAAATGTAGGCAGTGTGTGCAATCATTCACTGTAGTGTTATACCAAATGTAGGCAGAGTGTGCAAACATTCACTGTAGTGTTAAGTGTTGTACCAAATGTGTACTTCTCTTCAACTGTATTTGAACAAAGTGCCAACTGTTGAAAATGCAAATTTTAATCATCTTTGGACACAGAACAGTCTTTTAAAAACAGAGTAAAGAAGTCATCAAGTAGCCCTTGTATTCACAGATACACCGATTCACAGCATGCTACAGGGACTGGATTATCCAGCTCACGCACTTCAGCACAATCACTCAGGCTCTGATCAGCATGTTACAGGGACTGGATCACCCACATTAACACAACCACTCTGTCCATGATCAGTATGTTACAGGGACTGGATCACCCACATTAACACAACCACTCTGTCCCTGATCAGCATGTTACAGGGACTGGATCACCCACATTAACACAACCACTGTCCATGATCAGTATGTTACAGGGACTGGATCACCCACATTAACACAACCACTCTGTCCATGATCAGCATGTTACAGGGACTGGATCACCCACATTAACACAACCACTCTGTCCATGATCAGCATGTTACAGGGACTGGATCACCCACATTAACACAATCACGGTCCATGATCAGCATGTTACAGGGACTGGACCGTCCACATTAACACAATCACTGTCCCTGATCAGTATGTTACAGGGACTGGATCGTCCACATTAACACACTGTCCATGATCAATATGTTACAGGGACTGGATCATCCACAGTAACACAATCACTGTCCATGATCAGCATGTTACAGGGACTGGATCATCCACATTAACACAATCACTGTCCCTGATCAGTATGTTACAGGGACTGGATCTCCACATTAACACAATCACTGTCCCTGATCAGTATGTTACGGGATGGATATCACATTAACACAATCAGTCCCGATCAGCATGTACAGGGACTGGATCATCCACATTAACACAACTGTCCTGTCGTAGTTACAGGACTGGATCCACATTAACACAATCATGTCCTGATCAGATGTTACAGGGACTGGACGTCCCATTAACACACGTCCTGATCAAGTTACAGGGATGGATCATCCACATTAACACACACTGTCCTGATCAGATGTTACAGGGACTGGATCACCACATTAACACAATCAGTCCCTGATCAGATGTTACAGGGACTGGACCCACATTAACACAATCACTGTCCCTGATCGATGTTACAGGGACTGGATCCCACATTAACACAATCACTGTCCCTATCAGATGTTACAGGGACTGGATCTCCACATTAACACACTCCTATCAATGTTACAGGGACTGGATCATCCACATTAACACAACACTGCCTATCAGATGTTAAGGGACTGGATCCACTAACACAATACTTCCCTTAATGTTGGGCTGGACCCATACAACTTCCATGTCATTGTCAGGCTGGTCCACATTAACCAATTGCATTCAGATGAAATACACCCATTAACACAACACTGCCCCAGAGACAGGACTGGATCACCACATTAACACAACACGCCTATCAGATGTTAAGGCTGGATACCACTAACCACACGTCCTTAATGTTACAGGGCTGGATCACCACATTAACACAATCAGTCCATTCAGTGTTACAGGCTGGACATCCACATTAAAAACACCCATCAATTACAGGGACGTCACCACAAACACAATCACTTCCATATCAGTGCAGGGACTGGATCACCACATTAACAACGTCCCTGATCAGATGTTACAGGGACTGGATCTCCACATTAACACAATCAGTCCCTGATCAGCATGTTACAGGGACTGGATCATCCACATTAACACAATCACTGTCCCTGATCAGTATGTTACAGGGACTGGATCCCACATTAACACATGTCCCATGATCAGCATGTTACAGGGACTGGACATCCACATTAACACAATCATGTCCCTGATCAGAATGTTACAGGGACTGGATCATCCACATTAACACAATCACTGTCCTGATCAGATGTTACAGGGACTGGATCATCCACATTAACACAATCATGTCCTGATCAGTATGTTACAGGGACTGGATCTCCACATTAACACAATCACTGTCCCTGATCAGATGTTACAGGGACTGGATCATCCACATTAACACAATCACTGTCCCTGATCAGTATGTTACAGGGACTGGATCATCCACATTAACACAATCACTGTCCTGATCAGATGTTACAGGGACTGGATCTCCACATTAACACAATCACTGTCCCTGATCAGATGTTACAGGGACTGGATCATCCACATTAACACAATCCTGTCCCTGATCAGATGTTACAGGGACTGGATCATCCACATTAACACAATCAGTCCATGATCACAGTTGTACAGGGACTGGACCATCCACATTAACACAATCACTGTCCCTGATCAGCATGTTACAGGGACTGGATCATCCACATTAACACAATCACTGTCCCTGATCAGTATGTTACAGGGACTGGATCATCCACATTAACACAACACTGTCCATGATCAAAGACAGGGTGTACCCATAACACAGGGCATGTCCTGGCATCAAAACATGTCCCACAGTATTACAGGGGGATCACACAAAAAATAACAAAAACCATTAACACATGTCCTGTCACATTTCAGGGAATCCCCATTAAACAAGTCATGTCCTACAGACAGGGACTGGAACAATACAAATCATGTCCTGACAATTAAGGGAACCATTAACAATCACTGTCCCAATATCAGTATGTTACAGGGACTGGATCTCCACATTAACACACACTGTCCATGGGTCATATGTTTACAGGGACTGGATCATCCACAGTAACACAATCACTGTCCATGATCAGCATGTTACAGGGACTGGATCATCCACATTAACACAATCACTGTCCCTGATCAGTATGTTACAGGGACTGGATCACCCACATTAACACAATCACTGTCCATGATCAGTATGTTACAGGGACTGGATCACACACATTAACACAATCACTGTCCCATATCAGTATGTTACAGGGACTGGATCATCCACATTAACACAACCACTGCCCAATATCAGTATGTTACAGGGACTGGATCATCCACATTAACACAACCACTGCCCCATATCAGTATGTTATAAGGACTGGATGACCCACGCCAACTCACCATACTCATCCACTTTAAAATGCTGTGTGGTCTGCACTCCATCCACAGTGACTTCAATCGTCCACTTGCCCAGCTTGGCGTCGCTAATCAGCTGGAACTCAAGGTTGGCCATGCCTGCAGATGAAATAAACCCCATTAACACACAAGGACAGCCCCCGCAAAAACTGGATAACCCCATTAATACACAGGCACGGTCTCTGCAAAAACAAGGTTAACCCATTAATACACAGACACGGTCCCACAAAAACAGAGTAACCCCATTAATACACAGGCATAGTCCTGGCAAAAACAGGGTAACCCCATTAATACACAGGCAGTCCACACAAAAAAGGGTAACCCCATTAATACACAGTCCTTGCAAAAACAGGGTAACCCCATTAATACACAGGCAGTCCCCACAAAAACAGGGTAACCCATTAATACATAAGCATAGTCCTGACAAAAACAGGGTAACCCCATTAATACACAGCCACAGTCCCCACAAAAACACAACTTTTCATTGACACACACACAGAGTCCCCACAAAAACACTCACAACCTATCAGTGTATCATTGAATTCTCAGGCAGAAACATTAGTAATGGGCTGAATGAAAACTAGCTTTTTTGTTTGGAGTTGCCATAATCATTCCTAATACATGTCTTGGCTAAACAGAGAACAGTGCTGCAACTTACCATTGATTAGTCTCACAGTGTCATGTACATGGGGAAATTGTTGTATTAACAACTGAAGTTGGATTAGTTATGCTGTTTTCTTGTTGTTTTCAGTCACAACAGCTCAAAGCCATATCACATTGCCCAGGGTGAAAAACTTTTAACACACATCTGATAAAATTGTTTATAAAATAACAGATAGTTCTCTAATGCACCAAGCTAGTACAAATCATACTTGCTGAATATGTCACCACTACAGTACTTGCCTTCTGATTCAATGTTCTTGTACTGCTTCACTTTAAAATCGTTTGGGTCTTTGATAAACACTTTTTCTATCTGCAACAAAAACAGAATTCAAAACCATGTAAAAACCACTCAGATTGATTTTTGCCAAGAAACAGCAGGAACTACAAATAAAGTTCCTTTGCTAAAGTCACATTGCCTCAGTAGTTCAATTACTACACAAAACACCAAATTACTTGATTACTTTCTGTCCAGCAAATAAATCCATGGCTTAAGTGGGTTACAGCTAACACATACATGCATGCCAGCAAGCATGTGTGTGAGTGTGTGTGTGTGTGTGTGTGTGTGTGTGTGTGTGTGTGTGTGTGTGCAAGCAATGTGTGCAAGTGAGCGAGTGTGCAACATTGCATCTCAACAAGTCACTGAGTGAATAAATTTCAGAGATGGGTTTCCACAAGGTTGTAACGAATACATCCTCCTAAAAATAATAGACATGTAGCTTTCATCTGAATCACTCTCTACTGTCTTCAGCATGAACCTGGTGACAGTTACAGATGCTACCCAACAGCACAAAACAATGAAAACAGGAAGACACTCACTTCTCCAACTCTGGACCGCAAATCTCTTTTCATTGTCAGTATCCTGAATTTTACTGAGAACAAAAAAAAAAGAGTGATACAAATACACCACAAAGCCATAAATGGTAACAGAGAAAGAGTACATGCATACAGCAGAACTGCTTAATTTAGTTATTTGTAACAGAAATGTTCATTTACTCTTCATTTGTAGTGGTTGTAGACAGTCTGACAAATTCCTGAAACGTTATGTTTCAATGGATTTGATTGTGTACAGTCTCTGATCTTGTTACAAAACATTCCATTTACCCTGCATTCCAGAAAATGGTAAGCTGATGTATTCACGGTGATTAAAATGTCATATGCATACAGTACTTTGGTGCCCAAACATTATTTACCATGACTGTACCCTCTCTCATCCCCTTTGTCCTGATACGACCAAGAAGGTTGACTAGGCATTAAAAAACAATTACCTCATCACTCCCATCCTGCTGTCAAGGTATCTTTCCTTCTCTTTCTATATATGTTGTTATTGCAACAGTTACTGCTGTTGTCAAGGTATCTTGCCTTCACCTCTTTCTATATATATGTTGTTATTGCTGTAGTTACTACTGTTGTCAAGGTATCTTGCCTTCATCTCTTTCTATATATATGTTGTTATTGCTGTAGTTACTATTGTTGTCAAGGTATCTTTCCTTCTCTTTCTATATCACATGCTGTTATTTGCTGTAGTTATTGCTGTTGTTAAAGTATCTTTCCTTCTTCTCTTTCTATATCATATGTTGTTATTGCTGTGGTTACTGCTGTTGTCAAGGTATCTTTCTTTCTCTTTCTATATCTCAAGTTGTTGTTATTGCTGTGGCATGCCCTGCTTAGTTCACTTTTTCATTCCTGTTATTACACAGACTAACTTACTGGTTTTGATTCTATACAGACATGTCTGATGTATACATATATTGTGTGTTTGTGTATATATATATATATAAATATGCTTAAAAAACTACTAATAAAAATGGTTTAAAAAAACACTCATTAACACTGGGTTCAATAACAGTATACTTCATTCAGCCCAACGGGAAACTGAATTTGTCATTCAACATCCTACATTACTGCACATATTTAAAGGTGCCTAAAGAAATGTTTGTTCAAAAGGAAACAAAGACATATCTGTTGGCCTCAAAACATACAAATTGTGCAAACATTTCCATCTGCCTGCTTCATGTGGTTCTATCAATGACAATGTGTATTCATGTGGTTGTTCTGTCAATGTGTATTCATGTGGTTGTTCTATCAATGACAATGTGTATTCATGTGGTTGTTCTGTCAATGTGTATTCATGTGGTTGTTCTATCAATGTTTATTCATTTGGTTGTTCCATCAATGTGTATTCATGTGGTTGTTCTATCAATGTTTATTCATTTGGTTGTTGCATCAATGTGTATTCATGTGGTTCTATCAATGACAATGTGTGTTCATGTGGTTGTTTTATCAATGTGTATTCATGTGGCTGTTCTATTAATGTTTATTCATTTGGTTGTTTCATCAATGTTTATTCATGTGGTTGTTTTCTCAATAAGTATGCATTTGGTTGTTCTAACAATAATGTATTGATTTGGCTGTTCGATAAATGTTCCTTCATTTGGTTGTTCTGTCAATATTTATTTGAGCGTTCTATCATTGTTTCTTCATTTGGTTGTTCTCTCAATACATGCATTTGGTTGTTCTAACAATATGTATTTATTTGGCTGTTCTATAAATGTTTATTCGTTTGGTTGTTCTAACAACAGGTATTTATTTGGCTGTTCTATAAATGTTTCTTCGTTTGGTTGTTCTAACAATATGTATTTATTTGGCTGTTCTATAAATGTTTATTCATTTAGTTGTATCAATGTTTACTCATTTAGTTGTTCTGTCAATGTATATTCATTTGGTTGTTCTATTACTGTTTATTCATACGGTAGCTGCCACATCATTTCGCTCTTTACAAATGAAGAGCAGGAGCTTGGCTCATGAAGTATTTGACACTTTAGCCACACGTCGGCCTTGTTCATGACGCTATAGACACAGACTGCTGGGCCATAATGGCACCTTGTTCATGACATATGGGTCTGTCAGCCTATGAAGTCTCTCTGTACACTTCAGTCTCACCTTTTTGGCCTGGTTTATAGATGAGTTTGTCAGTCTGTACACTTCAGCCTCACCTTTTGGGCCTGGTTTATAGATGAGTTTGTAAATCTGTACACTTCAGTCTCACTTTTGGGGCATGGTTTATAGATGGGTTTATCATTCTGTACACTTCAGTCTCACTTTTTGGGCCTGGTTTATAGATGGGTTTGTCAGTCTGTACACTTCAGTCTCACTTTTGGGGCCTGGTTTATAGATGGGTTTGTCAGTCTGTACACTTCAGTCTCACTTTTTGGGCCTGGTTTATAGCTGGGTTTGTCAGTCTGTACACTTCAGTCTCACCTTTTTGGCCTGGTTTATAGATGGGTTTGTCAGTCTGTACAAAAGTGATGAGGTTGCTTCCCAGCACCTGCACCTGGGAGGTGGCGAAGATGTTCGTCTCGTTGATGAGCACCTCATAGGTGCCAGGGGTGGCAGGCACCTGGAGAGTGTTGCACTGACTCTCACCTGCCCACAGAACAAAGTCCACTGGACTGTGAGGTATGAAGGTCCATGTCTGGTTGGACACAGCAAGTCAACTCTATATCTGGTCATGCATCACAAATGGTGTCAAACAGGTCATTCTGTGCACTAACAAGTTTTGGAAAACGGCTTAGGCACTTTGCAATAGTCAACACATAAAAGAATGATAATCTGAGTAGAGTATAAACTTTACCTTTAAATCTGTTTGGCTACATATGATCCCAAAATCAGTGTAGAAAAAACAGATTTTCTGCATATTTGTGACCCCTGATTACTATCTAACAATCTGTATTTCTGGCATCAAACCTGGAAAGTAGTCTTAATTTCTGTGAAGTTATGTACATCAACATTATTTTTGTTTTTATATATATATATATATATATATATTATTCAAAATGTTGCTTTCCAATGAAAAATATGGCATCAGTGTGTACTCATGCACATCACCCTTATTCTTACCACTGACACAGGTGTGGTGTACTTGTCAACATCATCCTTACCACAGACACAGTTTTTATCATCCTGCCAATGACAGGGGTGGGTGTACTCATGCACATCACCCGTACCAATGACATAGGTGTGGGTGTACCCAGTCACATGACCCTTACCATTGACATAGGTGTGGGTGTACTCAGTCACATGACCCTTACCACTGACAGGTGTGGGTGTACCCAGTCACATGACCATTACCATAGGTGTGGGTGTACTCACTCACATCCGACCCTTACTATTGACATAGGTGTGGGTGTACCCAGTCACATTACCCTTACCACTGACATAGGTGTGGGTGTACCCAGTCACATCACCCTTACCATTGACATAGGTGTGGGAGTACTCACTCACATCCAACCCTTACCATTGACATAGGTGTGGGTGTATTCGTGCACATCCAACCCTTACCATTGACATAGGTGTGGGTGTATTCGTGCACATCCAACCCTTACCATTGACATAGGTGTGGGTGTATTCGTGCACATCCCCGGTGTCCAACCCCACCAGATTGAGGGTGATGGTGGTATCCTGGGCGACACCATGCAGGGTCAGACAGTACTGTTCCTGGGAGCCGGCAGGCAGTGACTGGGGCATGGTCAGCAGGTAGCCCAGCTGCCCACCCCCCATCTCTAGGGTGTCTGGGGGTGGTGGCGGTATCAGGGTGGGCCTGGAACAAACACCAACAGTCTATACTGTTTGGGGCTGGAGGCGGTGGGATGATGGAACAGTGACTGGCAGTAGAATGATGGGACAGAAATGCAATGACTGGCAGTAGAATGATGGGACATAAATACAGTGATTGGAAGTAGAATGATGGGACAGAAATGCAATGACTGGCAGTAGACTGGCACACTCCAGGGCAGGCAAAAGTGTTTGCAGCTCTCACATGACTTATGGAAGAGTTCAGTAACATCCATGAAAATCTGCACACAACTGCAGGTGCCTTTGGGGATATTACCTACAAATATCCTCGTCTGCCATCCCATTTGTTATGACATCATCAATCCTGAAAGTAACAAACCAAACACTTGTCCATGAAAATGAACACCCAGGCCATGTCACCATTCAGTGCTTGATGAAAAAGGTGTATGTCCCACGAGTCATTCATCATTCATGAAGACACGGCTAAGACTTGTGTGCAAGAAGCTCTTACATGGCACTCACGCTGCACAGGTAGCTTGTCCCGTGGTACCTTCCAGTGCAGCATGCATGACACTCAACAGCAAACCAGTTCATGGTTCCTTACAACCGACAGCCCACAGGTAGCCCAGCACACTGCTTCAGAAGTAAATAATTCACATCACTTGCAGCTCTGAACTTGCAGTGGACACCCCAAAACCTTTGGTGAGACCATTCCCTTGTCAGTGTGTCAGCCTTGAGAAGACCTCATGCTGTTCACTGGTCATTGTAAAACAACAACAAAATACCTACTGACCTGTGTGTCCTGGAAAGATGAGCACAAACATCTTGTACACTAAGAACAGGCTCCTAAAGCTGTCTTCTTGGTGAAAAGCAAGGTGCTAGAATCTAACAATCTATTAATTATCCAGTCAACTTCTACTTTTCAATTTCACTGGCCCAAAACACGCGTTCAGTCACTGTCTACATGTCTTGTGGCTTACTGCTACTTCAGCAGTGTTGCATGACATTGACAGTTGACGAACTACAGTAGGTACTATCTAACTCCTAACACAGCCTACTTAGGCTGGTGAGGTGGACTGCACACAGCTGAGTTTTCATGAATTCATAATTTTCACAACTCTTCCAGGCCTGCATTAAACTCTGTGGGAGTGCTCGTCACTTCGATACTTCCTGCGACACATCTCCCATTCAAACACCTTCTGCAAGCTCTGGAACTTTTAGCAGGAAACTAATGGAGTCAACACCTCACCACAGGCCTCCTGGGACACCAAAAAGCAATGTGTGTGTGTGAGAGAGAGAGAGAGAGAGAGAGAGAGAGAGAGAGAGAGAGAGAGAGAGAGAGAGAGAGAGAGTGCATGTGTGAGTGAGAGAGATTGTGAGAGAGGGAGAGAGAGAGAGAGAGAGAGAGAGAGAGAGAGAGAGAGAGAGAGAGAGAGAGAGAGGATGCATGAGTGAGAGGGTGCATGGAGGGGGGGGGTGCATACATGTGTGACATGGGTGGGGTGGGGTGAGGGGTGCATGCCACCATGTGTGTGTACATGGGTGGGGTGGGGTGAGGTGCATGCACCTGTGTGTGTACAGGGTGGTGGGGTGAGGGGAGCATGTCACCATGTGTGTGTACGTGGGTAGGGTGGGGTGAGGGGTGACAGTGTGTGTACTGGGTGGGGTGGGGTGAGGGGTGCATACATGTGTGTGTACATGGGTAGGGTGGGGTAAGGGGTGCATGTCACCATGTGTGTGTACATGGGTGGGGTGGGGTGAGGGGTGCATGCCACCATGTGTGTGTACATGGCTGGGGTGGGGTGAGGGGTGCATGCCACCATGTGTGTGTACAGGGTGGGGTGGGGTGAGGGGAGCATGTCACCATGTGTGTATGTGGTAGGGTGGGGTGAGGGTGGACAGTGTGTGTACAGGGGTTGGGTGGGGTGAGGGGTGCATGTCACCATGTGTGTGTACATGGGTAGGGTGGGGTGAGGGTGCATGTCACCATGTGTGTGTACAGGGTGGGTGGGGTGAGGGGTGCATGTCACCATGTGTGTGTACAGGGGTGGGTGGGGTGAGGGGTGCATGTCACCATGTGTGTGTACAGGGGTGGGTGGGGTGTGGTGAGGGGTGCTGTCACCATGTGTGTGTACAGGGGTGGGGTGGGGTGAGGGGTGCATGTCACCATGTGTGTGTACAGGGGTGGGGTGGGTGAGGGGTGCATGTCACCATTGTGTGTACAGGGGTGGGGTGGGGTGAGGGGTGCATGTCACCATGTGTGTGTACAGGGGTGGGGTGGGGTGAGGGGTGCATGTCACATGTGTGTGTACAGGGGTGGGGTGGGTGAGGGGTGCATGTCACCATGTGTGTGTACAGGGGTGGGGTGGGGTGAGGGGTGCATGTCACCATGTGTGTGTACAGGGGTGGGGTAGGGTGAGGGGTGGCTGTCACCATGTGTGTGTACAGGGGTGGGGTGGGGTGAGGGGTGCATGTCACCATGTGTGTATACAGGGGTGGGGTAGGGTGAGGGATGCATGTCACCATGTGTGTGTACAGGGGTGGGGTGGGGTGAGGGGTGCATGGCACTCTTTGTGTGCACAGGGGAGAAGTGAGGTAGAAACACACAAAGTGCTGGGCTAATTTTGGGTCTAACCGCTGCCAATAAACCTCTAGTTTATTTTCAATTTTTTCCTTGCAAAGTTGCACTGCTGTCACTTGAGGTGTGCCATTACCTGCTCTATAGTATTCTCAAAAGAAGGTTTTAGGGTACTGTATAATCTGACACTGGCAAAGTTGCACTGCTGTCATTTCAGGTGTGTCATTACCTGCTCTATAGTACTGTCAAAAGAAGGTTTTATGATAATGCATAATCTGACCCTGGTTAAAGGTCAGGTGCTACATAAGTCATACCTTTAAAAAAAAGTTAAAAAAAGTACCACCATTCAATGATTCATGCTTGAATCAGGCGATGCTTTCAAAGAAATCAGTCATACTACTCGACACACTGACACAGTGTTTATTGTTCCGTGCTATCTCTTAACAATACAACACAGCCCACTCTGCACCCCCACCCCAGCTGTGCACACACACCACCCACATTCTGCACACACCACCCTCCGTCTGTACACACACACACTCACACACATGCATACACACACACAACCACCCCCAGTCTGCACACACACACACACACTACCCCTGTCTGCACACACACACTACCCCCAGTCTGCACCCCCCACCCCACCCTCCCAGTCTGCACGCACACCCAGTCTGCACCCCCCCACCCCCAAGTCTGCACCCCCCACCCCACCCCCCAGTCTGCACCCCCCACCCCACCCCCCAGTCTGCACACACACTTGTGTCTCACACCATACATTTCCCCCTGCAGTACCGCTTCAGGGACACTGGTGTCTCACACTATACATCACACCAGCAATACCGCTTCAGGGACACTCTGGTGTCACACTATACATCACCCCTGCAGTACCGCTTCAGGGACACTGGTGTCTCACACTATACATCACCCCTGCAGTACCGCTTCAGGGACACTCTGGTGTCACACTATACATCACCCCTGCAGTACCGCTTCAGGGACACTGGTGTCTCACACTATACATCACCCCTGCAGTACCGCTTCAGGGACACACTGGTGTCTCACACTATACATCACCCCTGCAGTACCGCTTCAGGGACACTGGTGTCTCACACTATACACCACCACCAGTCTGTACAGCTGTGGGAACACACTCTGGTGTCTCACACTATACACCACCTCCAGTCTGCACAGCTGTGGGAACACACTCTGGTGTCTCACGCTATACCCCACCTCCAGTCTGTACATCTGTGGGAACACACTCTGGTGTCTCACACTATACACCACCTCCAGTCTGTACAGCTGTGGGAGCACACTCTGGTGTCTCACACTATACACCACCTCCAGTCTGTACAGCTTTGGGAACACACTCTGGTGTCTCACATGACCAATTTATTATAGATCACTCTGACTAGTGATATTATAATATATATAGGGTATATCATACAACACGTATAAGACATACTTCCCCATTGCACAGAGCACTAAGGGTATATTATACCGATGAGGAGTGTGAAACACTGAGAGTGGAAGTCTTCCCTGACAGAATGGAACCCAAAGCAATGATGGACTGACACTGTCACCAAAGAGCCAGGATCAGCTGCACTGCTGTTAGATCAGTCTGTGGTAAATGGCCATTTCCTAGGATTACACAGCCCCCAGCTAGTCAATAGCGTCTGCTGCAACCCAGCCCTTGCCCACCACAGTACCACTACCAGACCTTGCCCACCACAGTACCACTACCAGACTTTGCCCACCACAGTACCACTCCCAGACCATTGTACCACTACCAGACCCAGCCCACCACCACTACCAGACCTTGCCCACCACAGCACCACTACCAGACCTTGCCCACCACAGTACCACTACCAGACCCAGCCCACCACAGTACCACTACCAGACCATTGTACCACTACCAGACCCAGCCCACCACAGTACCACTACCAGACCATTGTACCACTACCAGACCCAGCCCACCACAGTACCACTACCAGCCCTTGCCCACCACAGTACCACTACCAGACCACAGTACCACTACCAGACCTTGCCCACCACAGTACCACTACCAGCCCACCACAATACCACTACCAGACCTTGCCACTACCAGACGTTGACCACTACCAGCCTTGCCACTACCAGACCTTGCCCACCACAGTACCACTACCAGTACCAGACCCAGCTCACTTTCTCTGGTGTCACAACACTATAACAGATCTACCAATGTTCAGTGTACCAGTCATAGCTGCAGCATATAATACTCATTATGTACAAACACTCATTTAATACTAATGAAGAGTCACTCTGTTCTATATGAGCTGTGATGTGTGGGAAGTGGATGCCATCGACAGTCACAACACCATGTTACATCTACCAATGTTCAGTGTACCAGTCATAGCATCATCATATACTGACCATGTACAAACACTCATTTAACACTAAAGAACAGTTTTATTTATACTAGTGATAATCATTCTGTTTATGTGAGCTGTGATGCATGGGAGTTGGACACCATCAACTTCCTAAAGAGGAAACAGGAACAGGATGTGTCAAGTCCATGGCCCAAGTGTCAGCCTGACTCTGGTGACCAGCACAGGCAACACAGCAAGCAGTGTATCCACAACCAACCCTCTGCACTGACAGCTACACTTGTCTGGTGACCAGGACAGGCAACACAGCAAGCAGTGTATCCACAACCAACCCTCTGCACTGACAGCTACACTTGTCTGGTGACCAGCACAGGCAACACAGCAAGCAGTGTAACTGCAAGTTGCAGTATCCACAACCAACCCTCTGCACTGACAGCTACACTTGTCTGGTGACCAGCACAGGCAACACAGCAAGCAGTGTAACTGTAAGTTGCAATATCCACAACCAGCCCTCTGCACTGACAGCTACACTTGGGTTCCACTAGGGAAAGACTCAACCGGCAGCCATAAGCTGAAGACAGAGAACACTAATTTGACTAAACCAACAGCATCTCACTCTGGAACCCCCCCCCCACCTTCCCCCTGATCCTGGGTGCCAGTCACTTAAGGGATTTGCAGTGCTGGTCATCAGTCTTCCCTAATGGGTTCCACTGCCAATACTGATTATCCAGTAAAACATCCCTCGATACCATCCCTCATGCATTATGGAGGGGGTGGGGGGCAGGAATGGGGAGGGTTGGCAGGAAGGTGGCAGTGAGGGGGGTGGGGATGGGGACAGCAAGGGAGGCAGGAACATGGCAGTGGGAAGGGGGCACAACTCCCCAGTCATCAGTGTTTGCTTGTGATTGTCACACATCATTACTACATTTAAAGACAGTTGCAAAAACCCAAAACATGTTGTTTCTTTAAAGCAGCATGAGCTGGCCATTAAAGAAAATGCCTCAGAGTTAAACTTAAAGGCATGCTTCAAACTTTGCTTTTTGTATTAATCTAATGGCTGAAACAAAAAACACAAAAAAGAGTTTTTGTTCTGGAGTCTTTTGGTTTTATTTGATTCCACTCTCTTGATACTATTATTCTAAGTTCTATGCAATGGAACTTTCTGAGTGTTCTTTCCATTTCTGTTCAGTGACATTTGGGATGAAGGTCACTATCCAAGCTGGGGAAATGCTGCTTTGTTCTAACGGGTCAATGAATTAATTATTCATCAATCAATTCCATTGGCAAACCAGCAGCCATTGTACTGCATTTGCTTCTTGAGCATCTCAGAGAAAGTGTGCATGGTAGTGTTACTCCCCATTTGCTGAACACTAGAGGTACAACACTGCACAGATCTGTCTCACACTGCATTTTCGGTTTTGATGTTGGTTTGTGTTGTTGTTTGACATTTTCTTTCTTTCTTTCTTTCTCCCTTTTTTTTTTTTTTTTTTTTTTGGTGGGGGTTCTTGTTAAAAGGGTGGTGATTCACTAATTGCAACAAATCTTTTGTTGTCTTTTTCTTTCTTCTTTTCATTGTGTAGCCTTCTTAAAACATGTTCTCTGATGGATGAAGAGATCCAAACAAGGGAAGTGTATTTTTTATTATAAACTGTACAATGTACTCCAAATTACAATTCAGTTCAAGATATAGTATCTAAAGTTTCCCCAATGTCACCTTTGAAACAAATGGAATTGTTCGTCTGATTGACAATGGTCCAATGGCCATCTCCTGTCCTTTCAAATTACAATGTACCACAAAAATACAATGTGTTAAATCAGTAAATACTACTACAATATATGTACAATGTACCACAATGACACTACAATGATGAAAACATTTTAGTCTATCTGTAGGGCTGACATAATTATATCAATTCAGTGTGACAGTTTTGCTTTTGTCCGACATTACACACTTGTTAATTAATACAAATAATGATGTACTATATACATGGCTACATTTACCCTGGTCCTGGTTGACTAGCCATACATATTTCTGTGGAAAGCCAAAAATAAATTCCTTGTTTATGAAACCATGTTACATGTCAGTTCTTGGATTTTAACATCCTGTGAACAGCATAGGACCTATAAGTTATAACCTGAGAGTGATGATTTAATGATGAGTCAATAACCTGATTGCCATGACCAGTCTCTAAGGAGCTCAGCACACTTAACCTATCATTAAGCATAGGTTAAGTGTGCTGAGCTCATCAGAGACTAGTCATGGCAATCAGGTTACTGACTCATCATTAAATCATGGACTTCACTTTGGACAGCATTCAAGACTGAGCATTCATGGGTGATCACTAGGAAATGTTGACACTCATCAGAACAAATGCCAAATTTGGCATCCAGTTCTTGCCCAACTGGGTAATACAGGTGAACAGGCCATGTTTGGAAACAGGCAGATACCAGTTTACTGCAGCTTTAGTGAGAGTTGAGCTGTACAGTCATAACAGATGCAGTGATTGCTGAATTAATCCTCTTTTCTCTGTCTCTCTCTTTTCTTTTCCAAATCACTGCAGTATGATTGTAGCAGACTTGCTGAAAACAAATAACAATTAAAACAAAACAAAAAAGCTTTTGGTTTTTAACTTAAACTGAGTTCTTCTCTTCTTCAACCACAATCATCAGTTCAGTGATTATTTTGTCACAGGGGGGGGGGGGGGGGGGGGGGGTCTGGAAAAAGAAAAGAGAAATCCTGTTTTATCTGCAGGCCTAGACACAAAAGCATTACAAGTGTTGGCTGCTGCTGCCTCTGGTGGGAGCTTGTTCTGGGGCAGAATGACTCAAAACTATACTGTGTAAAATTAATAAAATTTCATTACATACTGAACATATAAAAAAGAAGAAAAAAAAGAAGAAACAACAACAAAGAAAAACGGTTCCACAAGCGACGCTTAGCCGTAGCGGGTGTTCAAAGCAGCCAACCGGCATGTTCCCTGCCTCATCCTTCCAACTCATACTGACGATGTGAGGCCACAGTTCAAGCATAATGTTACACTTCTTATCACGCGTACAATTTTTGTTGAACTGCTCTAACTTCTGCAAGACACTTCAAATCCGGCACTGAAAAGAAAGTCCTACTCTGCCGGGTTGATTTGCATCTTTTACTTGCACTACATAACATTTAAGTTAGGAGTTCCTTTACTCAACAGCTTTGCTTCAACTTCACCGACGTCCAGCCGCCGGCCCAACTGGTGTACCGTCTTGCCGGTCGGAATCGAACCCGCTTGTCAGCCGCCGGCAAGCACCACCCGACTTGGCCGCTCCGAGGGCCGCACCCGGCCACGCCACGGCCGCCGACACTAACGGCAGCGCCAGCGCGCGCGCACAAGTCACGCTGGAACGCTAAACGGCTTAAACAGTTCGAACTATTTCCCCATTATTTACGAGCAGGTAGGTTCCCTCTAACTTCTGTAACCCACTCTAAAGCTCAATTCCATGCAGATGGCTAACGAAGCCCGTAAGATGGTCGTGAAATTGATACAACTGTGCCATTGCCGCGGCCTCAGTCCATTGACGGCCAGTTTGGCCAGGCAGCACTTTTTCCAGAACTGCCGCGTTGCGATAGGCCGAGGTTCTTTTCAAACTTTCACAAAGAATTCTGTTCGGCCCATCGCAACAACAACAACTCGCTGCCGGCGTCCGCACCGTGGATTTATAGGCCTACAGATCTTTTGTCAAGTTCTTCTGTCACAATGCCGGCTATTCAGTTCACAAACACATCGTCCTAAAACATGACGGACATGTATTTCATGACAGTAAATAATCCAAGGCACTTACGAAGCATCGATGAGTTCACAGCAAAATAGACACAGAGCGAGCAGTGCGAAGAGAAGATGTGAAAGCCTCTCCATCTTGGGCAGTGTGAACGAGTCGACGACCAAACGTCGTCTGCTCCTCGCGCGCCCCGCAGCGACAAGTCACATGGTCGGTGCGCGGCAGACCTATTCCTGGCTAGGTGCGCACTTTGGTCTGCTGTTATTGAGCGAGGGATTGACTGGTAGGCTAGGAACTGCTTAGCGAGAAATTCTTTCCCCCAGACTTTTCGAATCAGATGTTTTCGGCTGAGGAAGTGCATTTTTTGGAAAACTAGGAACAAAGTGACAAATGTCGAGTTATGTCCACTTTTGTTTCCCGCCTGCCTCAGTGCTGCCAAGATACACAGAAGCTGCACATACAGGAATGTCAATTAACATCGTTTTAGACCGGCGGTTCACTGGGGGTCGACTCAGTCCCGGGCCCCATGACGTCACGAGCCGCCAAAGGTCGCGGGTTCGATCGGCCCTGCGGACCAGGAGCGGCGGTATAATTTTAGTTTTCTCCAGACTCGCTGTGCCGACTCTCACAGTTATTTCCGTGGCCGCGCCACCCCCGTCAGTGTTACCGTCACTCCGCCGCTACAAACAAGTGCAGGTGGCAGGCCTGTATCGACTGCACTGGGGTGGATTTCCAAAGAAAGAATCAACAAACAAGGGAGTTAATTAGCACTCCATAGACGTCACACAAGCACGTGACAACAACAGCAAAAAACTGAGAAGTGTGTGTGTGTGTGAGTTGTGTGTGTGTGTGTGTGTGTGTGTGTGTGTGTGTGTGAGTTGTGTGTGTGTGTGAGAGAGAGAGAGAGAGAGAGAGTTGTGTGTGTGTGTGTTCCCGCGCATGCACAGTTCTGGCGGGACTATGCCGCATGGTCAAACTGACAACTGAGACCGCGGCGGAAACTGACTAAAGAAAGAAGTTACTGGCCTGCATAGCACAGGAACAGAACAGGACTGCGTTGTCGCTGATCAGTCGGTTCACACCATGCTCCTTTCCATCCTCTTTAATTTTGTTGGCTGTACACTAACGAGTCCAGTCTACTCAAGTCAAAGCAAAATCGTTTGAATCGAGACGGAACTATATTTTTACCCGAGCGGACGCGCCTCATGCTTACGTGCGTGCTTCGACGCTGTGTTACTGATTGTAGGGCTTAATGTTCACAGAGACTATACACGGTTTATTAGGGACGCTATGTTGATTCCACAGTCTTATTAGTACCCAATCCTTTCGGAGGGCGCTGACAGCCTTGGTGGACAGCTGCGCGGAGATGCAGAGTGCCCCTTGAGTGGCGTAACCAGTTCTAGCAGAGTTCGGAGAAAGGTGCCGGAAAGCGATGCTGGGAATGTGGGCCGTGTGACTGGCCGTGTCTCAGTCTGGGCTGGTGCAGACTGAGGTCGACTGGTGTAGACTGATGTATACTGGTGGAGACTGGTGCAGACTGGAGTAGACTGGTGCAGACTGGTGCAGACTTATGTAGACTAACGCAGACTGGTGCAGACTGATGCAGACTGGTGCAGACTGATGCAGATTGGTGCTGACTGATGTAAACTGGTGCAGACTGAGGTAGACTGGTGTAAACTGGTGCAGACTGATGCAGACTGGTGTATACTGATGTAGACTGGTGCAGACTGAGGCAGACTGGTGCAGACTGATGCAGACTGAGGTAGACTGGTGCAGACTGAGGTAGACTGACGCAGACTGAGGTAGACTGGTGCAGACTGAGGTAGACTGGTGCAGACTGAGGTAGACTGGTGCAGACTGAGGTAGACTGACACAGACTGAGGTAGACTGGTGCAGACTGAGGTAGACTGACGCAGACTGAGGTAGACTGGTGCAGACTGAGGTAGACTGACGCAGACTGAGGTAGACTGGTGCAGACTGAGGTAGACTGACGCAGACTGAGGTAGACTGACGCAGATTGAGGTAGACTGACTCAGACTGAGGTAGACTGACGCAGACTGAGGTAGACTGGTGCAGACTGAGGTAGACTGATGTAGACTGATGCAGACTGGTGTATGCTGATGTAGACTAAGGTAGATTGATGCAGACTTATGTAAACTGGTGCAGACTGAGGCAGATTGATGCAGACTTATGTAAACTGGTGCAGACTGAGGTAGATTGATGCAGACTTATGTAAACTGGTGCAGACTGAGGCAGATTGATGCAGACTTATGTAAACTGGTGCAGACTGAGGTAGATTGATGCAGACTTATGTAAACTGGTGCAGACTGAGGTAGACTGATGCAGACTTATGTAAACTGGTGCAGACTGAGGTAGATTGATACAGACTTATGTAAAGTGGTGCAGACTGAGGTAGATTGATGCAGACTTATGTAAACTGGTGCAGACTGAGGTAGATTGATGCAGACTTATGTAAAGTGGTGCAGACTGAGGTAGATTGATGCAGACTTATGTAAACTGGTGCAGACTGAGGTAGATTGATGCAGACTTATGTAAACTGGTGCAGACTGAGGCAGACTGACTAGAGTCACGCAGGGCCGCTGGCGCCGACAGCTGATTTAGGGCCGAGTGTCAGACGGTGTGGCGCTGAGCGAGGGTACAAGGCTGTGTCGGTCACAGACTCCACAGACTCCACAGCCTTGCTTTACAGCGTCCTTCTTCCAGCCACTGCCACAGCTCATTCCTTTCGCCATACGTCTCGGAAAACTGTCAGCTAACGGACAATTTATCGTTCATGTTCAAATGGCAGTACGTTTGTCAAACAGTCAACTCGAGTTATACCGGGCCGTTTCCTTCATAACTGCCTCACGTTGCTTACGGCAGCGCAAATAAAACCAATTTGTTTTTAAGCGAGACGGATCTCTCTCTCTCTCTCTCTCTCTCTCTCTCTCTCTCTCTCTCTCTCTCTCTCTCTCTCTCACACACACACACACACACACATGCATGTACACACTTCGGCTACCACACGCACACACACACTCACACACACACACACACACACACACACACACACACACACACACACACACACACACACACACACACACACACACACATCCACACGCACGCACGCACGCACACACGAACGGCCGGAAACGGCGGAGACCAAAGAGAGTGGCCGGAGAACCTCAATCTCTCTTGATCAGTCTCAGTCGCGCGTGCGCGCAAGACTCCCCCCAACCCCCCACCCCACCACCACTACCACAACCCATTAATTTTTAAGCAGGTAAGAACAGTGAACCTGGCACTGTGAACATTCATAATTTTGTATGTTTAGTTATATCAATGTTCATCGGCGTTCATCGCATGACTGATTCATTCATTCATTCTCATCGCCAGATCCCCTCTCTCTCAGCACACCGGGTCACAAAATGCCCTTCATCGCCCTAAGTCGACGTCCGGCGGAAGGCGGCGCTGTCTGCACGGACTTAACTTGACTGGGCTGATGGCGGACGGAAACGGCGACGACGTAGATCTGAGTCTGTCCGGAACTTGTATTGTCCCATTCAGCGCTGGCCGCAGAGGCAGTTTGAGAGACGATGCCTTGTGTGTCGTGGCCTCCCATCGTGGCGCTGCGCCTGTTTGCAAAGTGGCCGATGTTTATCGCGGCCAGGGCCGAGAGTGACGTGATGCCGATACCACAGGAGAGTGACGTGATGCCGATACCACAGGAGAGTGACGTGATGCCGATACCACAGGAGAGTGACGACATGCCGATACCACAGGAGAGTGACGTGATGCCGATACCACAGGAGAGTGACGACATGCCGATACCACAGGAGAGTGACGTGATGCCGATACCACAGGAGAGTGACGACATGCCGATACCACAGGAGAGTGACGTGATGCCGATACCACAGGAGAGTGACGACATGCCGATACCGCAGGAGAGTGACGTGATGCCGATACCACGGGAGAGTGACGACATGCCGATACCACAGGAGAGTGACGTGATGCCGATACCGCAGGAGAGTGACGACATGCCGATACCGCAGGAGAGTGACGTGATGCCGATACCACAGGAGAGTGACGGCATGCCGATACCACAGGAGAGTGACGTGATGCCGATACCACAGGAGAGTGACGACATGCCGATACCACAGGAGAGTGACGTGATGCCGATACCGCAGGAGAGTGACGACATGCCGATACCACAGGAGAGTGACGACATGCCGATACCACAGGAGAGTGACGTGATGCCGATACCACAGGAGAGTGACGTGAGATGATGTCACAGGAGAGTGAAGTGAGATGATGTCACAGGAGAGTGACGTGGGATGATGTCATATGAGGGTCTTCATCATTAGCTGGCCGAATCAGCAAGTAACGTGAGTGTCGGTTGCGTCACTTTGCCAGCACGGGCCAGTTGAATGATGGAGTCGGCGTTGTTGGAATTTCCTCGTCAACAGTTGGGCCAAGTTCAGCCATGTAGCGAACAGACATGCACTCACTTCCGTGAGCCGGTCTGGCTCACTTGGCCCAGCGTTAAGAGGTCGTAAGCATGGTCGGTGGACGAAGTCGGTTCGATTCCCAGCTTCGTTCTCCAGCTTTCTCTTCACACAGCGTGACAGCTAAGCACACATGCACCCTACATACGTGGCTTTACATGAAGTGACGTGGCATGCATGGTGCACACAGAACGCAGCAGTTCCACGTGGCACCGCGCTGTTAAGTACACCAGTTCAGTGGGTATCCAAAACCAGCTATAAAAAAAGTGAGTCACTCATTTAGAATCACATGCTGGAGAGCAGAGAATAGCGCTATATAAAGGCGATCAACAACAACAGAGAGGACCTAATTTTGTGTCCACAGTCACCCCTGCTGGTACACAACTCGGCGTTAGACAACCAAGTCACCCCTGCTGGTACACAACTCGGTGTTAGACAACCAAGTCACCCCTGCTGGTACACAACTCGGCGTTAGACAACCAAGTCACCCCTGCTGGTACACAACTCGGCGTTAGACAACCAAGTCACCCCTGCTGGTACACAACTCGGCGTTAGACAACCAAGTCACCCCTGTTGGTACACAACTCGGCGTTAGACACCAAGTCACCCCTGCTGGCACACAACTCGGCGTTAGACAACCAAGTCTGCGGAACGAACGAACAATTGATCTGCCGGTTTAGAGGTGCGACCTGATTGGGGGGAAACTGTTTGTACTTGCATCTGAAAATTTCGTTTTAGTCTTAAATTTGGCTGTTCAACGCGTGTGTGCCCGTGCGTGAACAGATGCGCAGATGCGTGTGTATGGCCTTTTTTGGGTTGTTTTTGTCTGTTTTTTTCAAAACTCCTCGCCACCTCGTAGCGTAATACACTGTGTGCAGATCGCTAGATTAGACTACAATTACAGCTTTGGCCTTTGGCCTTTCAAGTTTCTTTTCCTTCTTCTCAGCTCTTGCGCTTTGTTCTTCCTCTTCTTCTTCTTTCTTCTCAGTATTGTCCATGCTGTCAGTTTGTCGAAGTTCTCAGGTCTCGTTCAAAAACAGTGGCAGCCCCGTCGGCCCGCTGAGCGCTCTTGTCTTTATGGCAGGATTTTCTCTCTCTCCCCCTCCTGTTCACATTGCGGAGGGGGGGGGGCGGGGGGGGGGGGGGGGGGTCTCTTGTGGGGACTTTGGGTTGGTTTTCCAAAGGAAATCGAGCAGCCCCAGCGCTGTGTTCGTCAATCGTTGCCACGCGGGTCTGTAGGTAGCTCAGAACGTGACCGGCATCGGCCTGCAATGTGGGTCTATAGCTCCGCATGGTGTGGGGCACAGCCACTGGCTGCAGTGTACTGTACCTCATTGCTGCAGTGTAAATGTCTGTGGCAGTGAACCTCATTGTTGCAGTGTACATGTCTGTGGCAGTGTACCTCATTGTTGCAGTGTACATGTCTGTGGCAGTGAACCTCATTGTTGCAGTGTACATGTCTGTGGCAGTGTACCTCATTGTTGCAGTGTACATGTCTGTGGCAGTGAACCTCATTGTTGCAGTGTACATGTCTGTGGCAGTGTACCTCATTGTTGCAGTGTACATGTCTGTGGCACTGTACCTCATTGCTGCAGTGTACATGTCTGTGGCACTGTACCTCATGTCTACAGTGTACATGTCTGTGGCACTCGTGTACCTCATGTCTGCAGTGTACATGTCTGTGGCACTGTACCTCATGTCTGCAGTGTACATAGTCATATGCTCTACTCATTGCTGCAGTGTACATGTCTGTGGCACTGTACCTCATGTCTGCAGTGTACATAGTCATATGCTCTACTCATTGCTGCAGTGTACATGTCTGTGGCACTGTACCTCATGTCTGCAGTGTACATAGTCATATGCTCTACTCATTGCTGCAGTGTACATGTCTGTGGTACTGTACCTCATGTCTGCAGTGTACATAGTCATATGCTCTACTCATTGCTGCAGTGTACATGTCTGTGGCACTGTACCTCATGTCTACAGTGTACATGTCTGTGGCACTGTACCTCATGTCTGCAGTGTACATGTCTGTGGCACTGTACCTCATGTCTACAGTGTACATGTCTGTGGCACTGTACCTCATGTCTGCAGTGTACATGTTTGTGGCACTGTACCTCATGTCTGCAGTGTACATAGTCATATGCTCTACTCATTGCTGCAGTGTACATGTCTGTGGCACTGTACCTCATGTCTGCAGTGTACATGTCTATGTACTCATGCTCAGTGTACATGTCTGTGGCACTGTACCTCATGTCTGCAGTGTACATAGTCATATGCTCTACTCATTGCTGCAGTGTACATGTCTGTGGCACTGTACCTCATGTCTGCAGTGTACATAGTCATATGCTCTACTCATTGCTGCAGTGTACATGTCTGTGGCACTGTACCTCATGTCTGCAGTGTACATAGTCATATGCTCTACTCATTGCTGCAGTGTACATGTCTGTGGCACTGTACCTCATGTCTGCAGTGTACATAGTCATATGCTCTACTCATTGCTGCAGTGTACATGTCTGTGGCACTGTACCTCATGTCTGCAGTGTACATAGTCATATGCTCTACTCATTGCTGCAGTGTACATGTCTGTGGCACTGTACCTCATGTCTGCAGTGTACATGTCTGTGGCACTGTACCTCATGTCTCCAGTGTACAGTCATATGCTCAATGCTGCCGGCACTGGGGCATGTGGCTGGTGAAGCAGTTCTGCTACTTCATTACACGTCCAGAAGTCGGCAAGCGTCCCTCGTCGCGCTTCTTCCATTTTCAACTGCCGAAGAATCTTTTCCAGTCTTAGGTGGGTCCCACAGTCTGTAACTGTGCAACCGCCGTTGACACCTCAACGTTTTATGCTTTGTTGCCGCACGGTCTGCCTTTCACCAGTCAAGTTTCTGTCTGACACACCCAGCCTCAACCCATCTGACTCACCCGGCCTCAACCCATTTCTCCGACACACCCAGCCTCAACCCATCTGTCTGACTCACCCGGCCTCAACCCATACTGTCTGACACACCCGGCCCCAACCCATCTGTCTGACTCACCCGGCCTCAACCCATACTGTCTGACACACCCGGCCTCAACCCATACTGTCTGACACACCCAGCCTCAACCCATCTGTCTGACACACCCAGCCTCAACCCATCTGTCTGACTCACCCGGCATCAACCCATACTGTCTGACACACCCAGCCTCAACCCATCTGTCTGACTCACCCGGCATCAACCCATACTGTCTGACACACCCGGCCTCAACCCATACTGTCTGACACATCCGGCCTCAACCCATCTGTCTGACACACCCGGCCTCAACCCATACTGTCTGA
>JABMCL010001594.1:1077500-1107500 GCA_018857735.1 Alviniconcha marisindica
CAGTCTATGTATCAAAGGCCAGGGGCTCTGTAAGGATTATACAGTCTATGTATCACATGTCACGGCTCTGTAAAGATTATACAGTCTAACTATGGACTTTGTAAAGACTATACAGACATGTATCATTGGCTATGGACTCTGTAAACACTATACAGTCCATGTATCATCGGCTATGGACTTTGTAAAGACTATACAGTTCATGTATCATTGGCTATGGACTTTGTAAAGACTATACAGTCCATGTATCATTGGCTACGGGTGTATATGTCGTTGGCGAAGGACGTTGCCTAGAACCACTTTGGCTATGTGTTGTTTGTTTGCTGCAAATATGTTTGCAGGCTGCAAGAGGAGGGGTGGGGTGGGAGGGAGGAGTAGCTTTACAACGACCCGTGACGCCAGATCTTCACGTCTGCTCCTCTGGAGTGACTGCTAGTAATCGTTGTCAATGCCAAAACGGCAGATGGTTCTGTTGCTGGAAAGTCGATTTCACCATCTCCCAGTTACGCAGCTGCAAAAATAAATTATCGTCACAAAAGGCCGACCACAGCTGCATTTCTATCTTGGCAGCTGCATTAAACGTGCACCAAACATTTAAAGCAACACAGTTGGCCGTGGTGTTGTCGGCGCCTTGGACAGGTGCCACGAAACGTCATTAGACCGAAGAGGTGAAAAAAAGAGAGACAAACAACTAGCCCTGTGCCTGTGGCATTGAGAGGGAGGGCGATGAGAGACAAACAACTGGCCCTGTGCCTGTGGCATTGAGAGGGAGGGCTATGAGAGACAAACAACTGGCCCTGTGCCTGTGGCATTGAGAGGGAGGGCGATGAGAGACAAACAACTGGCCCTGTGCCTGTGGCATTGAGAGGGAGGGCTATGAGCGCAGTTGTCCCATCATTTCAATTTTACTGCTGCCAAGCAACCCCGAGGATCGTCAAACGGCAGAAAAGATCGTTGGCAAAGTTTAGACTGACTGAAGAGGAGGAGAGTAGAAACCGAGACCAGCAAGATGAGGGATGAAAGAGGGAGGCTGGGGTTTGGATACTGAAGTGTTGAATCAGAAGTCATAGAGGAGGCCGTGGTTGGACACTGTGGGACGGCCGCCATGGGAGGTAGGATAGTGTGGGTACAGAAGTCATGGGGAGGTAGGATAGTGTGGATACAGACGTCACGGAGGAAGCCGTGGTAGGATAGTGTGGGCACAGAAGCCATGGGGTGGTAGGATAGTGTGGGTACAGAAGCCATGGGGTGGTAGGATAATGTGGGTACAGAAGCCATGGGGTGGTAGGATAGTGTGGATACATAGAAGTCATAGGGGAGGCCATGGTAGGATAGTGTGGATAGAGGTGATGGGGAAGTAGGTTAGCGTGGGTACAAAGGTGATGGTGAGGGGAGGGTAGCGTGGGTACAAAGGTGATGGGAGGGGAGGGTAGCGTGGGTACAGAGGTGATGGGAGGGGAGGGTAGCGTGGGTACAAGGTGATGGGAGGGAAGGGTAGCGTGGGTACAAAGGTGATGGGAGGGGAGGGTAGCTTTAGTACACGGGGAGTAGTCCGGCCTTTGCTGGGGATGCCAATCAATATGACAGCAGAAGCCAAAAGGAAGCCGGTCTGTAGCCTTCAGTGACTGTACAGGTTGAAATCCCGCCCAGCCGTTGTGTCGATCAGAAGGGGGAAAAAACGAAGGTTGCGCTGTCGGAAAATATCGGGCGATCACAGGTCGAAGGTTTCATGACTCGCATGATCAAACAAACCTTCGGCCGCCTTTCTATCCGTCTGACCGGCCGATAAAACGCAAACCGCTGATTTATATCGGACATCACTCTTTGGCACCCCCTCCGACCGCGCAGAGGGAAAGGCCAAACGTCAGCGTGTGTATGTGACGGCGTGGGGTCAATACTTCCTTCTGTCCTTTGCTCCTACTCCGCGTCGCTCCCGGAGTTTGCATTACACTATCTGCCGGCCACCGTCTCCCAGCCCCACCGTAGCCCAGCCCCACCGTGGCCCAGCCCCACCATGGCCCAGCCCCACCGTGGCCCAGCCCCACCGTCTCCCAGCCCCACCGTAGCCCAGCCCCACCGTGGCCCAGCCCCACCATGGCCCAGCCCCACCGTGGCCCAGCCCCACCATGGCCCAGCCCCACCATGGCCCAGCCCCACCGTCTCCCAGCCCCACCATGGCCCAGCCCCACCGTGGCCCAGCCCCACCGTCTCCCAGCCCCACCATGGCCCAGCCCCACCGTCTCCCAGCCCCACCGTAGCCCAGCCCCACCGTGGCCCAGCCCCACCGTCTCCCAGCCCCACCGTAGCCCAGCCCCACCGTGGCCCAGCCCCACCGTCTCCCAGCCCCACCGTAGCCCAGCCCCACCGTCCAGCCCCACCGTCGCCCAGCCCCACCGTCTCCCAGCCCCACCGTGGCCCAGCCCCACCGTAGCCCAGTGAATGGTACATCTGCCGATGTGACTGGTGCATTCATTGGGCCCATCACTTCTGCCACACCTCTCCAAACAGTGACGCATCGAGAGGTTCATTCTGATATACAACCCTTTGTCTGTCCGTCTGTCTGTCTGTCTGTCTGTCCGTCTAACTATCTCTCTGCCTGCCTCTCTCTCTCCCTCTCGTTCTCTCTCTCCCTCCCCCCCCCTCTCTCTCTCTCCCTCCTTCCCTCCCTCTCTCTCTCTCTCTCTCTCTCTCTCTCTCTCTCTCTCTCTCTCTCTCTCTCTCTCTCATTCACGCTAAATAATGCCCTGTACTTTTTTACTCATCCGCAGTTTACCAAGGATTAGTTGTTAGGTTTGACAGAACCTGAACTATAGTCCTCATAAAACAAAATGTTCGAGTTCTCTCTCTCTCGAGTTGTGAGCTGACTAGATGGCGGCTGACTGGCTGACTAGATGGCGGCTGACTGGCTGACTAGATGGCGGCTGACTGGCTGACTGGATGGCGGCTGACTGGCTGACTGGATGGCGGCTGACTGGCTGACTGGATGGCGGCTGACTGGCTGACTGGATGGGATGGCGGCTGACTGGCTGACTGGATGGCGGCTGACTGGCTGACTGGCTGACTGGATGGCGGCTGACTGGCTGACTGGATGGCGGCTGACTGGCTGACTGGCTGACTGGATGGCGGCTGACTGGCTGACTGGCTGACTGGATGGCGGCTGACTGGATGGCGGCTGACTGGCTGACTGGCTGACTGGATGGCGGCTGACTGGCTGACTGGATGGCGGCTGACTGGCTGACTGGATGGCGGCTGACTGGCTGACTGGATGGCGGCTGACTGGCTGACTGGATGGCGGCTGACTGGATGGCGGCTGACTGGCTGACTGGATGGCGGCTGACTGGCTGACTGGATGGCGGCTGACTGGATGGCGGCTGACTGGATGGCGGCACGATCGGCAGACAGAAGCGAGTCTGGCCTCGTAACGGGTCATGCTCCACCCTCCTCCCCAGCCACCACCACCACCACCACCACCACCGACCTCATCACCAACACGAGCACCACGACTGAGTGCAGTCCGCGGCAGTCAGTCGGAGACCGGAAGAGAAGCAGAGTGTGGGGAAGTTGTCGGTCCCGGGGGGCGGGGGTGGGGGGTGGGGTGGGGGGGGGGTGAGAGGGGTGGAAGAAAAACAATCTGTAGTGTCACTACAAGACAGAAAGCCAGTTTTCGCACACTCTTTCCATGGCTGTGATTGGTCGAGTCCGTAGTGTTGGATTAGTGTTGGCCTCAGTTGCCGGTGTCAGTGCGGGGCCGGCAGGTCCGTGACGCAGTATCGCGCGCTGCTGGCTGGCCAGGCGTGACGCTGACGAAACGTTGGGTCCGCTCGCTGCAAAACCCCGTGCGGATTACTTGTAGGATCCCGATTTAGGGCGGGATGCTAGTCGTCCTGGAAATGTTCCTCCCCCCCCCCTCCCCCCCCCCCCCCCCCCCCCCCCCCCCCTTTCTCTCTTACACACATGCGTTGGTGTGAACCAGAACAACACGCCAGGCTAAAGGCTGAAACAAAAACGTTCATGATGAGCTGAATCCGTCTGCAAAACAACTCGATTCAAAGCACTGACCGTGGGTGTACTCAACAAAGTAGACCTTCGGTGTACTGAACAATATAGACCGTCCGTATACTCAACAATATGGACCGTCGGTGTAACAATGTAGACCGTCGGTGTATTGAACGATATAGACCGTCGGTGTACTGAACGATCAGTATAGACCGTCGGTGTATTAAAATACTATAGACCGGTGTACTGAAAAGCGTAGACTGTCGGTGGACTGGACAGCAATACAGGCCACGGTGTACTGAACGATGTAGACAGTCGGTGTACTGAACGATGTAGACAGTCGGTGTACTGAACGATGTAGACAGTCGGTGTACTGAAAGATATAGGCCGTCGGTGGTGTACTGAAAACTATTGACTGCACTGAAAAACGTAGACCGTCGGTGTGCTGAGCGGCAATATAGACCTATGTATTAAACAATATAGACCGTCGGTGTGCTGAGCGGCAATATAGACCTATGTATTAAACAATATAGACCGTCGGTGTGCTGAGCGGCAATATAGACCTATGTATTAAACAATATAGACCGTCGGTGTGCTGAGCGGCAATATAGACCTATGTATTAAACAATATAGACCGTCGGTGTGCTGAGCGGCAATATAGACCTATGTATTAAACAATATAGACCGTCGGTGTGCTGAGCGGCAATATAGACCTATGTATTAAACAATATAGACCGTCGGTGTGCTGAGCAATGCCACTAGAATGTTCACGGGACTAAATGTGGCAAGCTGTCAGATGTACTGAGCAATGTCACTAAACTGTTCACCGGACTGGATGTGGCAAGTCAGATGTACTTATCAGCGTCACTAAAATGTTCACAGGGCTGGATGTGGCAACAGTCAGATGTACAGAGCAGTTTGCCACTAGACTGTTGACGGGACTGGATGTGGCAACAGTCAGATGTACAGAGCAGTTTGCCATTAGACTGTTCACGGGATTGGATGTGGCAACAGTCAGATGTACAGAGCAGTTTGCCACTAGACTGTTGACGGGACTGGATGTGGCAACAGTCAGATGTACAGAGCAGTTTGCCATTAGACTGTTCACGGGATTGGATGTAGGGAACAGTCAGATGTACAGAGCAGTTTGGCACTAGACTGTTGACGGGACTGGATGTGGCAACAGTCAGATGTACTGAGCAGTTTGCCATTAGACTGTTCACGGGATTGGATGTGGCAACAGTCAGATGTACTGATCAGTGTCATTAGACTGTTGACAGGACTCGATGTGGCAACAGTCATATGTACTGAGCAGTTTGTCATTAAACTGTTGACGGGACTGGATGTGGCAACAGTCCGATGTACTGAGCAGTTTGCCATTAAACTGTTGACGGGACTGGATGTGGCAACAGTCCGATGTACTGAGCAGTTTGCCATTAAACTGTTGACGGGACTGGATGTGGCAACAGTCCGATGTACTGAGCAGTTTGCCATTAAACTGTTGACGGGACTGGATGTGGCAACAGTCCGATGTACTGAGCAGTTTGCCATTAAACTGTTGACGGGACTGGATGTGGCAACAGTCCGATGTACTGAGCAGTTTGCCATTAAACTGTTGACGGGACTGGATGTGGCAACAGTCCGATGTACTGAGCAGTTTGCCAGTCCTGTCTCCCTGCAGCAACTGCCTGGCGCTCGGTCCGTGTGTCGCTCTGTTCGCGTCCCCTGCTCCGCGCCCAAACAATGAGGTCCACCCTGCACCGGGTGAGGAGGTAGCGTGTGCAGCCGTTTCCCCACACCTGTTCAATGATAATGTCGTCATACACACATGTTCCCTGTTTCGGCAGCTGTACTCCGCTTTGGGGGATTACATGTGATATGTCGTGAAATTACTAACAGCCGCAAGTCATCCCGGCTGCCATGGACCCAGCAAGACAACAACATTCTAGTCGACTCAACGTTGTGCTGTAAGAGACAGTGAGATGCCAACACTGACAATGTCCAAGAGACAGTGAGATGCCAACACTGACAATGTCAAAGAGACAGTGAGATGCCAACACTGACAATGTCAAAGAGACAGTGAGATGCCAATACCGACAATGTCAAAGAGACAATGACATGCCAACACTGACAATGTCAAAGAGACAGTGAGATGCCAACACGGACAATGTCAAAGAGACAGTGAGATGCCAATACTGACAATGTAAAAGAGACAATAACATGCCAACACTGACTATGTCAAAGAGACAGTGAGATGCCAACACTGCCAAAGAGACAGTGAGATGCCAGTACTGACAATATGAAAGAGACAGTGAGATGCCAATACCGACAATGTCAAAGAGACAATGGCATGCCAATACTGACAATGTCAAAGAGACAGTGAGATGCCAATACTGACAATGCCAAACGGAGACAAATAAACGCCAGTACTGACAATTAATGCCAAAGAGACAGTGAGATGCCAACACTGGCAAAATGCAAAAGAGACAATGAGATGACAATGCCAGAGAGACAGTGAGATGCCAGTACTGACAAAGCCAGCAGCCTCTGGTCGGGTCCCGACACATTGCCCTCCACTGGCCCCGTCACGGGTGGGCCAGGTCGACAAGCTAACATCTCAGCAGTGCCTGGCAAGACCTTAAAGAGAAAAGAAGAAGGAAAGAAAAGTCACCGCTGCGCCGTTCAGGAAAAAGTTCTTGCGTCTGTGATTTAATCAGACTTTCAGCGCCTGGTGGCTTCAGCCAGTGACAGAATCTGAGGGAAAGAAAATACCAAAATCCTGCTGCCTGTGCAACAGAGCTGGGGCATACCGTGCTGTTCTCTAATTTCATCAGCCATGGGCTGAATAATGTGGTGTCAGGGACTTTGATGTTTGCATAGGGATGAAAACCCAAAGGCCTGACTCAGCACCCAGAGCTTGAGCGTGGGGATGACAAGCTGGGAATTTGAGTTTGATCCCATGACTCGTCACTCTTCACTTCAGACATAAGCTGCTCAGCCAAAAGTCATCTTCGGTGCCAAAGTAAGTAGCTCACTGCTTAGCGCAGTGCTGAAAGACAGTAGGCAAAACAGGAATGCAATGTGCGTGTTACGTCAACGTGTTGTGATGAGAGATGTCTGCCAAATTAGACAGTTCAGTGGCTGAAACTTCCTGCGGCGACAAGTCTTTGATCTCTGACTCCCGTAGAATCTCAGTTTTAAGTGTAGCCATGGGTAATGAACACATGAGCCATGGCCAGATAATGAACACACTGAGCTATGGAAAACACAAACACGGAGCTATGGCTAATGAATACACGGAGAGGCCATGGTTGTCCTCACACACAGCTATGGCTAAAGCACACACGGAGTATGGCCAAATCACACACGGAGCTATGGCCAAAGCACACACGGAACTATGGCCAAAGCTCACACGGAACTATGGCCAAAGCACACATGGAGCTATGGCCAAAGCTCACAAAGCTCTGGCCAAAGCACACACGGAGCTATGGCCAAAGCACACACGAGGGTATGGCCAAAGCACACGAAGCTCTGGCCAAAGCACACAGCTCTGGCCAAAACACACACGGGGGTATGGCCAAAGCACACACGGGGTATGGCCAAAGCACACGAAGCTCTGGCCAAAGCACACACGGAGCTCTGGCCAGAACACACAAAGCTCTGGCCAAAGCACACAAAGCTCTAACCAAAGCACACAAAGCTCTGGCCAAAGCACACAAAGCTCTGGCCAAAGCACACAAAGCTCTAGCCAAAGCACACAAAGCTCTAGCCAAAGCACACACGGGGGTACGGCTAATGAAGAGCCGCACCGGCGGAGAGGTGGAAGCCGTGCAGACCGCCATCCATCATAAGGGCCTCCCTTCCAGCCTGCCAGGCCGCAGACCCGCCCCCTAGACACGGCAAAAACAAATTGAATTTTTCCTGACGTGCTCCCTAGCGACCTCAAAAACGAATCTCAACAATCTCAAGCGAAACGTGATTGAATGGTGCCCAGAGTTTTTAACCAAGCCATGGTACCGTCCGCCGCGCATGTGTGTGTGCGCGGTGTGTGTGAGTGTGTGTGTGTGTGTGTGTGTGTGTGTGTGAGAGAGAGAGAGAGAGAGAGAGAGAGAGAGAGAGAGAGAGAGAGAGAGAGAGAGTGTGTGTGTGTGTGTCCGTGTCTGTAAGTGCGTGACTCAGACTGACAGAGAAAGAAACGAGAGACACTGAGAAAGTGCGTGCGTGCGGTGTGTGTATGTGTGTGCGTGCGTGTGTGTGCGCGCGTGCGTGTGTGCGTGCGTGAGTGTGTGTGTGTGAGTGTGAGTCAGATCCTCCACTGTGGTTTGTGATCAGCGTGTCTCATAAAGATGTCTACTCAATCAACGAGTGGAGGTTTATTATGTGCTAACCTTTCATGAAAGATGATGGAACTCTTTTCCCCCTTCTTTTTATTGGATCCACTGCAGTCCATTGTTAATCCACTGTGGGAAGCTGGCTCGCCGCACACACACTCACGCCTGTACACTTTCTCCCGACCGCCAAGGACTCGTGATGCATGCACACTCACTCACGCCTATAGTGTACACTTTCTCCCAACCGCCAGGACCCGCCATGCACACTCACTCACTCACGCCTATAGTGTACACTTTCTCCCAACCGCCAGGACCCGTCATGCACACTCACTCATTCACGCCTATAGTGTACACTTTCTGCCAACCGCCAGGACCCGCCATGCACACTCACTCATTCACGCCTATAGTGTACACTTTCTCCCAACCGCCAGGACCCGCCATGCACACTCACTCACTCACGCCTATAGTGTACACTTTCTCCCAACCGCCAGGACCCGTCATGCACACTCACTCATTCACGCCTATAGTGTACACTTTCTGCCAACCGCCAGGACCCGCCATGCACACTCACTCATTCACGCCTATAGTGTACACTTTCTCCCAACCGCCAGGACCCGCCATGCACACTCACTCATTCACGCCTATAGTGTACACTTTCTCCCAACCGCCAGGACCCGTCATGCACACTCACTCACTCACGCCTATAGTGTACACTTTCTCCCAACCGCCAGGACCCGCCATGCACACTCACTCATTCACGCCTATAGTGTACACTTTCTCCCAACCGCCAGGACCCGTCATGCACACTCACTCATTCACGCCTATAGTGTACACTTTCTGCCAGCCGCCAGGACCCGTCATGCATGCACAGTCTGTCTGAAGCCTACCCGTCTCTTGCCAAACAAGTCAGCCGGATAAACGGACTCCAACTCCCACTGAACCGGTTAGGTGCCGTGAGAAAACACACAGCTCCGGCATGCGTTCTTCCTCCTCCAGGCAAAGGGAAGTCACTCCAGTCGTTTCCCACCAAAGCAGAGCGCTGAGCCGCCGACACTCAACCGGGATGCTACCAGGTCTCAAGCTGGATTGAACCGGAATGCTACCAGGTCTCAAGCTGGACTAAACCAGGATGCTACCAGGTCTCAAGCTGGATTGAACCGGAATGCTACCAGGTCTCAAGCTGGACTAAACCAGGATGCTACCAGGTCTCAAGCTGGACTAAACCAGGATGCTACCAGGTCTCAAGCTGGATTGAACCGGGATGCTACCAGGTCTCAAGCTGGATTGAACCGGGATGCTACCAGGTCTCAAGCTGGACTGAACCGGGATGCTACCAGGTCTCATGCTGGACTAAACCGGGATGCTACCAGGTCTCAAGCTGGATTGAACCGGGATGCTACCAGGTCTCAAGCTGGACTGAACCGGGATGCTACCAGGTCTCAAGCTAGATTGAACCGGAATGCTACCAGGTCTCAAGCTGGACTGAACCGGGATGCTACCAGGTCTCATGCTGGACTAAACCGGGATGCTACCAGGTCTCATGCTGGACTAAACCAGGATGCTACCAGGTCTCATGCTGGACTAAACCGGGATGCTACCAGGTCTCATGCTGGACTAAACCAGGATGCTACCAGGTCTCATGCTGGACTAAACCAGGATGCTACCAGGTCTCATGCTGGACTAAACCAGGATGCTACCAGGTCTCATGCTGGACTAAACCGGGATGCTACCAGGTCTCATGCTGGACTAAACCGGGATGTTACCAGGTCTCATGCTGGACTAAACCGGGATGCTACCAGGACTCAAGCGGGACTAAACCGGGACTGAACCTGCACTAACTGAACCAGGACTGAACCTGCATGAACCGAACCACTGCTGAACCAGCACTAACTGAACCAGTCCATCCAAGAAGAGTGCGTGTTAAATGTGTTGACTTATGACACTGTTTGTCCTGAGGGGACCCAGAGCGTGGACAAGACGTCACAATCTAATGACTAAGTGAGCGCCGCACGAGACAGTCGTCACAATGCTCTGACAGTCACGTATGAACAAAGGAAGCTGAGCAGGCCAGCACTGCCCCCTCCGCCATCCACCCAACTAGCGAAAATCACCCACTTCCGTCCCAGGTGCTGCCTCATTACTACGACTTTCCTTATCGACCCCCCCCCCCCCCCCCCCCCTCCTCCACCCCCCACGTCCCCCTAATCCTATCCCATTTTCTTTCCGCTCCGTCTTCGTAAGTTCTTAATCATCTTGGTTCAAGAGTCGTCGAAGACGTTAACTGAGTTTGGTTCATTAGTTTTACGTGGCAGTCTACCATTGAAAAAAGGTTTCAAAGTTTTTAGAGAAGAGCAACAACAACAACAAAATAGAAAAGAAAAAAGAAAGAAAGCGGAAAGCAGCCTCCGAGCCAACAGTTGGGAAAGCAGACTCCGTGTCGGCCTTGTTGAACAAACTGGGAGTCAAAACGCCGAAGAAAACAACGTTAAACACCCGTTAAATAGACGAGAGAAAGCAACACGCACATTTTGGGCAAGTCTAGTCCCTGTTGAGCAACAACAACAAACAAACAAACAAAACAAAAGAAAATCGGGAGAGAAAAACAGAGAGATGAATTTCTTTTCATCAAAAATCACAGACATAGAAGGGGGGGGGGGGGGGGAGAGAGAGAGAGCGAGAGAGAGAGAGAGAGAGCTGATGATGATGATGATGATGACGATGATGATGATGGTAATGATGACGATGATGGTGATATTTTGTTACAGACGGATTCAGATTTAAGTACAAATCGGCTTACAAAAAAATCGATCTCTGACAACAAAGCAACAATAAACCAGATGAACACACACACACACACACACACACACACAAACACACACACACACACACAAACACACACACACACACACACACGCACACACTTAAAAGCCAATAACATAAACAATAATGACACAATCTACTGTCAAAATCTTATGAACCTGCAACTGGAGCTACCTAAACTGACAAATGTAAGACATAAGCAAAACTAAATTCGCAACGTGTGTGTGTGTGTGGTGTGTGTGTGTGTGTGTGTGTGTGTGTGTGTGTGTGTGTGTGTTACTCTGTAGGGCTCTGCAGACCCCTGAAAGTACAGCAAACTCTCCAAGCAGTCCCTGCTTAATGGATGGTGACTACCCACATCAAATAAGAAGTGGTCTTACACTAGGCCAGTTTGCGGTAGGCCTAATATCCAAGGAGGCAGTGGGAAATTCCTGGGACACTTTAAACGTCATTTTGGGTCACAAGTATCATCAGAATGATCCGAACTGAGTCATATCAAGCAAATAAAGCCAACATTTGCAGCAAGTGGGTTTTGTTACATTTGCGTCTTACAGTATGCGTATGCGCCATTGACGTTTGATCTAGATCTAGTTTCCGAGTAACGACGTGCACGCTTCCTCAGTGCCGATGTCGGCGAAGCACTGTACCGTGTACCCTGGCGGATAGGACCCTGTTGGAATGATTCGGATATTTGTGACCCAAAATGACGTTTAAATGTCCCAGGAATTTCCGACCATGTTCTTGGATATTACTCCAGTTTGGTTTTAGAATTAAGGACCTAGTTAGCTCTGCCGAATAAATTGTAGGTCATTTATATTGCAGAGGCAAATCTTACCGTATTAGCTTCTTTTTACATACTGGCCCAAGTACGCACGTTGTCCTCTGAATTTAAAGGTAGCAAACCGTCAGGATCCTTTACTCATTTGTAGAGCAAGTGCACATGCGGCCATCTCCGCATGTTGTACTTATGTTACGTATTTCGAGCGGTAATTAACTCCCTTGTGTGTTGGTTCCGCGTGCTTTAGTAAGAGTGACTTCCCCCTGTTCACGCAGGTACTGGTGCACCCTTCGTAGAGTATTCCTGCACCGTGTACAGCTCATTAGGCGGGTGAGCGTGTTGCGGCTCAGTGCATCCCCTCCGCTCCCGCCCCCCCTTCCCCCCCCCCCCCCCCCCCAAAAAAAAAATCACTATCGCGAGAGCACACAAGATATTGTGTGTGTGTTTGCGTGCGTGCGCGCTCGTGCAGGTGTGTGTATGTGTGTGTGCGCGCAGGTGTGTGTATCTGCGTTTGGATGTTGTTTTGTTAGCGCAAATGGATTGCTAGCTGATGTATGCCAGTGTTGTTGCTTGCTTATGTTTGTGTGCTTACCGCTTTCGAGACGCTTTCCTTGTTGTAAAACTTGGTGAATAAAGAACCTGAATCTGAATCTGAATCTAACAGTTTTTCCAGATTCTTGGATCACATAATCGACATTTTCCAAGTTGAAAATTTTGCGCTTTGGATTATGGGTCTTTTTGAAAAGTGCGGTTGAATTTCTTTGGAAGAAAAGTGAGCAACCACCATGCTGAGCTACCCGCGGTCATTCCATCCCCGAATACCGTCTTCCTACTGTCCCATCTGCTAGTTCTATTCTTATAGGCTACAGTGATGTATGCATGTGTGCAGCCGGCGCTGTGAACAGGCAAGTCTATTGTGTGGAAGTTTTTATTCTTCAGGAATACATTATCGAAATTGTCACTCATTTATTCACGTTTCATATACATGTGTAAATGGTGCCTTGCAATTTTTTTGCGTTCTTAGCATAAGTTGTTAGACGGGTTTTGACTGAACCTAAACTACAATCCTCGTAAAATAAAGTTTTCGAGTCTGAATACTCTCTCTCTCTCTCTCCTCGATATGAGCAGCCAGCACGCAGGCGGTCTTAGCCACTGGACCAAAGTGGCCCGAGCGGTGTTGATAAGAGGGATAGGGCAGCGCGCCTGGCCTCAGTCCTCCCGACAACAATTAAGCTTCCCGCGCCGGACCGGAGTGGTCAGCGGTGGGTGGAGTGGTCAGCGGTGGGTGGAGTGGTCAGCGGGGTGCCACTGGACGCACCAAGGAGATCAGGAAGTGGTCACTAGTGGTGCAGGAAGCGATGAACTCTCGGCCTCCGCTATGTGGGAAGTGAATCGGGTAAAACCAGCCATATGCCCCCACGGATGGTGAATCCAGTCAGTAAAACCAGCAATGGACGGTGAATCCAGTCAGTAAAACCAGCAATGGACGGTGAATCCAGTCAGTAAAACCAGCAATGGACGGTGAATCCAGTTAGTAAAACCAGCAATGGACGGTGAATCCAGTCAGTAAAACCAGCAATGGACGGTCAGTGAATCCAGTCAGTAAAACCAGCAATGGGTGGTGAATCCAGTCAGTAAAACCAGCAATGGATGGTGAATCCAATCAGTAAAACCAGCAATGGATGGTGAATCCAATCAGTAAAACCAGCCGTGTGCTCTGACTGACGCTGCGCGTGTGTGTGTGCATGCGCGTACGTGCGTATGTGCGCGCGTTTGTGCGCATGCGCGTTCATGTGCGTTCGTATGTTTGCGTGCGTGCGTGTGTGTGTGCGCGCGCGCGCGCGTGTATGTGTGTAGGGGGTGAATCCAGTAAAGCCAGCAGTGTGCCCCTGACCGACGAGATGTGTGTGTATGTGGGGGGAGGGGAGGGTAGCGGCAACTTCTGACGCTGCAGTGGGTCCTTTCCAAAAGCTGCACATGGGATCTTTAACGTACGCAACGATTTTAGTGCGTGCTGTGCACACGGCGAAGGCGGAACAGACGGTGACGAGTTGACGAGTGTGCGCAAGTGTTGACATGGAAGCAGGGAGAAAAACAAGAACAAAACGCACGCTCCTTTCACCGTTTCCACCGGGAGTCGAACGTGCAGCACATACAGCTGCTTTCACTGGTTCCAGTCAGCTCAGAGCTTTCCACCTCCACCATCTGCGATCAGCAGTTATCAGCTGCCTAAGCTGTAAAAATACACACACATTTAAACAAACAAACAAACAAACCACAAAAAGAGCAGTCGTGGTTTCAAATGCCCCATGCCCCCCCCCCCCCCAACCCCCACACACTCCAGGCGGCCCCACGTCAGTGGAAGTTAAAGGGGTGTTGCTGGTTTTACGCAAGGTAATGAAATGGATTGTGATTTTTCATTAGCAATGAAAAGTCTCTGAATCAGTTGGATGAAGCGACAAGCATGCTTCCTGGAGAACTGACGTAACTAATCGACTGGCGGGAGTTGGACGAAAGACATGCGTATTGGAGATATGGTTACCAGACTGTGATTTATAAAACGTGTGGCGGAAGGTGGACTAAAGACATGCGTACTGGCGGTGAGAGCTACAAACTCAAATTTTCAGAACACTTTGTGTGGCGGAATTTCGGTGAAAGACATGCACGTCTCATAGAGAACTGGCAGAACTGATTGAGTGGCAGGAGTTGGACGAAAGGCATACGTGCTGGAGGGAGCCAGAGACTGTGATTTACACAACTCCTTAGTGGAGGAAGTTCGACGACGGACGCGTGTAGCGGGGGCAGGACTACAGACTGCAATTGGCGAACTGCTCGAGCGGCTGGAAGTCACTGACCAAAGGCGTTTGGTAGGTTCGTCAGAGAAGGAAGTTGCGCCACCGACTGTAAGTGGTTGGAATTTGTTGAATACCGACCACTCTAGGCAGAACTGTCTGCATCGTAACGTCTCTCTTCACTCATCTACATGCATCTCTCTCTCTCTCTCTCTTTCTCTCTTGTCTTTTTCGTTTTTTATTACTAAGTAGCTTAGCAAAGATTAGTTGTTAGACATGTTTTGACTGAACCTAAACTGTGATCCTTGCAACAACAACAACAACAAAACTTTCCGAGTTCGAGGTCTCTCTCTATATAGATACTGATATATAAATCATGGCTTATACGTTTTTACTCGTCAGCATGTTAGCCAGGACTAGTTGGATAGGTTTGACTGAACCTAAAATACAATCCTTGTAAAATCAGTCAATCTATCAATTGCTGTCTCTACCTCTCCTGTCTGAAAACTGTGGCCTATGTTTACATCTCTCTGACTGTCTGTCTGTCTGTCTGTCTGTCTGTCTGTAAGATTTTTTTATCTTAGTATTTGAGGCTGCGCTGTGTTCTGTGTGTGTGTGTGTGTGTGGTGGGGGCGGGGGTGGGGGGGGGGGGTACATGGCTGTGAGCGACGTGGTTAACATGGACTACTGGTGGTCACCCCCAGACCTCGTTTTCCGGAAGGATGTCGTAAACCGGAGTTCGCAGTTTAATTGGCGGTCATCACTGTGGAAGCGCGGGCGTTGTGAGTGGGAGTGACAAGGGGAGGGTGCAATGGGCTCGCTCTAACAGGGATGTCGTGTGCACTTAGTCCGCCAGACGTGGGCCCGACGTGGGCCCGACTGCACTCAAGCGGATGAAGGACGCTAGGTTATGGGTAGGCCGCAAGAGGCCCGAGTCACGTGCACTTGAAAGTTATGCAACCACGACTGACTCCTCCATCCGCCCTCGGGACTGGCTGGCTACGACAGACTTTCTCAACTCGTGTGTTTCTTTTTTGTGGTAAACCTAAATAAGCCCATTGTGTAAGCTGAGTTTAACGTCACACACAGTCATCACGGGACGACACAGACAGACAACTGATACAGAAGTTTCTTTCCAAGATGATTTATTAGCTTTAAAACGTCAACAACAAGATGATTTATTAGCTTTAAAACGTCAGCAACAAGATGATTTATTAGCTTTAAAACGTCAACAACAAGAGGAGCAAAGTGCACACAATAAGGGCAACTTTCAGTTTTATGTTCACATGGCCGTGACCCGTGTAAGAGGTCAAGGACAACGAAGCTGACATCAACGCTAAAGCTGTAAGTAAGTAAGCAGGTAAATAAGTAAGTAAGTAACTAAGTAACCTGGTGTTTTACGACCAGTCACGCTAAAGTAATGCAGTAGCAACAACCATCGTCCAACGTTTGAAGTCCATCCCAGTCCAGAATTTCACGTATCTAACTGCTCTACTGACGGGGCGTTGCCCGTTGCGTGTGTGCTGGGGTTCGGCTTAATGTGGAGTAGTGGGTGAGGTTTCAGTTCCACCCAGCGAATAGGCACCCCCAAAAAAAAAAAACATCAACAAAAATCAAAACGCACATACAAAAACAACAAAACTAAACAACAACAACAGCAAAAAGCAAACAAAACCCCCAAACCAAGCAACAGCAACACAACACAACACCAACAAAAATCAACCAACCAACAACAACAGACAAAATGCCACGCCCATCAAACATGACTGTGTCAAAGGGAAGTCTGGTCAGCCCAGTAATGTATATATATATATATATATATATATATATATATATAGAGAGAGAGAGAGAGAGAGAGAGAGAGAGAGAGAGAGAGAGAGAGAGAGAGAGAGAGAGAGAAGTTATCTGTTAGAATATCTATAGACAGACACAAGTGAAACTGTTAGAATATCTATAGACGGGCATAAGTGAAACTGTTAGAATATCTATAGAGAGACAGACACAAATGAGACTTTGAATATCGATATAGAGAAAGACTCAAGTGAAACGTACGGTTCAAATATCTATAGACAGACGCAATCGAAAGTGTTAGAATATCTATACAGAGACAGACACACGTGAAGCTTTGAATATCGATGTTGAGAAAGACTCAAGTGAAACTGTTAGAATATCTATATAGACAGACACAAGTAAAACTATTATAATATCTATAGACAGACACAAGTGAAACTGTTAGAATGGCTATATAGAGACAGACACAAGTGAAACTGTTAGAATATCTATATAGAGACATACACAAGTGAAACTTTGAATATCAATACAGAGAAAGACTCAAGTGAAACTGTCACAATATCCATACAGAGAGACGGACATAAGTGAAACTGTTAGAATATATATATAGAGACAGACACAAATGAAACTGTTAGAATAGCTATATAGAGACAGACACAAGTGAAACTGTTAGAATAGCTATATAGAGACAGACACAAGTGAAACTGTTAGAATATCTATATAGAGACAGACACAAGTGAAACTTTGAATATCAATACAGAGAAAGACTCAAGTGAAACTGTTACAATATCCGTAGAGAGAGACGGACATAAGTGAAACTGTTAGAACATCTATAGACAGACACAAATGAAAGTGTTAGAATACGCAAGTGAAACTGTTAGAATATCTATACAGAGACAGACATAAGTGAAACTGTTAGAATATATAGAGAGAGACAGACATAAGTGAAACTGTTAGAATATATATAGATAGACAGACATCAGTGAAACTGTTAGAATATCTATATAGAGACATAAGTGAAACTTAGAATATCTATATAGAGACAGACATAAGTGAAACTGTTAGAGGGGTATATATCTATCCAAGACCAACCCCACAGGCTGTGGGAAAACAGAAGACATTGCGTAAAGTGCGGAAAACTGTATGGGCAGGGTCCGTTTGGTCACGGCTCGCCCGTCACGCTCCGTCACGTCAGTCCTAGCTCACGAGCCTGCGTGCTGAGGTCGCAGGTGACAACAGGTGATGCCAGCCATCAGATGGTCAAGGGTCGGGGGACGGAGGGGAGGGGGGTCGGTGGTCAGAGTGCCAGAGGACAGCTACACAGTGGCTCGGAGATCACACGGTGGTCAGAACTCGGGTCCAGTTGGGCATCTTGCGGAACTCTGACGTATGCCGCAGCAGCAGCAGGGCAGCTGAAACAGACACGCAGGCGATGCAGAGAGGTGCACACTGCGGTCTTTCAGCAGGAACACGGAGAAGGAAAAAGAAAAGGAAATCAGTCTTAACGCGGAAAAAGAAAAAAAAGCAGAAAAACAACAACAAGTTTACCATTCTCCCTCTACCCTCAAAATCTCAGATTGTAACCACATCCCAGAGAAGACAAGAAAATCACAACACGCGACACATAAGCTGCCCACAATCACATCGACGCAGTGACTCCCCCTTCCCCTACATGATCATAGCTCACGATAGTGCTGCCATGTCGCTCCACCCTCCCACGACTGGCAAAAGGCCAAACTCTAGACACAGACAATCACATACATCTCTCTTCCTCTCCAACATGCACACACCAGTCGCCAGTAAGTAATTCTTTGTTTCAAGTAGAAACTTGAGACATCTGCCACTTCTACTTTGTCAATATATAACTTTACCTGTGACGCAGTGTTTGAGGTCAGGGGTCAAGAGGTCATCAGGAAGACGACTAATCGTCAAGAGCCAGTCATACACCTGGACAACAAGCACAGAAGTCCACGGTAATGTTCACAGCTGGAGCTAACTATGTCACATTTGTATCATCTGTTTCAACAAACCCTGCACACATCATAACAACGCCAGCAACAGCAAATACCCTGCGCATAGCATCACATAATATCGGCAACAACCAAACCCTTGTCTCGTTGCTTAACAAACGGTGACATTAAAAAGTCCAGAGCCTACCTTGGGCAGAAGCTGGTCCCAGGGAGGTCGTTCAAACGACAGAACAGCCACCGGAAGCTGTTGCAGAAAAGTCTCCTTCAGCTGATCGTGCCAACCCCGGATGGGACTTTTCTCTTTAGACACTTCCTTTTCGGCTTTGGGGCTTGACCCGTCCTTGTCCGTGACCTTCAGCAATGCAGGGTCAAGGCCAAAGTCAGGCGAGGGTCGTGTTGCGGTAAGGAGGTTGGTCGCCATGGCAACCACCAGAACAGAAAACTCCACTGCCTGAAACCAGTAAACCAACGAATTAAAGTAACCAAACGCCTGGAAAACTGGATTTGTACATGAAATTATTCCCAGGTATGTACACGAAATTATTCATAAACTGTAGCACGGATAAAAGCGCATTGCTACACGCACCCTGCTGACCGGCGTTCATGGACCGGTGATCACAGGACCTGCGTTCACTGGACCAGCGTTCAGTGTACCGGTGATCACAGGACCGGCGTTCACTGGACCAGCGTTCAGTGTACCGGTGATCACAGGACCGGCGTTCACTGGACCAGCGTTCAGTGTACCGGTGATCACAGGACCGGCGTTCACTGGACCAGCGTTCAGTGTACCGGTGATCACAGGACCGGCGTTCACTGGACCAGCGTTCAGTGTACCGGTGATCACAGGACCGGCGTTCACTGGACCAGCGTTCAGTGTACCGGTGATCACAGGACCTGCGTTCACTGGACCAGCGTTCAGTGTACCGGTGATCACAGGACCGGCGTTGACAGGACCAGTGATCACAGGACCGGCGTTGACAGGACCAGTGATCACAGGACCGGCGTTGACAGGACCAGTGATCACAGGACCGGCGTTGACAGGACGGGTCAACAGCTGACCTCGATGACCTCGCGCGAGTACCGGGTACATTAGCGCCGTGTACGGGTGGCTTAGACAGACATCATGCGCTCGGCTCTAGTGACCGAGTTGTTGCTGCTTACCGTCCAGGGAGGCGAGAAGGCCTGTCAGTGAAGACGTTTGCCTGCAGAAGTGACCGACAGCCCGGCTGGCAAAGCCCCAACAAGAACACCTCCGGCCTGCCCGTCAGAGGCACGACCCCCTGACGACCTTACGGGGACGACCCCAAAACCCGATCCTTACGCCCCTTGCCACAGTTCCCCTTGCCTGCCTTACGCAGTTTGTGGACGTGACGTCATAAAGAGTGCGACCCAACACCTAGCATTTATCTTCTCCCCTGCTTACCTTGCGCAGTGTCTGTGAGGGTGACGTCATTAAGGGTGTGACCCAACACCCAGTATTTATCTTCTCCCCTGCTTACCGCGTGCAGTGTGTGTGAGGGTGACGATATCTGGGTTAGCTAGTTGATGGATTTTTACGTCCCGTGAGCCTCAGGGCTACGTCATCTGGGGTGTGACCCAAAGCCTTGTATTCATCTACCCCTGCTTGCCTTGTACAGTGTCTGTGAGGGGGACGTCACTGGGGTGAGTAAACACGTCGTAGTTATCTTCCCCTGCTTACCATGTACGTTGTCTGTGGAGGTAACGTCATGCGGGGTGACTCAACACCTAGTAGTTATCTTCCCGTGCTTACCTTGTACAGTGTCTGTGAGGGTGACGTCATTAGGGTGACTCGACACCCAGTAGTTATCTTCCGCCAGCTTGCCTCGTGCAGTCTCTGTAAGGGTCACGTCAGAAGTAGGACCCCAGTGACGACATTACGGGTGTGACCTAAAACCAGGTGTTTATCTTCCCCGCACTTACATTGCGCAGTGTCTGCGATGGTGAGGTGAGAGGCATGACCCCCGTGACGACATTACGGGTGTGACCCAGGAGCTCCAGCAGCCAGTTCAGTCTGGCCATGGGGCCCGAGGTGTCCGTCCTTTGCTCCACCAGCCGCCAGAAACAGTGCGTCAACACGACCAGCACCTGCCCGTCACTGACACACAACAACACACAGTGCTCCTTTATCTGTACAACACACTGACACACAACAACACACAGTGTTTACCTGTACAACACAATGACACACAACAACACACAGTGTTTACCTGTACAACACACTGACAAACAACAACACAGTGCTCGTTTACCTGTACAACACAATGACACACAACAACACACAATGCTGCTTTACCTGTACAACACACTGACACACAACAACACACAGTGTTTACCTGTACAACACACAGAGACACAACAACACACAGTGTTTACCTGTACAACACACTAACACACGACAACACACAGTGTTCCTTTACCTACACAACACACTTACACAGGACACAGTGCTCCTTTACCTGTACAACACACTGACACACAACAACACACAGTGCTCCTTTACCTGTACAACACACTGACACACAACAACACACAGTGTTTACCTGTACAACACACAGAGACACAACAACACACAGTGTTTACCTGTACAACACACTAACACACGACAACACACAGTGTTCCTTTACCTACACAACACACTTACACAGGACACAGTGCTCCTTTATCTGTACAACACACTGACACACAACAACACAGTGCTCGTTTACCTGTACAACACACTGACACACAACAACACACAGTGTTTACCTGTACAACACACTGACACACAACAACACACAGTGCTCCTTTACCTGTACAACACACTGACACACGACAACACACAGTGCTCGTTTACCTGTACAACACACTGACACACAACAACACACAGTGTTTACCTGTACAACACACTGACACACAACAACACACAGTGTTTACCTGTACAACACACTGACACACGACAACACACAGTGTTCCTTTACCTACACAACACACTTACACAGGACACAGTGCTCCTTTACCTGTACAATACACTGACACACAACAACACACAGTGCTCCTTTACCTGTGCAACACACTGACACATAACAAAACACACTGCTCCATTACCTGTACAACACACTGACACACAACAACACACAGTGCCCGTTTGTTGTTGACAACAGCAAACATAATGCTGCTTTATCTGTCAAAATCTAAAAGATTAACTTGTACGAACTGAAATGTCTTAATCTCTGTCAGCAAAGGCGCATTCAGCCCAGCTGAACGGGACTGGAGACGGAAGTCTCACAAAACTGACCGTATTTAATGAGTAAGGTGGGGCTTACCACTCCGGGTCATTCATGGCGCTGTCAATCAAACTATTTAGCAATGTGATTGGTTGGTTTCCTCTGGCCACCAGATAACAGCCAATGAAAAATCCCCGAAGCGTGCACGTGCCAGGCTTGTAGTCTTCGGCAGTGATGGAATCAAAGACCTCGTCAGGCACAGCCGCCAGACACTCCGCCATTTCTCCGTACAGCTCGGGCTGCACACCGGCAACAGAAAGTCGCTCATCAGAGCTGGCATTGCAGGACAAGTCAGCCGCTGCACAACAGGAAAGGAAGTTCTGTGCCACCTTATTATTTATCAGTCGACTCCGTACTGTCGTGGATCTAGTTGTCCTACGAACATGAGCTGCCATTTTATCATTTGTCTGCGAGAAAATGAATGTTTCAAAAGACCTGGCCGAATTTTCTAATTTCCAGTTCCTGCTTAACAAGAAGGACATTTTAAATTGCAGACATCAGTCATCAGAGAATCTGCATGTAAACAGTTGGTTTTAATAGAAAAAACAAAAAGACAAAAACCTATTTACAGAAAGAAAAACAATGCACGCACGAATGCGTGCTCTCACACTCTCACACTCACACACACATGCACACATGCACACACGCACGCACGCACGCACGCACGCACGCGCACTCGCACGCACACACGCACTCCCACACAGACGCACGCACACAAACGCACGCACGCACGCACACACACAGGCGCATCGTTGTGCTGTCGGTGGCAGCAGGCGGGCTGAACTGCCTGACGTCCGCACAGTTCCGGGTACAGGTCTTCCTTTTCCTGACTGCGCTCTCGGCACAGCAGTGTCACTCACCTGGGACTGTGCAGGCATCAAAGAGTCCCGCCTGCCCGCTGCCATGGACAAAGGAAGGGCGTCACTCACCTGTGACTGTGCAGGCATCAGAGAGTACAGCCTGCCCTTAGAGCCGTGACGACGTCACTCACCTGGAACTGTGCAGGCATCAGGCAGTACAGCCTGCCCTTAGAGCCGTGACGACGTCACTCACCTGGAACTGTGCAGGCATCAGGCAGTACAGCCTGCCCTTAGAGCCGTGACGACGTCACTCACCTGGAACTGTGCAGGCATCAGAGAGTACAGCCTGCCCTTAGAGCCGTGACGACGTCACTCACCTGGAACTGTGCAGGCATCAGGCAGTACAGCCTGCCCGCCGTGGTATAGAGCAGTGCCGTGACGACGTCACTCACCTGGAACTGTGCAGGCATCAGGCAGTACAGCCTGCCCTTAGAGCCGTGACGACGTCACTCACCTGGAACTGTGCAGGCATCAGAGAGTACAGCCTGCCCGCCGTGGTATGGAGCAGTGCCGTGACGACGTCACTCACCTGGAACTGTGCAGGCATCAGGCAGTACAGCCTGCCCTTAGAGCCGTGACGACGTCACTCACCTGGAACTGTGCAGGCATCAGGCAGTACAGCCTGCCCGCCGTGGTATGGAGCAGTGCCGTGACGGCGGCAGGGGGGTCGGGCACTCGCAGAGCTGTCGCCAGCCCCTGCAGGACAGCGAGGGCCAGAGGCTGGTCCATGGCGTGCTGGTCAAAGGGTTGGCAGCAGGACCGCTCCAGGAAGGTGGACAGGACGGAGATGGGGACCGACTTGATGAGGGTGGGCAGCGAGCGGAACAGGCAGCGCTTGCTCTCGTCCTGCAACAATGACAGATGCTATACGAACAACCAACGATTGCTTTCAAATCCTTCACATGTGCACAAAAAGAGTTTCATATATTATTCTCTTTTCTTTCTTTCTTTTTTCTTCTTCTTTTTTTGGTGGGGGGGGGAGGGGGGGGGGGGGGGGGGGGGGGGAGAAAGCTGCGGTGATGTTTGATATCACGGTCAATCGTGCATGAATACTTTCAGGAATTCAGCTGTCAAAATAAAGTGATAATTAACTGTGACAGTGTGTGAGCTGTGTATGAGAGCTGTGAATAGCTGTGTGTGAGTGTACCTGAGCTGTGCGTAAGCTGGGAATGAGCTGTGTAATACATAAGTGTATATGAGCTGTGTGTGAACTGTGCATGAATGTATAGAGCTGTGAGTGAGTTGTGTGTGCTGTGTGTGGCTGTGAGTGAGTTGTGTGGGCTGTGTATGGGATGTGTGTTAGCTGTGTGTGCTGTGTGTGGGCTGTGAGTGAGTTGTGTGGGCTGTGAGTGAGTTGTGTGTGCTGTGAGTGAGTTGTGTGTGCTGTGAGTGAGTTGTGTGTGCTGAGTATGGGATGTGTGTTAGCTGTGTGTTAGGTGTGCACGGGATGTGCATGAGCGGTGTGTGTGTGTGTAAGCCGTGTATTAGCCGTGTGTCAGCTGTATATAGCTGTGTGTTAGCTGCGTGTAAGTTGTGCGTGAGCTGTGTAGGAGCTGTGCATGAGCTGTGCTCACCGCCAGAGTGAGGGAGAGGGGCGGAGTCAGCCAGGAAGACAGGAACATGGCCGCTGTGGGCGATGAAGCACTCTGGGACACCGCCAGACTCAGACACGCCCTCTTGCTCTCCTCCCCTGACACAGTATTGCATTGTATCACCGCTCGCCACCATCCCATGAACAACACATGTCGTCATAATGCATCATCGCTGCATTGCATACTATTTGCAACAGTAAACTTACCAACATAAATCCCCTTGCAGTTACACAGAGAGAGTTTACTGACATGAGCAACGAGTCGCACGTGCAGCCTATGAACTTTGTCTTGCGAATGAGAATGGTGCTCCATGAGCCGAAAAGCCATGAGCTCAGGAAGACACACGCCGTCAAACCGCTGTCTCTATGTAACCGTTTTGCTGCTTGTTGAAAGATGTTTGGTTTAAACAAAATTTTATTCATTCATCGTAATTATAAGCGCAACAAATAAGTACAGGAAACACAAAAGCAGTATGCTTATTTGAGTGTTACCTATAGATGAAATAATAATCACACAGACATTTACGATGGCAAGATGGCAAATTGTTGTCAAAACGTCAGAGGCAACAAAACAAACAAAGACCAAAATGACAACAAAAAACAAACAAACAAAACAAAAAACAAACAAACAAAAAACAAAAACAATGAAAGGTGTTGATCTGTTTGATTTGCAAAGGATATAACTGTTCATCGTAGAGAACTCCTGTCACATACCAAAAGGCATACGCATCAAAGGGGACAGCACTCCGGCCCAGTTGAGAGGCGGCAGCACGCGCCTGACGTCATCCTGCAGCGCCACTAGCGCCACCTTCACCTGCTGCTCCGTCACCCACTCCGGCCCTGAGTGACGTCAAAATGGAACTACGTCATCCCTCACCACTGAGATGAGTTACTACCTGAGCATGATGATTAATTAAACTACGTGACCATGGTGACTGATCACTACGTGACGGCCCTGAGTGACGTCAAAATGGAACTACGTCATCCCTCACCACTGAGATGAGTTACTACCTGAGCATGATGATTAATTAAACTACGTAAGCATGGTGACTGATTGCTACGTGACGGCCCTGAGTGACGTCAAAATGGAACTACGTCATCCCTCACCACTGAGATGAGTTACTACCTGAGCATGATGATTAATTAAACTACGTAAGCATGGTGACTGATTGCTACGTGACGGCCCTGAGTGACGTCAAAATGGAACTACGTCATCCCTTGCCATTGAGATGAGCTACTATGTGACCATGGTGATTAATTAAACTACGTAAGCATGGTGATTGATTATTAAGTGACGATGGTGACTGATTACTACGTGACCAAGGTGACTGATTACGACGTGACCATGGTGACTGATTACTACGTGACGGCCCTGAGTAACGTCAAAATGGAACTACGTCATCCCTTGCCATTGAGATGAGCTACTATGTGACCATGGTGATTAATTAAACTACGTAAGCATCGTGACTGATTACTACGTGACGGCCATGAGTGACGTCAAAATGGAACTACGTCATCCCTTGCCATTGAGATGAGCTATTATGTGACCATGGTGATTAATTAAACTACGTAAGCATGGTGATTGATTATTAAGTGACGATGGTGACTGATTACTACGTGACCAAGGTGACTGATTACGACGTGACAGTGGTGACTGATTACTACGTTACCATGGTGATGGCAAATGATTAATACGTCATTAATCACAACGTGACCATGGCGAATAATTGCTACGTGATAAATTATACAAGAACATGACGATTAATTAATGCTTGTTACGGGACATAATTTCTGAAATATTCACTTTTCTAGCTTTCCAAAAAAAAACAAAAAAAACCACCACCACCACCACCACCACCAAAATCAGTTCCTTCCTTGCTTTGTTTTGTTTTGTTGGTTTTGTTGGTTTTGTCCTTTTTCCTCTAGCTTGCCCCGCTGGGCTGCTGCAGCCGGCACAGGAAACCTGGCAGTGATCATCGGCTGCCGAAAGAATTCTGTCGTTCTTCTTTCAGCCAACAGCTAGTTCACCGCGTCAGTACTCAACGCTATCACTTGTGTCAATACTACTAGTACTACCAATACTATCAGTGCCGTCAGTACCGTCAGCAGTGTCAATACTGTCAGTACTATCAATACTATCAGTGCCGTCAATACCGTCAGCAGTGTCAATACTGTTAGTACTATCAATACTATCAGTGCCGTCAATACCGTCAGCAGTGTCAATACTGTTAGTAGTATCAATACTATCAGTACCGTCAATACCGTCAGCAGTGTCAATACTACTAGTACTATCAATACTATCAGTGCCGTCAATACCGTCAGCAGTGTCAATACTGTTAGTAGTATCAATACTATCAGTGCAAAACTAGGATTTCCTCTAACTGCGTCAACACAGGCCTATTCACCGAGAAACAATTCCACTAGCATGTTGAGTACGGATATTCACAGATCGATCTCCCGAAACAAGCATCAGCGTGTTGGTACAGGCAATCACAGTCTACCGACCCTACCGTAGCACAGCATCACCTCGATCAGGTCTCATCCACACCACAGTAAGCACTAAACACGAGGAGGTAACTCCGAGTTTACACGAGGCAGAGTTATCCCCTCGCACTGAGACTGCTGACCTTGCTTGCCGGCCACCAGCAGCAGGTCCACGATAGCTCTGAGGAAGCTGGCCTCAGGCAGGTAGGCGTAGTTGGGCGGCACTGCAACAACAACAACAACAACTACAGTCAGCAGGTGAGCTCACGCCGTCTCTTCCTAAACCTGCTCTCTGACACACGCAGAGCAGACAAACAAGAAGTCAGCAGACTAGGTCTGCAATGGCACCAGTGGTCAATGGACAAGGAATGTTGACAATTTACGAGCAGCTGTCCAGGGAGGTCACTTTAATTTACGAGCAGCTGTCCAGGAAGGTCATTTTAATTTACGAGCAGCTGTCCAGGAAGGTCATTTTAATTTACGAGCAGCTGTCCAGGAAGGTCATTTTAATTTACGAGCAGCTGTCCAGGAAGGTCAGTGACATGAACAAAAGTAAGGGCCACAACCCCTTCCCCCCCCCGCCCCCCCCCCCCCCCCCCCCCCCCCCCCCCCCGCCCCCTAAAAGAAGAAGAGGCAGGAGTGTGTGACACGTTACTGTTGGAAGACTACTGACACGTTGCTGTTGGAGGACTACTGACATGTTAACACGTTGCTGTTGGAGGACTACTGATACGTTGCTGTTGGAGGACTACTGACACGTTGCTGTTGGAGGACTACTGACACGTTGCTGTTGGAGGACTACTGACACGTTGCTGTTGGAGGACTACTGACACGTTACTTTTGGAAGACTACTGACACGTTGCTGTTGGAGGACTACTGACACGTTACTTTTGGAAGACTACTGACACGTTGCTGTTGGAGGACTACTGACACGTTAACACGTTACTGTTGGAGGACTACTGACACGTTGCTGTTGGAGGACTACTGACACGTTAACACGTTACTGTTGGAGGACTACTGACACGTTGCTGTTGGAGGACTATTGACACGTTACTGTTGGAGGACTACTGACACGTTGCTGTTGGTGGACTACTGACACGTTACTGTTGGAGGACTACTGACCGCTGGCTCGGGTGTCCGCCACAGCGCAGGCGGACAGGTAGAGATGACCCAGCATCCAGGCGGCGTTGCACTGCATCCCAAGGTCAGGGTCACCCTGCACCATGCGGGTGACCATCTCCAGCACCTCCGACACCTTCACGTCCGACGAGGTCAAGGACACCCCGGCCTGCACCTGCACAGAATTGCGGGTCAAGGGCGATGTCAGCAGTGTGTGTCAGCAGGGGGCAGCAGAAACGTCACTCAAAGAGTGAACAGGTAACCTCCCGGTTGTCGCTGGGGCAGCTGTGAGCTTTGAGAAACACAAGGAGCGATTTTATAACAGCAAAGACAGTCCTAACCACATCCCAAGAGAAACAGTTCAACGCTGCCTGACTGGACGTTGGACGTTGAAAGAATGCCTTGTTGCGTTGCGCCAAAAGCCTTTTCTGACACTCTGGTTCATGATAACGCACCACCATGCCAAGCTTGGCTACAAGAGGATCAGATGATATTGTTCAGACAAAATCCGGACACATGGACACGGTGATTTAACACCCCCCTCCCCCTGCACACAGTTGTATACACTATGCAGAATTCATGTTTCCTGATTAGGTCAGCTGCAGTAAAAGAACACGAGCAAGCCAACAGCAGTCTCTTGGGGGCCTGCTCCCATAGCTCCACCACTAAAGCAGTTACATAGAGACAGAAAGAAAGGAGAGAGAGAGAGAGAGTGTGTGTGTGTGTGTGTGTGGAGAGAGAGACAGAGGAGAGAGAGAGAGAGTGTGTGTGTGTGTGTGGAGAGAGAGACAGAGAGAGAGAGAGAGTGTGTGTGGTGTGTGTGGAGAGAGAGACAGAGGAGAGAGAGAGATGTGTGTGTGTGTGTGTGGAGAGAGAGACAGAGGAGAGAGAGAGAGAGTGTGTGTGTGTGTGTGGAGAGAGAGACAGAGGAGAGAGAGAGAGTGTGTGTGTGTGTGTGTGGAGAGAGAGACAGAGGAGAGAGAGAGAGTGTGTGTGTGTGTGTGTGTGAGAGAGAGACAGAGGAGAGAGAGAGAGTGTGTGTGTGTGTGTGTGGAGAGAGAGACAGAGGAGAGAGAGAGAGTGTGTGTGGTGTGTGTGTGGAGAGAGAGACAGAGGAGAGAGAGAGAGTGTGTGTGTGTGTGTGTGGAGAGAGAGACAGAGGAGAGAGAGAGTGTGTGTGTGTGTGTGTGGAGAGAGAGACAGAGGAGAGAGAGAGAGTGTGTGTGTGTGTGTGTGGGAGAGAGACAGAGGAGAGAGAGAGATGTGTGTGTGTGTGTGTGTGGAGAGAGAGACAGAGGAGAGAGAGAGAGTGTGTGTGTGTGTGTGTGGAGAGAGAGACAGAGGAGAGAGAGAGAGTGTGTGTGTGTGTGTGTGGAGAGAGAGACAGAGGAGAGAGAGAGAGTGGGAGAGAGAGAGAGGGAGAGGGAGAGAGAGGGGGGAGAGAGAGAGGGAGAGAGAGAGAGGGGGGGGGAGAGAGAGAGAGAAGGGGAGAGAGAGAGAGGGAGAGAGAGAGGGGGTAGGGTGAAAAGAAGAGGGGGGCGGGAGGGAGACACAGAGAGAGGGGGGAGAGAGAGAGGGGGGAGAGAGGGTGAAAAGACAGAGTGGGGCGGGGTGGGCGGAGGGGGGGGAGACACAGAGAGAGGGGGAGAGAGAGGGTGAAGACAGAGTGGGGCGGAGGGGGGGGGGGAGACACAGAGAGAGGGGAGAGAGGGTGAAAAGACAGAGTAGGGGGCGGGGGGGGGGGGGGGAGGGGGGAGACACACAGAGAGGTGGAGCACATACAGGCAGGCAGTGGAAGGAGGGAGAGAAACACAAGGAAACTGGGGGTTGGTGTGTGTATGTCACTGTGTGTGTGTGCTGGGGGGGGGGGGGTGCACCTACCACAGTGAGTGTCTGTTCAGAACCGATCATGGCCATCAGACCGTTGAGTGCCGCAATCTTCTCCATAGGAGCCGTGTCCGCTGACGTCACAGTTTTCATCCACTGTGACGTCAACGTCTGACGTAACGCAGCTACCCCTGGGTGCCCCATCTTGCTGAGGGTGTAGCACAGCATCCCCAGACCCAGACTGCTGCCCGTTACCTGAAACATAACCAGACCCAGACTACTGTCACCTGAAACATAACCAGACCCAGACTACTGTCACCTGAAACATAACCAGACCCAGACTACTGTCACCTGAAACAT
>JABMCL010001594.1:1112500-1115000 GCA_018857735.1 Alviniconcha marisindica
ATGGGGTGGCACGGTGGGTGAGGGTGAGGTGTGGCAGGTGGGATGGGGTGGGGCAGGGTGGAGGTGGGGAGGGGTGGAGTGGAGGTGGGGCAGGTGGATGGGGAGGGGTGGAGGGTGGGCAGGGGGAGGGGGAGGTGTGGCAGGTGGGTGGGGCAGGTGAGTGGGGCAGGGTGGAGTGGGGTGGGCACGGGTGGAGTGGGAGGGGTGGAGTGGGGTGGGTGAGGGTGACACGGGGGGTGGGGTGGAGGTGGGCAGCGGTGGATGGGGAGGGGTGAGGAAGGTGGGGCAGGGTGGAGTGGGAGGGGGGAGGGGTGGCAGGGTGGAGTGGGGAGGGGGGGGTGGGGTGGGCAGGGTGGACGGGGGAGGGGTGGAGGTGGTGGGGCAGGGTGAGTGGAGGGGTGGAGTGGGGTGGGCAGGGTGATGGGGAGGGGTGGTGTGGGGTGGAGGGTGGACGTGGGGAGGGGTGGTGGGTGGGGGGGCAGGGTGGAGTGGGAGGTGGTGTGGGGGGGTGGGCAGGGTGGAGGAGGGTGGAGGGGATGGGGTGGCAGCAGGTGAGTGGGGCAGGGGTGGAGTGAGGGTGGCACGGTAGGGTGGAGTGAGGTGATGGTGGGGTGGGTGGGGCACGGTGGAGTGGGGAGGGTGAGGTCAGGGAGGGCACGATGGTGGGTGGAGTGGGGAGGGGTGGATGGGGTGGGGCAGGGTGGATGGGGAGGGGTGGGATGGGGTGCAGGGTGGAGTGGGGAGGGGTGGAGTGGGGTGGCAGGGTGGAGTGGGGAGGGGTGGAGTGGGGTGGGCAGGGTGGAGTGGGGAGGGGGGGTGGGGTGGGCAGGGTGGAGTGGGGAGGGGTGGAGTGGGGTGGGGCAGGGTGGAGTGGGGAGGGGTGGAGTGGGGTGGGGCAGGGTGGAGTGGGGAGGGGTGGAGGTGGGGTGGGGCAGGGTGGAGTGGGGAGGGGTGGGTGGGGTGGGGCAGGGTGGAGTGGGGAGGGTGGGGTGGGGTGGGGCAGGGTGGACTGGGGAGGGGTGGGGTGGGTGGTGGCGGCAGGGTGGAGTGGGGGGGTGGGAGGTGGTGGGTGGCGAGGGGTGACTGGGGAGGGGTGGGGTGGGGTGGCGCAGGGTGGAGTGGGGAGGGGTGGGGTGGGGTGGCGCAGGGTGGACTGGGGAGGGGTGGGGTGGGTGGCGCAGGGTGGAGTGGGGAGGGGTGGGGTGGGGTGGCGCAGGGTGGACTGGGGAGAGGTGGGGTGGGGTGGCGCAGGGTGGAGTAGGGTGGGGATGAGGTGGGGCAGGATGGAGTGGGGAGGGGTGAGGTGGGGGGGGGGCGCAGGGTGGAGTAGGGTGGGGATGAGGTGGGGCAGGATGGAGTGGGGAGGGGTGAGGTGGGGGGGGGCGCAGGGTGGAGTAGGGTGGGGATGAGGTGGGGCAGGGGGGAGGGGTGGGGGGGGGGGGGGGGGGGGGTTAAGGTAGTGCGGCTCTGGGATGCGACAGACATTTGACAGTCCAGGCTAAAAGCGAGACAGCCAGAGCAAGCGGGAAGCCCGAACTTCAACATGACCCACATCGTGACTCGTTGAACCCTGGGTCAAGATGAAGTGCTAGGTTTATCAAGGTCAAGAGCTATCTCTCCACAAGGAAACGGGCATGGGAAACTCGCGGCACCTGCACTTCAAGCGTCGGATCCTCGCACTTTAAGCTCAAGGCCACACAACCAGGCAGTGTTGCAATATGGGGCAAGTTCTGTAAGTACCCACAGCACTCGGCAAACAAGCACTCTCCGTCCTCGACCCCTCCCGTAAAGCAACGTCAACTGAGGCATTCCGTCAGAATCTAACGTTCTGCGCAAGACGATGTCTCAGAACTCGGGTACAGGTACTGATGAAATGTCTCAGTCCACTGCCAGTTCAGGCAAATCGGCGTTGCCAGTGGAAACGAGGACGAATATGGATGTCAGCGTTGCTTTGGCTCCACCATACAGTCTAGTGTAAACGCGTATTAGACATGTGCCCGAAAGACAATGGAGGCAGTGAAGAAGCAACCTCTGAGTTCAGGTGACCAGGAAAGCTGTGTTCGGGGAAGCAACCTCTGAGTTGAGGTGACCAGGGAAGCTGTGTTCGGGGAAGCAACCTCTGAGTTCAGGTGACCAGGGAAGCTGTGTTCGGGGAAGCACGTTTATGACCCTCTCTCACGAAAACAGTCCTAGCGTTCGGGGAAGAGCATAATTAGATGTCCCTCTGTCACGAAATCAGTCCTAAGTCGCAGTGTCGATCAGCACTAGTGACAGAAATAGCCGCTGGGGTTCAGTCTGCGTCTGGGTGATTGTCAGGTTTTGTGTGCAGAATTACGTTCTCTATGCCTTAAATTATCAAGAAGGTATGACATTTTCCTTGAGAAATGTCGTTAAATTCTTAAAACTGGGTTTAAATGCTGCTACCTGAGTAAAGGACGCTAATGTCAATCGACATACCCGAACGGGTGGAGGGAGGGACGGTGGAGGGAGAGAGGAGGGA
>JABMCL010001594.1:1122500-1137500 GCA_018857735.1 Alviniconcha marisindica
CACCTGCAATAAACCACACATCACGTCAGACAGCACCTGACAGAGGCGCCTGCAATAAACCACACATCACATCAGACTGCACCTGACACAGGCACCTGCAATAAACCACACACCACGTCAGACTGCACATGACACAGGCACCTGCAATAAACCACACATCACGTCAGACAGTACAGACTGCACATGACACAGGCACCTGCAATAAACCACACATCACGTCAGACAGTACAGACGGCTACTGAAACAGGCACCTGCCATAAAGCACGGATCATGTCAAATATCAGCTAGCACAGGTACCTGCAATAAACAATACATCATGTCAGATATCAACACCTGTAATAAGCCACACCTATCAGACATAAACTGGTACAGGTATCTGCATGTGTGCATAATTGGAGGGGTGTCAACAGGTGTGTGAAAAGGTGTGTCTGTCGGTGTATCAACAGGTATGTCTATATCGTGTATGTATCAGCAGGTATGTCTATAGGTGTGTTGACAGGAGTATGGGTGTTGCAACAGGTCTTTCCGCAGGTGTGTCCACACACGAGTCTATCCGTTACAGGCGCATTTATCGGTGTGTTATCAGGTACGTCAACAGGTTTGTCCAAGGCTGTGTGTATAGGTGAGTCTATAGGTGTGTTTGTAGATGTCTATACACGTTTCTCAACAATTATATTCATCAGCCGCTGACACCCCCCCATTGCTCCACACGCTGGGCTAACCAACATCTCCGACATACCTAACAGCCACCACCACCACCACCACCACCACCACCACCACCACCACCACCACCACCAGAACTGCTGACCAGAGTGCCCACCGCCACAGGTAGTGTTTCCCACAAGAACAGACTCTTGATTTCAACCCAATCACCATCCCCACCACAACCATACCATCAACCGCCACCACCACGGCCGTCAACGTCGTCAAGAACCGACCTCGTTGAGCAGGGTCTTGAAGGTGTCCATGAAGGCCTTGCCGTGTCGCACCAGGTAGTGTTTGCGGGGTCGGCCGTCCCTGCCCACCTCCACCGGCGGGTCGTAGCAGAACAGCAGGGCAGCTGCACACGCAAAAAACGCACACACTTTCTGCCGCTTGCCTCCTGTGGGTTTACTCTCCTCATCCTAAAAGGCCCCTTCGTAAAATGTCTGCTTGGGGACGTTTGATACCGACATGTTACTGGGCTATAAATAACCAGGCTTAACTGACGGTGAGAACGTACAGCCTACAGCCAGACATAACTGGTGTCGGGGACTGGCGAACTGTAACCAGCCCTACTGGTGTCGGGGACTGGCGAACTGTAACCAGCCCTACTGGTGTCGGTGAGGGACTGTAACCAGCCCTACTGGTGTCGGGGAGGGACTGTAACCAGCCCTACTGGTGTCGGGAGGGACTGTAACCAGACCTACTGGTGTCGGTGAGGGACTGTAACCAGCCCTACTGGTGTCGGTGAGGGACTGTAACCAGCCCTACTGGTGTCGGTGAGGGACTGTAACCAGCCCTACTGGTGTCGGTGAGGTATGGCTATAGTCCATAAGTGACGTTTACCAGTCAGACGTGGAAAGTGACGTTTACCAGTCAGACGTGGGAAGTGACGTTTACCAGTCAGACGTGGGAAGTGACGTTTACCAGTCAGACGTGGGAAGTGACGTTTACCAATCAGACATGGGAAGTGACGTTTACCAATCAGACATGGGAAGTGACGTTTACCAGTCAGATGTGTGAAGTGACGTTTACCAGTCAGATGTGTGAAGTGACGTTTACCAGTCAGATGTGTGAAGTGACGTTTACCAGTCAGATGTGGGGAGCGAGGTTAGCTGCCAGACGTGGAGAGAGAGGTTACCTGCCAGAGGTGGGGAGAGACGTTACCTGCCAGAGGTGGGGAGAGACGTTACCTGCCAGAGGCGGGGAGAGACGTTACCTGCCAGACGCGGGGAGAGACGTTACCTGCCAGACGTGGAGAGAGACGTTACCAGCCAGACGTGGAGAGAGAGGTTACCTGCCAGAGGTGGGGAGAGACGTTACCTGCCAGAGGTGGGGAGAGACGTTACCTGCCAGACGCGGGGAGAGACGTTACCTGCCAGACGTGGAGAGAGACGTTACCTGCCAGACGTGGAGAGAGACGTTACCTGCCAGACTAGGACGCAGGCCGGGCTGTTTGGTCTTGTTGTACTGCTGACTGATGAAGGCCGGGATGGAGCCGATGGCCTTGTCCTGGTTGCTGGACAGGCCGTGACGTCGCATGGCGGTGTGGTAGAGGCCCCGGGGTAACTGGTCCACCTCTCCGCCAGTCAGGCTGCTCAGCAACGCCTCGTAGTCTGAAAGCAATCAGGATGCTCAGCAACGCCTCGTAGTCTGAAAGCAATCAGGATGCTCAGCAACGCCTCGTAGTCTGAAAGCAATCAGGCTGCTCAGCAACGCCTCGTAGTCTGAAAGCAATCAGGATGCTCAGCAACGCCTCGTAGTCTGAAAGCAACCAGGCTGCTCAGCAACGCCTCGTAGTCTGAAAGCAACCAGGCTGCTCAGCAACGCCTCGTAGTCTGAAAGCAGCCAGGATGCTCAGCAACGCCTCGTAGTCTGAAAGCAACCAGGCTAGGGTCTGAAGGATACCCGGAAGACCCGTTTGTCCACTTCTTTGACCGTCAGTACCCCTCGCTTCTTTGTACGGTACCCTGTACTGCTCACTGTACCCTGTACTGCTTACTGTACCCTGTACTGCTCACTGTACCCTGTACTGCTTACTGTACCCCGTACTGCTCACTGTACCCTGTACTGCTTACTGTACCCTGTACTGCTCACTGTAGCCTGTACTGCTCACTGTACCCTGTACTGCTTACTGTAGCCTGTACTGCTCACTGTAGCCTGTACTGCTCACTGTACCCTGTACTGCTCACTGTACCCTGTACTGCTCACTGTACCCTGTACTGCTTACTGTACCCTGTACTGCTCACTGTAGCCTGTACTGCTGACTGTACCTGTACTGCTCACTGTACCCTGTACTGCTCACTGTACCCTGTACTGCTCTACTGTACCCTGTACTGCTCACTGTACCCTGTACTGCACTGTTTATGCTACTGTACCCTGTACTGCTTACTGTACCCTGTACTGCTTACTGTACCCTGTACTGCTCACTGTACCCTGTACTGCTTACTGTACCCTGTACTGCTCACTGTACCTGTACTGCTTACTGTACCCTGTACTGCTTACTGTACCCTGTACTGCTTACTGTACCCTGTACTGCTCACTGTACCCTGTACTGCTTACTGTACCCTGTACTGCTTACTGTACCCTATACTGCTCGCCAAACTACGAAATAACGAAAACCAAAACAACCGGCTAGACTGATTTCAGCACGAGAGTCTATGTCCAGAACAGTCCAGCACACAGACACCAGAAATGAGCACCAGAGAGACAAACAGGCAGGCAGACCGACAAACAGACCGTCCGGCGGGCAGGCAGACAAAGAAACAGGGGAAAGCATACAGACAGCATACGTGAAATCTACATAGCCTCAAATCTACATAGCCTCAAGACAGACACACAGACAGACAGGCCCACCACATAGACGACAGACCGACCAGCAGAGAGAGAGAGAGAGAGAGAGAGAGAGAGAGAGAGAGAGAGAGAGAGAGAGAGAGAGAGAGAGAGAGAGAGAGAGAGAGAGAGAGAGAAGGAGGAAGAGAGAGAGAGAGAGAGAAGAGACAGACAGACAGGAAACAGACAGACAGAAGACGAGAGAGAGAGAGAGAGCAGAGAGAGAGAGAGAGAGAGAGAGAGGAAGAAGAGAGAGAGAGAGAGAGAGAGAGAGAGAGAGACAGAGACAGAGAGACAGACAGACAGACAGACAGACAGACAGACAGACAGACAGAGACAGAGACAGAGAGAGAGAGACAGAGAGAGACAGAGACAGAGACAGAGACAGACAGACAGACAGAGACAGACAGACAGACAGAGACAGAGAGAGAGACCGAGACCGAGAGACAGAGACAGAAACAGAGAGAGACAGACACAGAGAGACAGAGAGACACTGACACAGAGATACAGACACAGATCCAGGAGAAAGAGAGACAGAGAAGTTCAGCAGCCAGACAGAAAGAGAGATCCAGCAGACAGATTCAGCAGACAGATAGACAGAGATCCAGCAGACAGACAGAGATCCAGCAGACAGAGGCCGAGAGATGCAGCAGATAGAGAGATCCAGCAGACAGACAGAGAGATCCAGCAAACAGAGAGATCCGGCAGACAGAGAGATCCAGCACACAGAGAGATCAAGCAGAGATCCAGCAAACAGACAGAGAGATCCAGCAAACAGACAGAGAGATCCAGCAAACAGAGAGATCCAGCAGACAGACAGGCAGAGAGATCCAGCAAACAAAGAGATCCACAGACAGGCAGATAGATCCAGCAGACAGACAGAGATCCAGCAGACAGACAGAGAGATCCAGCAGAAAGGGAGCAGACCTGGAAGGACTTGCAGAGGCAGTGACTGCAGCAGCCGTGTGTAGCACACGCCAGGTATGAAGGTGAAGAGCGTGTCGACAGTCACCTCACTTCCCTCGTCCTGCTGTCTCACCACGGACACCTGGCGGTGTAGGTCTTCACACACCTGACACAACACGTCATCTCATTACAGCACAGGTAGACACACCTGTCCAGTCACCCCTCCTCCGACTGTCTCACCACAGACACCTGGCGGTGTAGGTCCTCAAAACACTTTTGACAAAAAACCCCCTTTTTTGTTAAAAATCTTTCCCATTTACCAAAGCACAGGTAGACACACCTGTCCACAGTCGCCCCTCCTCCGACTGTCTCATCACAGACACCTGGCATCTCATTACAGCACAGGTAGACACACCTGTCCAGTACCCCTCCCCCGACTGTCTCACCACAGACACCTGGCGGTGCAGGTCCTCATACACCTGATACAACATGATTGTCGTCTCATTACAGCACAGGTAGACACACCTGTCCAGTCACCCCTCCTCCGACTGTCATCGCAGACACCTGGCGGTGCAGGTCCTCACACACCTGACATAACATGTCATCTCATTGCAGCACAGGTAGACACATCCGTCCACAACACAACTCATTGCTATTACAGGTAAACATACACCTATCCACAGCTGTTGTCACCGGTTATAAGAACACCCGTCCACTACGCCACAAGTCATTACTGTTAGAGGTAATGAAATGCGTGTCTACAACGCAAACAACTGTTATCACAGGTCTCACAGTCATCCGTACCAGTGTTAAAATCACCATCATTGCAATGTCACCCGTTCCACGCACACATACACGCTCTGACAGAAGGGCAGCCGACACATACACTGACAAGCTGGCAGCTGACACATACACTGACAGGCTTGCAGCTGACACATACACTGACAGGCCGGCAGCTGACACATACACTGACAGGCTGGCAGCTGACACACACACTGACAGGCTGGCAGCTGACACACACACTGACAGGCTGGCAGCTGACACACACACTGACAGGCTGGCAGCTGACACACACACTGACAGGCTGGCAGCTGACACACACACTGACAGGCTGGCAGCTGACACACACACTGACAGGCTGGCAGCTGACACATACACTGACAGGCTGGCAGCTGACACACACACTGACAGGCTGGCAGCTGACACACACACTGACAGGCATGGCAGCTGACACACACACTGACAGGCTGGCAGCTGACACACACACTGACAGGCTGGCAGCTGACACACACACACTGACAGGCTGGCAGCTGACACACACACACTGACAGGCTGGCAGCCCACCCAGCAGACAAGGGAGTGAGGAGGCGTGAGACGAGGTACCTGTGTGGGGAGGTGGCTGACACGGAAGTCCTGGGCAGAGAAGGCGGCCAGCGCCCGGAAGGCGGCGCCCTGCACTCTGGGCTGACTGCTCTGTGCGTGGCGCCACAACGTCGCCAGGCAACTCTCCTGGAACGTCTGCAAGACAGGCACCGGCTGGGGTCAGTGGGCACGGGCACTGGGGTCAGTGGGCACGGGCACTGGGGTCAGTGGGCACGGGCACTGGGGTCAGTGTGCACAGACAATGTGGTCAGTGGGCACGGACACTGGGGTCAGTGGGCACGGACACTGTGGTCAGTAGGCACGGACACTGGGGTCACTGTGCACGGACACTGGGGTCACTGTGCACAGACACTGCGGTCAGTTGGCACGGACACTGGGGTCACTGTGCACAGACACTGCGGTCAGTGGGCACGGACACTGGGGTCACTGTGCACAGACACTGCGGTCAGTTGGCACGGACACTGGGGTCATGGGCACGGACACTGGGGTCAGTGGGCAAGGACACTGGGGTCACTGTGCACGGACACTGGGGTCAGTGGGCACGGACACTGGGGTCACTGTGCACGGACACTGGGGTCAGTGGGCACGGACACTGGGGTCACTGTGCACGGACACTGGGGTCAGTGGGCACGGACGCTGGGGTCAGTGGGCACGGACACACGGGTCACTAGGCACGGACATTGCTTCTGACGACTGCGGGAACGTCACAAAGTATACATCAGGTCTGCAGTCAGACAAGGAAGTGGCAACAGTTGGCCAGAAACAGCTTGTGGCGAGAGGCCAGAGAAAGAAGTGGCCAGAGGCCAGAGAAAGAAGTGGCGAGAGGCCAGAGAGAAAGAAGAGGCGAGAGGCCAGAGAAAGAAGTGGCGAGAGGCCAGAGGAAGAAGCGGCGAGAGGCCAGATAAAGAAGTGGCAAGGGGCCAGAGAAAGAAGTGGTGAGAGGCCAGAGAAGGAAGTGTCGAGAGGCCAGAGAAGGAAGTGGCGAGAGGCCAGAGAAAGAAATGGTGAGAGGCCAGAGAAGGAAGTGTCGAGAGGTCAGAAAAGGAAGTGGCGAGAGGCCATATAAAGAAGTGACGAGAAGCCAGAGAAGGAAGTGTCGAGAGGCCGGAGAAGGAAGTGGCGACAGGCCAGAGAAAGAAGTGGCGAGAGGCCAGAGAAGGAAGTGGCAGGAGGACAGAGAAAGAAATGACAGGAGGCCAGAGAAGGACGTGGCACGAGGCCAGAGAAGGAAGTAGGGAGAGGCCACAGAAGGAAGTGGCGAGGGTCCAGCGAAAGAGGTGGCGAGAGGCCAGAGGAGGTAGTGGCGAGAGGCCAGAGAAGGAAGTGGCGAGAGGGGCCAGAGAAGGAAGTGGTAACAGTGAGCCACAGACGGCTGGCGACAGGAGGTGAGATGAGGTAGTAGCCAATGGCAGAAAGCCGGACAAGCCAGTGACGACACTAACCTGATAGTCCGGAGTGTCGACCGCCAGAGACGGTACGAGGGAGAACAGCTGACACATCTTGACCACCACTACAGTCCTGAAAATGAACACCACTCACTCCGTCATTACAGCAATACACACCACAAATTCCGTCATTACAGCAATACACACCACTCACTCCGTCATTACAGCAATACACACCACTCACTCCGTCATTACAGCAATACACACCATGCACACACCACATCTTGACCACCACTACAGTCCTGAAAATGAACACCACTCACTCCGTCATTACAGCAATACACACCACTCACTCCGTCATTACAGCAATACACACCATTCACTCCGTCATTACAGCATACATACACACACACTCACATTAAGCACACACCACTCACTCCGTCATTACAGCAATACACACCACTATATTAAGCACACACCACTCACCATTACACAATACACACCACTCATTATTAATGCACACACCACTCACTCCGTCATTACAGCAATACACACCCCTCATATTGATCACACCACTCACTCCGTCATTACAGCAATACACACCATGCACACACCACTCACTCCGTCATTACAGCAATACACACTACTCACTCCGTCATTACAGCAATACACACCACTCACCCGTCATTACACACATACACATACCCACTCACCTCTACGTCATGCACACACCACTCACTCCGTCATTACAGCAATACACACCACTCTATTATTAGAGTGCACACACCACTCACTCCGTCATTACAGCAATACACACCACTCTATAATTAGAATGCACACACCACTCACTCCGTCATTACAGCAATACACACCACTCACTCCGTCATTACACACACCACTCACTCCGTCATTACAGCAATATACACCACTCACTCCGTCATTACAGCAATACACACCACTCTATAATTAGAGTGCACACACCACTCACTCCGTCATTACAGCAGACGCGCAGTTAACGCATTTGTCAGTTAACACCACCCACTCCATTATTTGAGCACTACACACCACTCCCTCCCTACAGTCACAAACTCACCCGTTCATACGCAATACACACACTACAATAATTAATGAAATCCACTCACTCCGCATTTTCAGCACACACACCACTCTATACATTAGAATGCACACACCACTCACTCCGCATTACAGCATACACACACTCATAATTAACATGCACACCCCACTACCCGTCATTACAGCAATACACACCACCATTATTAGAGTGCACACCCCACTCACTCCGTCATTACAGCAATACACACCACTCTATTATTAGAGTGCACACACCACTCACTCCGTCATTACAGCAATACACACCACTCTATTATTAGAGTGCACACACCACTCACTCCGTCATTACAGCAGACGCGCAGTTAACGCATTTGTCAGTTAACGCATTTGTCAGTTAACGCATTTGTCAGTTATCACCACCCATTCCATTATTTGAGCACTACACACCACTCCCTCCCTGACAACTCAAAACGCACCGTTACCACCCAATACAACACGTAAATAATTATAGAAATCTCTCTCTTCCACACCACACACTCTCTCTCTCCTCCCCCTCTCTCTCTCTCTCTACACACACACACACACACACACACACACACACACACACACACACACACACACACACACACACATGCACACACACGCACATCACACAACACACACACACACACACACACACACACACACACACACACACACACACACACACACACACACACACACACCACACCTACACACACCACACACTACACACACCTGCGCCCTACACACACACACACACACACACACACACACACACACCACACCACACACACACACCTTTCTCCTCTCTACACCCACACACACACACACACACACACACACACACACACACACACACACACACACACACACACACACACACACACACACACACGTGGTAGTATTCACCTTTCATCAGAGGCCAATTGTCTGGACAGCACACTCCAGGCAGACTGAATGTCGATCACCTGAATCACGAACGACACATTAGGCACAAACCCAGTTGATGAATGAGAGCGAACTTTACTAGATAGACATCAAGTGAAACAGGCAACTGCCAGTAAACTCCTGGATCGCCCGTGCAGGTTGGAGGGTGATGACCACGCATCACTGAATGTCTGAAAGGTGCTGCGCCTGGAGCCACATGTAAGACGTGTACGCTGTGGCCTTCCTTTGTGGGCGGAGAAAATGCCACACGGACAGAATTCTGATACTCTAATAGTGCGCCATAGTTGAAGCTGGAATCCTTTGTCTGCAAAAGGAATGAAACTAGTTTTGTCGTTGGTAGCCATGTCCTTGTATGCGTATCGCTGTCTTGTTGAGAGCTTTTCCCTGTTAACCTGACACGGAAACACGTCAGTTAATGACACAGCTCAACTCGCATGAATCGCCAACATCGCAAACAAGACTTGTCGGTTCCAGATAAATGAAACTCTCTGACTTGCTCCAGCTCTTGAACAAAATCACTCTGTTCTTCTGCTTTCAAAATTGGCTGTGGAGGCAATGAATAAAAATGTAGCTGGCATTTAAAAAACACTTTTTTAACATGCTTTGAGAGTGAAATGTATGTGTATTGGGGGGGGGGAGGGGGGGGAGGTGTGTGTATGTGTGCTCAAACAAAGCTTTTTTTCTCTCCAAGTTAAGAATTTTTCCTACTGAAACTGTACTGTCGTGTACATACACACGGTTGGAAGTCTAAGGGAAGTAACTCGTGTAAACAAAACACTATAGTATGGAGAGATAACTCTACATACCTTAGTGAGATCCATATTACACGAGTTACTTCCCTTGCACAACCAGACCTCTGTATCACTTACATCCGTATACATTAATGACAGACAGTGGTTCCATCAGTCAGACATTGGTTCCATCAGACAGACAGTGTTCCATCAGTCAGACATTGGTTCCATCAGACAGACAGTGTTCCATCAGTCAGACAGACAGTGTTCCATCAGTCAGTCAGACAGTGGTTCCATCAGTCAGACAGACAGTGGTTCCATAAGTCAGACAGACAATAGTTCCATCAGTCAGACAGTGGTTCCATCAGACAGTGTTCCATCAGTCAGACAGTGGTTCCATCAGTCAGACATTGGTTCCATCAGTCAGAGACAGACAGTGGTTCCATCAGTCAGACAGTGGTTCCGTCAGTCAGACAGTGGTTCCATCAGTCAGACTGTGGTTCCATCAGTCAGACAGACAGTGGTTCCATCAGTCAGACAGTGTTCCATCAGTCAGACAGTGGTTCCATCAGTCAGACAGTGGTTCCATCAGTCAGACAGTGGTTCCATCTGTCAGACAGACAGTGGTTCCATCAGTCAGACAGTGGTTCCATCTGTCAGACAGACAGTGGTTCCATCAGTCAGACAGTGGTTCCATCAGACAGTGTTCCATCAGTCAGACAGTGGTTCCATCAGTCAGACATTGGTTCCATCAGTCAGAGACAGACAGTGGTTCCATCAGTCAGACAGTGGTTCCGTCAGTCAGACAGTGGTTCCATCAGTCAGACGGTGGTTCCATCTGTCAGACAGACAGTGGTTCCATCAGTCAGACAGTGGTTCCATCTGTCAGACAGACAGTGGTTCCATCAGTCAGACAGTGGTTCCATCAGTCAGACAGTGGTTCCATCAGAGACAGACAGTGGTTCCGTCAGAGACAGACAGTGGTTCCGTCAGAGACAGACAGTGGTTCCATGCAAGAGATGTGGTGGTCACAATGTGTTCAGCGCATGCCACAAACATATGCAGGTCTGCCTATACACAACTGAAGCATGCAGCACTCGCCACCTTCTGACAGTAATGTAACCAACTCTCTCTCCCGTCTGCCCCTTCTTTACGTCAGAACTGGACTTCAGCAACTCTCTCCTCTCTGGCGCCCCTCTGTACATTCTGAATCAGCTTCAAATGGTACGCAGTTCGTCAGCAAGACTAGGCAGTGAGTCCGCTCGAGAGCGGAGAATAACGCTATATAAAAGCAATCATCATCATGAGATCTGACAAGAGCGGTCAAAATACAGCCCCTTCTCTGCAGTCTTCACTGGTTACGTATACGATCAAGAATTAACTAGAACATTAATTATTGTCGACTCTGTGCTTCAGAACTTTCGTTGACTCTTCTCCAGTCTCGCACAGTTTCTGTCTGAGTACCAGCGTTCCACATCCTGTTCACCTTCACACACCGCACTCATCGCGGTACTTGTAGAAAAACTGAACTGTCTGATCCAAGACTGTGACGTGAGAGATGTTTGCTGACCTTTTGCCCTCTTTGTCCCCCCCCCTTTAATTTTGTTCTTTTCATGTTGTTCTTTTTTGCTTGTGTACAAAGGTATTGTGAAGCACGCTGTGCCCAGTGCAGATGAGGCATTACAGAAATCTACATCATTATTACTATCATTATCATGATAATTACTATTAATATCAAACAAACTTGAAACCCGGCTGACTGCTAGAGTTCTGAAACAAGACCCAAACGCACAAACACTTCAAATGAACGCTGTTTTCAATAGGACAATACAAAACGTTACGTATTGTTCCATTAAAACCAGCGTTCTTCTTAATCATTTGTGCGTTGGATATTATCATTACGAGTCATTGTAAGTTCCACTGAAGAAACCCGACCACACAGCCCCTGAACAAGAGCGCTAAAGAACTGAAGAAACCCGACCACACAGCCCCTGAACAAGAGCGCTAAAGAACTGAAGAAACCCGACCACACAGCCCCTGAACAAGAGCGCTAAAGAACTGAAGAAACCCGACCACACAGCCCCTGAACAAGAGCGCTAAAGAACTGAAGAAACCGTAGCGCCGCTCGCTCCCAGCTTGGCGCAGTGCAGGCGCAATTTGTGTAAACAGGGCAATTAGACGGAAAGCCTAGAAGCGAGGCCAATGCTCTGACCTGGGCTTCGCAGAGGTAGTACAGCCCTTCCAGTGCCAGAGCCGACGGTGCTGCCCCCTGGGCGTCTGTGGCCGTCGTCAGGATGCTGGACAAGGGAGACAACAACTCCGCTCCGTGTTGCTCAGGTCTGTTAAAAAGAGAAAGAAAGAAAGAAAGGAAGAAAGAAAGAAAGAAAGAAAAACAGAAAGAAAAAAAACCCCAGCCAACAAACAAAAACAACAACAAACCAACCAAAAACAACAACAAAAAACAAAAACAAAAACAACAACAACACCCAAACAACCCACAAAATCATTCTTTCAAGATGATTAAGAAGAAATGGTTTCAGTCAAATTGTTTTGTACTCATGTGCATAGCATCATTTCTGTACTCCTGCGCATAGCATCATTTCTGTACTCCTGTGCATAGCATCATTTCTGTACTCCTGCGCATAACAATTTTTTTTTTTTTTCCCTGTATCCTGCCATGAATAATTTTACCCTGTGCAAGCACAAACCTAATTTGCATACAACATTCTGAGCCATCTACCGTACCCATAAGTGCATTGTCCACATTCTGTACATGCACAGCACAAAGCTCTCATTCTGACCACTCACAAAGCTCTTCTGTCCCCCACTCTCTTCAGCACGCACACACAAAGCTCTCTGTCCCCATTTACACGCACACACAAAGCTGACATCTGTCCCCCACTCTCTTCAACACGACACACAAAGCTCTTGCACTCTTCACAGCACACACAAAGCTCTCTCTGTCCCACTCTCTTCAAGCACACACAAAGCTCTCTGTCCCCCACTCTCTTCACACGCACACACAAAGCTCTCTGTCCCCCACTCTCTTCAACACGCACACACAAAGCTCTCTGTCCCCACTCTCTTCTGCACACACAAAGCTCTCTGTCCCCCACTCTCTTCAACACGCACACACAAAGCTCTCTGTCCCCCACTCTCTTCAACACGCACACACAAAGCTCTCTGTCCCCCACTCTCTTCACGCACACACAAAGCTCTCTGTCCCCCACTCTCTTCAACACGCACACACAAAGCTCTCTGTCCCCCACTCTCTTCAACACGCACACACAAAGCTCTCTGTCCCCCACTCTCTTAACACGCACACACAAAGCTCTCTGTCCCCCACTCTCTTCAACACGCACACACAAAGCTCTCTGTCCCCCACTCTCTTCAACACGCACACACAAAGCTCCTCTGTCCCCCACTCTCTTCAGCACGCACACACAAAGCTCTCTGTCCCCCACTCTCTCAACACGCACACACAAAGCTCTCTGCCCCCCCCCCCCTCTCGCACGCCAAGCTCTCTGTCCCCCCCCCACCACTAGCTCTCTGCCCCCGCCCCCCCCCCCTCTCTTCAGCACGCACACACAAGCTCTCTGCCCCCCCCCCCCCACTCTCTTCAGCACGCACACACAAAGCTCTCTGCCCCCCCCCCCCACTCTCTTCAGCACGCACACACAAAGCTCTCTGCCCCCCCCCCCCCACCTCTTCAGCACCCACAAGCTCTCTGCCCCCCCCCCACTCTCTTCAGCACGCACACACAAAGCTCTCTGCCCCCCCCCCCCACTCTCTTCACACGCACACACAAAGCTCTCTGCCCCCACTCTCTTCAGCACGCACACACAAAGCTCTCTGCCCCCTCCCCCACTCTCTTCAGCACGCACACACAAAGCTCTCTGCCCCCCCCTCTCACGCACGCACACACAAAGCTCTCTGCCCCCCCATCTCTTCAGCACGCACACACAAGCCTCTTCCCCCACTCTCTTCAGCACGCACACACAAAGCTCTCTGTCCCCCCTCTCTCGCCCACCACAACTCTCCCCCCACTCTCTTCAGCACGCACACACAAAGCTCTCTGTCCCCCCCCCCTCTCTCAGCACGCACACACAAAGCTCTCTGTCCCCCCTCTCTTCAGCACGCACACACAAAGCTCTCTGTCCCCCCCTCTCTTCAGCACGCACACACAAAGCTCTCTGTCCCCCACTCTCTTCAGCACGCACACACAAAGCTCTCTGCCCCCACCTCTTCAGCACGCACACACAAAGCTCTCTACCCCCCCCTTCACACCAAGCCTCCCCCCTTCAGCACGCACACACAAAGCTCTCTGTCCCCCACTCTCTTCAGCACGCACACACAAAGCTCTCTCCCCCCCTCTTCAGCACGCACACACAAAGCTCTCTACCCCCCCCCCCTTCAGCACGCACACACAAAGCTCTCTACCCCTCTCCTCCCCAACCCTCTCTCCCAGTTTCTCTTCCGGGAAGATCATTTCCAGGCGCCTCTCAAACAATCGGACCACAGGCAACCGAACAACAAGGAAAAGAAAGCATATATACACATGTACCCCCCCCCCCCCACCCGACACCCCCTCTCACACGCCCCCCCCCCCACCCCCCCCTCCTCCGACCCCCCAGTGTGAGAAAAAGAGGCGAGTAGCGAATGTGGAGACTGACTTGAGACGACATATCTCCCTCACCGCCGCCGCCTTCGCCAGCAGCATCTCCAGCGGCAGGGACGCCGACGACTTGGCCGAGGATGGTGACGACGACTCGTCCTCTCCGATGGCCCGGAGGAGCTGCGGGAAGCAGCGGTCCTGCAGTCGCCACAGTGACGTCATCAGGCGGGTGGCCAGGGGGCGGAGTCCGGGCGAGGTCATCAACGCCTGCAGGGTCCTCAGAATGGGCGGCACACACACCTGCCAACGTGCGTCAGGTTACAACACACACACACCTGTCAACGTGCGTCAGGTTACAACACACACACAACACACACACACACACACAGCACACACACACACCACA
>JABMCL010001594.1:1142500-1157500 GCA_018857735.1 Alviniconcha marisindica
GTAAGGCGAGACCCATCCCCATGACCAGCACAACACAGAGGTGAGTAAGGCGAGACCCATCCCCATGACCAGCACAACACAGAGGTATGGCAAGACCCATCCCCATGACCAGCACAACACAGAGGTGAGTAAGGCGAGACCCATCCCCATGACCAGACAACACAAAGGTGAGTAAGGCGAGACCCATCCCCATGACCAGCACAACACAGAGGTGAGTAAGGCGAGACCCATCCCCATGACCAGCACAACACAGAGGTGAGTAAGGCAAAACCCATCCCCATGACCAGCACAACACAGAGGTGAGTAAGGCGAGACCCATCCCCATGACCAGCACAACACAGAGGTGAGTAAGGCGAGACCCATCCCCATGACCAGCACAACACACAGGTGAGTAAGGCGAGACCCATCCCCATGACCAGCACAACACAGAGGTGAGTAAGGCGAGACCCATCCCCATGACCAGCACAACACAGAGGTATAGCAAGACCCATCCCCATGACCAGCACAACACAGAGGTGAGTAAGGCGAGACCCATCCCCATGACCAGCACAACACAGAGGTGCGTAAGGCGAGACCCATCCCCATGACCAGCACAACACACAGGTGAGTAAGGCGAGACCCATCCCCATGACCAGCACAACACAGAGGTGAGTAAGGCGAGACCCATCCCCATGACCAGCACAACACACAGGTGAGTAAGCCTGGTTACCGGCGAGGTGCTGGTGGAGGTGGGATAGCCAGACGCGGGTGTCGTGGACGTTGTTGGTGATGACAGACAGCAGGTGGCTGATGCTCTCACTTTTTACCGCACTCCCGAACAGGTGCCGAATCGGCTTGAACCTCTCGCCGCCCTGACCAGACATTACACACAACGGAGAGGGGCTGTTGACAGTCTACAACTAAGCGAGAGAGAGAGAGAGAGAGAGAGAGAGAGAGAGAGAGAGAGAGAGAGAGAGAGAGAGAGGAGAGAGAGAGAGAGAGAGAGAAGAGAGACAGACAGACAGCAGACAGACAGACAGACAGACAGAGAGAGAGAGAGAGAGAGACGAGAGAAGAAGAAGACGAAGACGAGAGAGAGAGAGAGAGAAGACAGACGACAGAAGACAGACAGACAGAAGAGAGAGAGAGAGAGAGAGAGAGAGAGAGAGAGAGAGAGAGAGAGAGAGAGAGAGAGAGAGACAGACAGACAGACAGACAGACAGACAGAGCAGACAGACAGACAGAGACACAGACAGACAGACAGACAGACACAGAGACAGAGAGAGACAGAGTCACAGAGAGAGAGAGAGAGAGAGAGAGAGAGAGAGAGAGAGAGAGAGAGAGAGAGAGAGAGAGAGAGAGAGAGAGAGAGAGAGAGACAGAGACAGAGACAGAGACAGAGACAGAGAGACAGAGAGACAGAGAGAGAACTCGAACTCGAAAATTTTATTTTACAAGAGATAATTTGTTAAAGACGACAATGGACCTGACATCATAACGGACTCTCATACATCAGACGTATCCATGGCCAGACCTAATCGCTTAACAGCCCTGTGGATGTCAGTAACAAGCTTACGTCGGAGCAGCCACGGTGGCTTAATTCTATCGAGCCCACTTGTCAGCGGCCGAACGCAAATGCCGGACGGAAGTGAGTGGCGCTCATCTACAATCATCGTCACGCAGAAGACGGTCTTCCCTTCCACACTCTAACCGCCCGGTTCTGCGCCAGCAGCGGCCACGGGCTTGATGGCATTGGCGGACACCATCTGCAGCTGTCTTCACATCAAGAGATGCGGCCGCTTAGTTCCGTCACGTGCACGTGGTTAGCAGGCGACGTGCACGGCGTGTCTGTGCGCCCTGGTCAGCAGGCCACGTCTTCGTTTGCAAGTTCATAATATGTTCATGTATACATGTTCATTGAACTACTCATCCATGGTTTATATGTATATAAATGAAGCTCTGTAATAATTTAGTCATCGGTAGCTAGCTAGCAAGGACTAACCTAAACTATAATCCTTGTAAAATACAATGTTCCTGTTCTCTCTCTCTCTCTTCTTTTCGCCTCTCTCTCTCCCCCCCCCCCCCCCCCCCCCGCCGTCCATGTCCCCTCTCTCTCCTCTCCCCTTGCCCTCCCTTTCTCACTCCCACTCTCCCTCTTTCCTCCCCACTCTCCTTGTCCGCGTCTTCTCTACCCCCCTCCCCCTTACTGTCCATGTCTTATCTCCCCCCTCTACCCCTCTTACTCCATGTCCTCTCCCCCTCTCCCTCCCCCCTTACTGTCCATGTCTTATCTCCCCCCTCCCCTACTGTCCATTCCCTCTCCCCTCTCCCTCCCCTCTTACTTCCATGTCTTATCTCCCCATCTCCCCTCTTACTGTCCATGTCCTCTCTCCCCCTCTCCCTCCCCTCCTTACTGTCCATGTCTTCTCCCCCTCTCTCCCCTCTTACTGTCCATGCCTCTCTCCCCCTCTCCCTCCCCTCTTATGTCCATGTCTCTCTCCCCTCTCCCCTTCTGTCCATGTCCTCTCTCCCCCCCTCTCCTCCCCTCTTACTGTCCATGTCTTTCTCCCCCCTCTCCCCCCTCTTACTGTCCATGTCCTCTCCTCCCCCCCTCCTCCCCTCTCTCCTCCCTGTCCTCTCTCCCCTCTCTCTCTCCCCTCTTACTTCTCTCCTCCCCCCTCCCTCCTCTCTCTCTCCCCCTCATTCTGTCCGTCCTCTCTCTCTCTCCCCTCTTACTCCACCTCCTTCCCCTCCCCCCCCCTCTTCTGCTATGTCCCTCTCTCTCCCCCCTCTCCCCCTCTTACGTCCATGTCCTCTCTCTCTCTCCCCCCCTCTTCATTTGTCCTCTCTCTCTCCCTCTCCCTCCCCCTCTTGTCTTCCTCTCTTCCCCCCTCTTACTGTCCTGTCCTCTCCTCTCCCCCCCCTCTTCCATTCCTCTCTCTCTCTCCCCCCCTTTCCCATTCCTCTCTCCTCTCCCCTCTCCCTCCCCCTCTACTGTCTGTCCTCTCTCTCTCTCCCCCCCTCCCCCTCACTGTCTCTCCTCTCTCCCCCCCTCTTACTGTCCATGTCCCTCTCTCTCTCCCCTCTACTGTCCATGTCCCTCTCTCTCCCCCTTACTTCCTGTCCTCTCTCTCTCCCCCCTCTTACTGTCCATGTCCTCTCTCTCCCCCCTCTTATGTCCATGTCTCTCTCTCTCCCCCCCTTACTGTCCATGTCCTCCTCCCCCCTCTTACTGTCCATGTCCTCTCTCCCCCCCCCCTCTTACCTCCTTCCCTCTCCTCTCTTCCCCCCCCCCTCACTGTCCATGTCCTCTCTCTCTCCCCTCTTACTGTCCATGTCCTCTCTCTCTCCCCCTCTTACTGTCCTGTCCTCTCTCCCCCTCTCCCTCCCCTCTTCTGTCATGTCCTCTCCCCCTCTCCTCCCCCTTACTGTCCATGTCCTCTCTCCCCCTCTTACTGTCCATGTCCCTCCCCCCTCTCCCTCCCCCTCCCTGCCCTCTCTCTCCCCCCTCTCCCTCCCCTCTTTTCCTTCCTCCCCCCCTCTCCCCTCTCTTACTGTCCATTCCTCTCCCCCCCCTCCCTCACGTCCTCCCCCCTCTACTGTCTTCCTCTCTCCCCCTTCCCTCCCCTCTTCTGTCCTTCCTCTCTCCCCCCCCTCTCTCCTTCCCTCCTCCTTCTCCCCCTCCCTCCTCATTCCTCCCCTCCTCACGTCCATGTCCCCTCCCCCTCTCTCTCTCCCCTCTTCTTCCTCCTCCCTTCCCCCTCTCCTCCCCCTCTTACTGTCCATGTCTCTCTCCCCCTCTCCTCCCCTCTTCTGTCCTGTCCTCTCTCCCCCTCCCTCCCCCTCTCTTCAGTCCTCTCTCCCCTCTCCCTCCCCCTCTTACTGTCCATGTCTCTCTCCCCCTCCCCCCCCTACGTCCATGTCTTATCTCCCCCTCTCCCCTCTATGTCCATGTCCTCTCCCCCCTCCCTCTCCCCCTTACCTGTCCATGTCCTCTCTCTCTCTCCTCCTTTTCCTTCCTTCTTTCTTTCTCTCCCCCTTTCTCTTCCCCGTCCCTCTCCTGCCCCCCCCCCCCCCTCCCCATTGACCGCTTTTCTCTGCCTCGTCCCCAGCAGCACCTGTGCAACAGCGCCATCGTCAACAGTCGTCTGCTGCAGCAGCCTCTCCACCGCCCCCAGCGCCGCCGTGGCTGTCGTCGCCAGCTGTCTGTGGTGGGCGGCAGCGCTGAGCAGCGCCCCCCCTCCGCCCACGCCCGGAGACGCCCCCGCCAGGAACTGCAGCAGAGGGAGGACCAAGATGGCGGCGCCCACAGCGGAACAGGAAGTCAACTCGGTGGCCGGTACCGCCCGCTCCACTGCAACACACGATGAAGAGGAGACTGACGATGAAGATCATCAGCGTGCTTATTCATGATCGTCATAAATATTGGAGAAACAAAAGCAGGTCTATGTCAATCAACCAGTCAGTCAGTTAATCTATCAACCAGCCATCCAATCCATGTACAGGACAGTCTAACGAGGTTTCTGCAAAGAAAGAGACAAGCGGGTCACATCCAACGACCAATCTGATCCAATCTGGCCTTGTGGCCTCACAACCAACAGCAGCCTAGGCAGCACGACTCTGTGTCAGCTTGCTTTCCTTGGCAAGCGCCACCTGCGTATCCAAAGGCAAGTTAGTCAACAACTGGACACTGACGTCCGGCCACCCGCACATGGTCACCTCAGGACGGTCACCTCAGGATGGTCACCTCAGGATGGTCACCGACGGTCACCTCAGGATGGTCACCTCAGGATGGTCACCGACGGTCACCTCAGGATGGTCACCTCAGGATGGTCACCTCAGGATGGTCACCGACGGTCACCTCAGGATGGTCACCTCAGGATGGTCACCGACGGTCACCTCAGGATGGTCACCTCAGGATGGTCCACTCAGGATGGTCACCTCAGGATGGTCACCCAGACGGTCACCTCAGGACTGGTCACCTCAGGACGGTCACCTCAGGACGGTCACCTCAGGACGGTCACCTCAGATGGTCACCGACGGTCACCTCAGGACGGTCACCTCAGGACGGTCACCTCAGGACGGTCACCTCAGGACGGTCACCTCAGGATGGTCACCCCAGACGGTCACCTCAGGACGGTCACTAGGCACTCAGGACGGTCACCTCAGGATGGTCACCTCAGGACGGTCACCTCAGGACGGTCACCTCAGGACGGACAGCTCTGGACTGTCACCTCAGGACGGTCACCTCAGGACGGTCACCTCAGGACGGTCACCTCAGGATGGTCACCGACGGTCACCTCAGGACGGTCACCTCAGGATGGTCATCCAATGGCCAAGCTTAGCTCTCGGGAAAATGGGGTGTTTAAGCTCTCTCGGTTTTTATTTTGCTTTTTCAATCCGAGAAACACACAGGCTACAACGGCTGATACTGCGTGGATTGACAGATCTGACGGAGTCTTGATAACAGTTACAAATGCATTTCTAATGCGTCGAATCCTCTATGACTATAAATGTGCCAGGCTCAAAGCGCTATGCACGAAACATTACAACACACAACGTAATTTAATAATGCATTACATATCTCACTCTACCCCTCCCCCTCTCCTGCACCCCACGCGCACACAATCAGCCCCCCCCCCCCGCCCCCCCCAACACAATCTCGCAACCCCTCGCCTCCCCCTCTCTCCCAGTCTCTCTCCACCTCCCATCTCCCCATAATTGTCAGTCAGCCAGTGAAGACGTCAGCAGCAAAATCAAGATCAAACCAAGTACAGCATCCAGTGACTGTAAAAGGGTTAGAGCAGGTCAGAGTAGTACAGCATCCAGTGACTGTGAAAGAGTTAGAGTAGCTCATTGTAGTACAGCATCCAGTGACTGTGAAAGAGTTAGAGTAGCTCCGAGTAGTACAACATCCAGTGACTGTGAAAGAGTTAGAGTAGCTCATTGTAGTACAGCATCCAGTGACTGTGAAAGAGTTAGAGTAGCTCATTGTAGTACAGCATCCAGTGACTGTGAAAGAGTTAGAGTAGCTCATTGTAGTACAGCATCCAGTGACTGTGAAAGAGTTAGAGTAGCTCATTGTAGTACAGCATCCAGTGACTGTGAAAGAGTTAGAGTAGCTCATTGTAGTACAGCATCCAGTGACTGTGAAAGAGTTAGAGTAGCTCATTGTAGTACAGCATCCAGTGACTGTGAAAGAGTTAGAGTAGCTCAGAGTAGGCAGAAGTAAAGAGGTCATTAGCGCCCCGTCACCGTGTGGGTTATATCCGGGCGAAGCACAAACCACCAAAACACTAGTCAATGTCTGATTCACAGTTCTGGGCAGGGCTCAGCACGTGCATCGTGGCACTGTCGTGTGACTGCCACCACTGCGGTGAACAGGGACTGAGCACAGCGCACGTCGTCTTCCTGCCAACACACCAGCTGGGAACAGCCTTGAGCTGTGTCTTGAAAATGGCGCAGGCAGCGCTTGGAACACGGAAAGTGAATTAGGACTGAAGACCTGCAACTACTCCTGGGAGTTAGACATGCCTTCACCTGGATTTGTACACCACCCCTTCCCGGCCCCTCCCCGTCTTTCCCCACGTCTTAGTTGTCGCCCTTCTTTGACCTTCATTACCACTGCTGGCTTCCAGCTGCTAGAACTCGCTGTACTCCTCCATGCCGTTGTTGTTGTTGCAGCTGTTACAACTCGCCGTCCTCATTGTTGCTGTTGTTGCTGTTTTTCCAACTATTACACCAGTTTACTGTCCTTCTTGTTGTTGTTGTTGTTGTTTTTGCAACTATTACACTGACTCATTGTCTTCCTTCTCCTTGTTGTCCTTCATCTCCCTTCAGCAGGCTGTTACACTGCCTACGAACAAAACACGTCAGAACAGGAGGCAGGAAGCACAGACGACACAAAACAGGAAATGAAGCACTGACAGACCACGCACACCAGAGAGAAGGACAGATAGCACGACAGTCAGACAGATAGCACGGCAGTCAGACAGACAGCACGGCAGTCATTACCCAGTTGTAGGAGAGCGAGTGGCGTCAACGGGCCCAGCTCCATCAACACAGCACACATTTGACTGAGGTGGTTCTGCCCCGCCAGACACTGAAACACCCAGCGGTCACAACAACATCAACACAGCACACAACGGGACAGACAGACCGGACCTAAACAGTTCAGTGGTTCGGCCTTCAGGCCAGACAGACCGGACCTAAACAGTTCAGTGGTTCGGCCTTCAGGCCAGACAGACCGGACCTAAACAGTTCAGTGGTTCGGCCTTCAGGCCAGACAGACCGGACCTAAACAGTTCAGTGGTTCGGCCTTCAGGCCAGACAGACCGGACCTAAACAGTTCAGTGGTTCGGCCTTCAGGCCAGACAGACCGGACCTAAACAGTTCAGTGGTTCGGCCTTCAGGCCAGACAGACCGGACCTAAACAGTTCAGTGGTTCGGCCTTCAGGACAGACAGACCGGACCTAAACAGTTCAGTGGTTCGGCCTTCAGGCCAGACAGACCGGACCTAAACAGTTCAGTGGTTCGGCCTTCAGGCCAGACAGACCGGACCTAAACAGTTCAGTGGTTCGGCCTTCAGGCCAGACAGACCGGACCTAAACAGTTCAGTGGTTCGGCCTTCAGGCCAGACAGACCGGACCTTAAACAGTTCAGTGGTTCGGCCTTCAGGCCAGACAGACCGGACCTAAACAGTTCAGTGGTTCGGCCTTCAGGACAGACAGACCGGACCTAAACAGTTCAGTGGTTCGGCCTTCAGGACAGACAGACCGGACCTAAACAGTTCAGTGGTTCGGCCTTCAGGATCGACAGGCAGTGGACCTAAACACTCACCTTTGTCTTCAAGGTAGCATTCACAATTTGTACACGCGCTAGGGTTGTGGTGGTGGATATCAGTTAATAAGCCCTGCTTGCAAAATGTTCAGCACTCCAGAAGGTTAAAAAGAATCACTCATTTTACTAGGAATTTAACCCTGATAATGATTAGCTACTTTGTACACAGTTTTATATGTACCTGTTTAAATTATTGCAAAGCGTTTATGTTTTATAATAGGTATTTTGTTGACTGTTCTACAAGTACCTGTTTTATATTAGTGCAGTTCACTAAGTATGTAATATGTATTAAGTGATTGCGTGTCTATAAAATGTCAGTAAATGTAAATGATATATGTACATGTATGTGAACAAACGCGTTGAGCTCGCTTAGCGTGGAATAGCGCTATACAAAATTAATGTGTTATCATTTCATTATTATTATCATGTCTTGATTCTAATGAAGTAAAGCGGACCATGGACTGACCTTTCTCGTCCTCTCCCACTGAAACCCTCTAGTTTCCTTCCGACCGGACCTAAAGACGTCACAACATTGACCGGCCATGTTGGCGGCTCCGCGCTACTGTCTTCCTCCGCCTCCAGTCTGTTGTCTGGTCAGGTTGGCTGTACACTGTCTATATTCAGTATACTCGTGTGTAAAGGCACCTCTGTGTGTGTGCGTGTGAGTGTGAGTGCGTGCGGGCGTGTGAGTGTGAGTGCGTGCGGGCGTGTGAGTGTGAGTGCGTGCGTGCGTGTGAGTGCGTGCGGGCGTGTGAGTGTGAGTGCGTGCGTGCGTGTGAATGTGAGTGCGTGCGGGCGTGTGAGTGTGTGCGTGCGTGTGAATATGAGTGCGTGCGTGCGTGCGTGTGAGTGCGTGCGTGCGTGTGAGTGCGTGCGAGTGCGTGCGTGCCTGTGAGTGCATGCGTGCGTGTGAGTGCGTGCGGGCGTGTGAGTGCGTGCGGGAGTGTGAGTGTGAGTGCGTGCGTGCGTGTGAGTGAGTGCGTGAGTGCTCTCGAATAGTCTCTCCGGACAAGATTTTGCGCTGCATAAATACTTTTATTATTATTATTACGAAAGTAAGCAGTGCGGTCTTTTTGCGAGATATTTCCAAGCGGCTACTACATATCATAGACGGCCATATTGGTGCACTATTTGGAGCTGGAGATTTTGGACGAAATTTAGTTTGTTATTCTTGTTGTTTCCTCAACAAGGCGATGTGAACAGATTTTAAATTGGTGTTTTTCGTTTTTATTTTGTTTTATTTTCGTCTGCTTCTCTCTCCTGTCAAGCTGCTGACGTGACGTTCCGTGCACGTGTAATGTTCATCATTTGGTCTGGTTTTGCGCGCGCTCCATAAACCCACATTACATTGCTGTACACTACATCCAGAAAACAAAAGGGTTCATTCACTCCTGAATCATCAGACTATTTACATAACACAATTACACCGTTTTGAAACTAGCCAAGCTACTACACAACGATTGCGCACGACTGCAAATTAGGTCCTAGGTCACAGGTCACCTGGGGGAAGTCCTGCAGAGCTTGCAGCACGCTGTCCACCAGTCCTTGCACGTGCAGCTGACAGTGCGCAGCGGGCAGGACCAGGGTCAGGGCTATGTGGGTCAGGCGGGACAGGTCCTGGCTGCACGTGCCGGCCTGGTGCTGCTGAGGCGGGGCGGGGCGCGCTGCGGGGCTCTCCTGGCCATGGCCGCCGCTGGCCACAGACCTGTCGCGGACACACACTGCCCCAAGCAGATGACGAACATGCTCAACGAGTTGAGACACTGCTTCTGCTGTGTTGGCCTGTGGGGGAAGAGAGAGAGAGAAGAAGAAAAAAAGATGCGGTTAATGTGATGGTGAAGGAAAGACGTCAACACGGGGGGTATGATTTGTTCTGGCGAGAACACACACGGTGGTGCAATGACGCACAGCCTCCCACTCCCAGAGATTAAAGGCCTGGTTATTTGGGGACCGCGTCAGTCGTGTCACTCGCAGGTTTCTTACTGAACACCCAGCTCACTTACATGCCAGGGAAAGATGAGGAGACGAGTTGATTATATCACACACACACACACACACACACACGCACACACGCACGCACGCACACAAGCACCATACATACTATGCCATCAGCCCCATCTGTCAGTATCTACCGGTACCTTGACATCAGCCACACTGTCAAAATGTGTAGATTCTGTGGCATCAGCCCACATTTTTAGAATGTGTTGATACTGTGACAGCCACACTGTCAGAATGTGTAGATTCTGTGACATCAGCCCATACTGTCATAATGTGTTGATACTGTGACAGCCACACTGTCAGAATGTGTAGATTCTGTGACATCAGCCCATACTGTCATAATGTGTTGATACTGTGACAGCCACACTGTCAGAATGTGTAGATTCTGTGACATCAGCCCATACTGTCATAATGTGTTGATACTGTGACATCAGCCCAAAATATCACTCGTGAGAATTGCACTCATGATCAGAACTTACATTACTCTTGTGCTGGGAGTACAGTGTGAACACAATAGGTCCCAGAACGGAACCGTCAATAAACTGAACCAAAATGATCTGAAACAAGAATGAAAGCTAGCGTTTTAAAACAAGATCCAAACACATAAAAGGTTCAAAAGAACGCTATTTATTAGGACAAAACACAACATGCGAATTTTCGGGGTAACAATGGAAGAACATTCTTCCACGCACTGCACACGAAAACAACATAGCTCAACCAAAGCAGATACATGATTTAGTTCTACATCTCATTGTTCTACATCTCATTCTTCACCGTTTCATTGTTGGTTAAGTGTCCTTTTGTAGTTTGCTAAAGGGGATTATCCCGAAAATTCGCATGTTTTGTTTTGTTCTAATAAATAGCAGTTTTAGTGGGGTTTTAACCTTTCGTGTGTTTGGATCTTGAATCAAAACGACAAAGCATCGGGCCATCATACCCAGGAGACAGGAGGACCAATCTTCCTGACATTCATTTCAACACACTCCAACGGCGAGAAATCGAGGGTTCTAAATGCAACAGACAACTGGAAAGATCAGTCCTTTAAATGAACTAGCTTTCTCTGTTCTAGCGATAAAGCAACCATGTTTTTCTTCTTCTTTAATTTCTGGTATTTCAGTCCTTATTTTTTTCTATCACATTATTTTTCATCTGCCAGCAACGACCAATTTTAGTAAGCTAAGCTTAGCTGGAGGTTAGCCCCATAAATCACCCCTTATTAGAACGTGCAATACATCACAGACAGTTTACTTCACAGAACACCATTAGGAAGAAAAAATGGTGGCAAAAATCAAAATATGTTGAATAAAATCTTTAATTCTGATTGTGTTCCTTATTAGGCCAATTTTTCTATTTCCTTATTCAGGCACTGGATGAATGTCGGATTGAAAACCCATGCTTTGTCGTGTACACGTGGGCTCCCGCGGGAATACCAAGACTACTCCAGAATCCAGTATGCCGCGAAGAAACACATCCAAAAAAAAAAAAAAAAAAAAAAGCCCAACCCGAACGACACCACAAAGCTCGTCGAAAAAAGTTTAGCTTCTCAGACGTAAGAGCACGTGCACACACAGCACAGAAATGACTTAAGTTATAGACAAATCCAAATGTCAGTGTAAACCCTTACTCACCACACACCACTACAAAACAACACTGTGAGGACTTCGAGCTTCATCTCACAAACGTTTTTGAACATTTTCGGCTTAAGCCTGTTCTTACCATCGGAAAACACTCTTTGGTCATTATTCTAGTAGGCCTATATTCGCCAGCGTTTTGCTTCCTACAATGCAAGAACAGATCTCCGAGAACTCTCCAGAAGTTGTCAGGACGCTGATACACTTTCCAAAATGGCTGCGCTGATACTTGTGATCGACACTGACGATGACGTGAATATTGCAGTAGCCGTTGTGCTGGCTACAAAAGCCAAAAGCCAATAAACAGAGATGCACGATATGCAAGTTCTCCAAATGACCTAGATTACTGTTTTATTTGCGGCATATCAAGAGTGTACTAAGGAAATCAGATAACGTTTTCATTCTTTAGCCTGTCAAGCGAATCCCTGGACATTGTGTTGAGAGATCCAACGGAAGTCTCGGCAAGCCCCGGTCCCAGTGCCGGCCTCTGAACGACAAGGACTCGAACACGTATCCGTCCTGAAGCGCTGCTGCCAGACACGTTGTGGCAACGGTCAAATCTCTCCTTGACTGTCATTCAGTTTTCACAGGTTTACCAGCAGACCTGATCGCTCGGTTACAACGGGTACAGAATAACACTGACAACTTACAAAATTGACATTCAATCAACGGTAATTACAATGGCAACGCTTTAAAAAACAAACACTCTTTCACCTTTTCCAAGTGCTCGAGGAGTTCTTTTTTGTGTGCTTGGAACCCGAGAAAGCTAGTTCGTTGAAGACCGACCAGTTGTGTTTGATTTTAGGGCGGTCTTAAAAGCGTGCTTCAAATATACCGAGGAAATCTGTGAGACAGGGTGGATCACGTATGGGCTTTCCCGAAACCTTTGCACCCACCTTGAAGTGAAAGGAGCTCGACGAATACATCTAACCGATCCGCCAACTGTCGTTTGCAAACAACAGCGTAATACGCCACGTCATCTTCAACAATAACGCCTACGTCGCTGGCGGCCGCAACGAGATTGCTGTTTTAAGGCGCAAAGAGCCCAACGAAACCTTGACACCTTGGTTAATGGGTTCTGGGTTAACCATGAAAGGGATCATTTCAGGAGAGGTCAAATTCCACAGTTGTTTATATGAAAGGGATCATTTCAGGAGAGGTCAAATTCCACAGTTGTTTACATGAAAGGGATCATTTCAGGAGAGGTCAAATTCCACAGTTGTTTACATGAAAGGGATCATTTCAGGAGAGGTCAAATTCCACAGTTGTTTACATGAAAGGGATCATTTCAGGAGAGGCCAAATTCCACTGTTTACACGAAGGGGATCATTTCAGGCAAGGTCAAATTCCACAGACGTTTACATGAAAGGGATCATTTCAGGCGAGGCCAAATTCCAGTTTACATGAATGGGATCATTTCAGGCGAGGTCAAACCCGGTGCGGTACCCACTGTGGAGTCAACAACAGGAGCAATTAATGCAGCTGAGTATCTTGCACCCAGAGCCACCCGACAGTTCCTTTGCACAGCTTGGATAGGCTTCGCCAGTTCTCCAGCAAGAGGAGCCAGCAGCGGCAACAACATGTGAGACGAGGAATTCAGTCCACGAACAGAGGGCGCTGGGAGCAGTGGAAACAGGATGACCGCTGAAATGGAGAAGACCACCTCGAAGGAGAGAGAGAGTACGGAAATGTCCTCGCCTACTCAAACTACAGACAGCCTCTCTCCCTCTTGAAGTATGTAATACTGTACTTGGACTACATAAAAACGCCTTTATAATCAGCACATACATTCCCCCGGAGGACAGTAAATTCTGGAAGTCACAAATAATCGATACGGACTCGAAATAGCAGAAGAGTTAGTTGGTAATTGGATTTGAACATGGTGACAACCGCACGGGGCACCTCAAGACAATCAGACTGTAAAAGCAAATGCACATCTCAAAACTCTTCTCATAATTATACAATCCCTTCCTCAATTCAATCCACAAAACTAATCCATACTAGAACATAAAATATATTTTTAAAAATCGAACATTTAGTCCCTTCTGTATTACCCATGCTAAAAGAGCACGTAAGGCTAGGACATGCTAGTATCATCGACCATTCCGTCTAATTTATCAAGATCAGATTAAAGAAAATACACAAAAAAAGGAATGGACAGCAGCAATAACGACCAGAAAACGTTACATAAGTGCATAATGGCCAATACCAGCGTCATATGGCAGAAGCTGCACCTACCACATGCAACTGTCATCTCCTAGCCGCTCAACAAGAGCCATACAAAAAAGCCTAACCCTTAACGAAAAATGTTTGAGAATTGTTTTTGTTTTTAAGTCAGGAGAACAGAGCATTAGCAGAAAAAAGACAAGACAGAAGTCAGAAGTCAGTGCATACATTACTTAGTTACACATGTATGAGAATACACACAGCAAATAAGGCAGCTGAACATCTGATAAATTGATATCGGTAATTTGGAGAACAAGACAGAAGCAATCAGTGCTTATCTTATAAACAGCAGTAAGGGAGAGGGACCAAAAAGGTCACTCACACAGGCAGTCGGGAGGACTTCGTGGAGCTGACTGTGTGTAGAAACTAGGTCTCAAATGACAATGAATTCTCTGCAATGGCAATCTCTCTCTCTCTCTCTCTCTCTCTCTCTCTCTCTCTCTCTCTCTCTCTCTCTCTCTCTCGTTATTAGTAGTACTGTAGCAACGGCAGATATGTGAGTCGGCCTTTGTGCTAATATCTTCACCGTTGAGAAATAAAGTTCAATCAATCAATCAATCAATCAATCTCTTTCTCTCCTTCCCCTTCTCTCTCTCTCTCTCCTTCCCCTTCTCTCTCTTCTTCTCCTTCTCTCTCTCTCTCTCTCTCCTTCCCTTTCTCTCTCTCTCTCTCTCCTTCCCCTTCTCCTTCCCCTTCCCCTTCTTCCTCTCCTTCCCCTCCTCTCTCTCTCCTTCCCTTCTCTCTCTCCTCTCCTTCTCTCTCTCTCTCCTTCCTCTCTCTCTCTCTCTCTCTTCCTCCCTTCTTCTCTCTCTCTCTCTCCTTCCTTCTCTCTCTCTCTCCTCCTCTCTCTCTCTCTCTCTCTCTCTCTCCTCCCTTTCCCCTCCTTCCCCTTCTCTCTCTCTCCTTCCAATTCTCTGTCTCGTTTTGGGAATGGCAGATTCTGGCGCCGTCTTCCGGGCCGCGCGTCCCTAAGAACAGTGTTTGCGGTGATGTAGAGTTGACACAGACACGTTGTATGGGCCAGTAGCTGGGCAAGGAAGGGGACGAAGGGGTCTAACCCCCCTCCCGCCCTCATGCAGTGTGTGTGTGTGTGTGTGTGTGTGTGTGTGTGTGTGTGTGTGTGTGTGTGTGTGTGTGTGTGTTGTGTGAGGAATACAATATTATGACTATATCATTTACCGTTTTTGAGGTTTTAATGTCTACATTATTGTTGATCTCGTAAAGCGCTGTCAGCTGACCCTTGTCGGTGAGATACGGCACTACAGAAATGACCACTGTTATTATTACCATTAACGGTGAGAGAGTGTCGTATGGAAGTGATATGCCT
>JABMCL010001594.1:1162500-1165000 GCA_018857735.1 Alviniconcha marisindica
CATCCCTACCCCCCCCCCATACCCTGCAGTCACCCCATCCGTGCCATCCCTACCCCTCCCCCATACCCTGCAGTCACCCCATCCGTGCCATCCCTACCCCTCCCCCATACCCTGCAGTCACCCCATCCGTGCCATCCCTACCCCCCCACCCTACCCTGCAGTCACCCCATCCGTGCCATCCCTACCCCTCCCCCCATACCCTGCAGTCACCCCATCCGTGCCATCCCTACCCCTCCCCCCATACCCTGCAGTCACCCCATCCGTGCCATCCCTACCTCCCCCCATACCCTGCAGTCACCCCATCCGTGCCATCCCTACCCCCCCCCATCCCCCACATCCTGCATCCCCCCCCATCCGCTCCCTCCTCCCCCCCCCCCCCCCCATACCCTCAGTCACCCCATCCGTGCCATCCCTACCCCCCCCCCCCATACCCTGCAGTCACCCCATCCGTGCCATCCCTACCCCCCCCATCCCTATCACCCCCTGCCATCCCCCACCCCCCATCCTGAGTCCACACCCTCCATCCCCCCCCCCCCCCCCCCATACCCTGCAGTCACCCCATCCGTGCCATCCCCCCCCCACCCCCCCTACCAACCCCTGCAGTCACCCTCCTGATCTACCCCCCCCCCCCCTCTCATCTTCCTTCTGCCTTCCCACTTATAGCACACTAACTCTGTCTTCCTTCTGCCTTCCCAATTATAGCACACTAATTCTATCTTCCTTCTGCCTTCCCACTTATAGCACACTAACTCTATCTTCCTTCTGCCTTCCCACTTATAGCACACTAACTCTATCTTCCTTCTGCCTTCCCACTTATAGCACACTAACTCTATCTTCCTTCTGCCTTCCCACTTATAGCACACTAACTCTATCTTCCTTCTGCCTTCCCACTTATAGCACCTTACTCTTGTCTTTGCTGAGGAAGAGCTGAACTCCAAAAGTTGGTGTTTTCTTTCTTTACCTCCTGCACGCTACCCTTTATATGTACGCTTGGCCGAGAATAAAGAATAAAGACACACATCTTTTACAATACTCTGGACAGTTTGTTACGCAACCCGCATGTGACGTCTAGTCCTGTCCCTCGCTAGCATGCAGTGTAGCTAAGCGTCAATGAGAATGAACTTTATGTTCTCACTTTGTACGTTCCAGTTGACGCCCAAACTCTTCGTTGTTGTTGTTTTTATTCGCACGGCACGCAAGCAAGCCCACAGACCTGCCCGGGGGGTGCGCACTGAGAGACGGGAGTTCACGCTGTTTGTGGCAAGTCATCAACCCCCCTCCCCCCACCCCCGTCTCCAAAGTGCCCTAGCGGCCCATCTGAAGATGTTGTGTGGCTTCCGCCACTGAGTCAATCCAGCTCCTTACAGCATTAAACCTCATTAACTTTTTATCAACGCGCAACATTCTCAGCTTCTGACAATTCCCTTTACCGAAAAGCAGATTGTGCCTCGAGCCTTGTGAACTAATGACGTATTGATTTGGATGTCTGCCTATCTATTACGAAGTGATTTTTTTCTCCCTTTCTTGTTTAATACAATCTTTTTTAATTTATGAATATTTTGTGTGTGTTTTTCTTGGCATTCGAGGTCTTATGATTCTGATTCCAACAAAGAACTATTTTAGACATCTTTCGCATTTGATATTGGCCTGGGGTGAGTAGGTTCGGCTTTAGGGAACACCTAAAGAGGTAATAGCACCCAGAGAAATATACACTGTGTCAAAGACGTTGACGAAGAGAGGCTTTCTGACGGGGAGGGGGGGGGAGGGGGGGGGGGGGGGGAAGTGGGCGGTTTCGGTGGGCGGCGGAAGGAAGGGTGAGGGGGTGGAGTCATGATGAACTACCAAGGCACGCTGTCATCCTAACGCGTAATGATAAATTGGCCAAGTGATGAGGTCGGAAGTAGGGCTCACATCACTCCGCCATAGCTAACCTCCCCGAAGGGGTTGGATAATGATCCCTACCATGGAGCTACTGCCGTCCATCACAGAATTACGGCCACGTATCACAGAACTGCTGCCCTTACCGTGCAGTCATCGCCCTTACCGTGCAGTCACCGCCCTTACCGTGCAGTCACCGCCCTTGCCGTGCAGTCACCGCCCTTACCGTGCAGTCACCGCCCTTGCCGTGCAGTCACCGCCCTTACCGTGCAGTCACCGCCCTTACCGTGCAGTCACCGCCCTCTTACCGTGCAGTCACCGCCCTTACCGTGCAGTCACCGCCCTTACCGTGCAGTCACCGCCCTTACCGTGCAGTCACCGCTCTTACCGTGCAGTCACCGCCCTTACCGTGCAGTCACCGCCCTTACCGTGCAGTCACCGCCCTTACCATGGAGTTATGGCGCCTTACCACAGAATTACCGTAGCCACCCTCCCCATGGAGTTATGGCGCCTTGCCACAGAATTACCACAGCTAGCCACCCGTACCATAGAGTTATGGCGCCTTACCACAGAATTACCGCAGCCAGCCACACTCACCATAGAGTTATGGCGCCTTACCACA
>JABMCL010001594.1:1170000-1177500 GCA_018857735.1 Alviniconcha marisindica
AGAGAGAGAGAGAGAGAGAGAGAGAGAGAGAGAGAGAGAGAGAGAGAAGAGAGAGACAGAGAGAAGAGAGAAGAGAGAGCAAGACAGACAGACAGACAGAAGACAGACAGACAGACAGACAGACAGACGAGACAGAGACGGGGGGGGGAGGGGGGGCGGGAGAGAAGGAGGGAGATCTGTGTGTGTGTGTGGGGGGGGGGGGGGGGGCCAACTGGCTCAGGAGGGACAACCCCGCCGATGTCTTCAGCCGACTCCTAGACTCCCTGGCGTCCAGTGCTGAATTGCAAGGAGAGACTATTCACGCCGTCTCCATAGAAAGGCGGGTACTAATGCAGATTTCTGCAGTCTCACTGACAGCAGTCGAGAGTGGGACACTCCAGTGGAGAACTCGCCTCCTTCACCCCCATGACCCCCCCCCCCCCCCACCTCTTCATTTCACGGGGGTATGGAGGGGGACTTGTAAAGAAAACGGCTGATGGTGACTTAACCCACATTTAGCTCCTGCGTGAGACAGTGAGACACATTGACTGCGTTTCCTGACGCTATGGGCGTCCACTCGGTCGCGGTGGAGTGTCGTCTTCTTCAACGATCCGATAACGTCTTCAACGATCCGATAACTTCTTCAACAATGACCGCTGTCAAGTGTGTCACCCCGGAAAGCAACTCTCACTGTCCTCTCAGAGCATTAGCGCAGAACAGCGGAACAGCTTCCCTGGAGCCGCGGTGTGAGTGGATAATGTAAACTGGATCCCGTTGCTCAAACAGACCCACAGGGATCGCCCCATTCTTTGATCCGACCAGGGAAACAGGCCCAAAAAGGATCGCCTCACTGATCCGTCTGGTGAAACAGACCCCAGAAGAACGGATCATTAAATTCAAATGGGACAACTAACTTACGTTCAACTCTGTCCATCGTTTCCCCTAGCTAATATTTTGGCACCCAAATTGGGGTTATCGCCCTTCGGTGCTCTTCTAAGTTTAATCCCACTGTCAGTCAGACATTCGGTTTTCATTCGGAACTGCTACAGGCGGTGGTGGTGGTGGTGGTGGTGGTACTAGAACAGACGTCGAAATTGACTTTGCATTTCGCGCTGTCATGGATCAATCATAGTTTGCATAGGCAAAGCCGCCTCCAGACGTTTCAATTGTATTTGGATTCCGGTGATCCCCAAGGTACAAACTTCGATGAGACATGTGTTCTACAGACGTGGGCGACAGAAACAAAGGCAGACCGACACTCTGGAACACCGGTACAGTCTGCGCGTCTCGCCCGCACCCCTTAATTCAACATTAGGGAAAGACAGCCAGATACAGGCCTAAGTGCACCTCTTCTGACACACAGCATGTTTGGTTTCTACCCCAGGCGATGGGCACAGCAGTATTTCACCAACATGAAAACGTCGTTTCTGTAAAAAACAAGGAATAAAATACAAAGACAAAACTTGTTCTGATTCGTGAGGCATTTTAAAAGGAGTTTTCAGCATTTCTCTGGAGTTTTCAGATTCCCCGTGTAACACTGCAGAACCCTCCCTCACTGACGAAAATGACATTAACTCAGCATCAGATGTGACTGAGGAATTCTACTCCTTTTCTGTTCTTAAACTGAATTCTCACAAAACAAAATTAATGAAAACTGGACATCACATACAGGACGATATAGTTACCCCATTTGAAATTGTGGACAAAATAAAGATTTTAGGCGTTGTTTTTGAAAATGGAAAAAGAGCTATTGACATAGATGAAAACTGGAGAGGTAGGATAGAAACATTAACACGCATTATACAACTATGGAGTAAGATAGACCTCAGTATAAAGGGAAAGATTGTGACAGTGAAATGTTTTCTGGTGAATCAACTAATTTATGTTATGCAATCAATAGGCCTTCCAGAAAAAGTTCTTATAGATGTCAATAGACTGGTTTACAAGTTTATATGGCAGAAGAGATTTTTAAATAGAAAAGCGTTTCAAAAGGTAAAGAGGGTAATTGTGGAGGGAAGCCTAGAAGACGGGGGACTAAAACTGGTCAATGTCGTTCATTTACAGAAAGCCTTTTACCCTCAATGGGTTGGAAAACTAGCAAAATCTAGAGAAGAGAAATGGACACATATACCAAGATGGTGGTTTTCTAAACTGGCAAACGGCTTTGGGGTGTTTAACTTCAATTGTCGCTCTAAAGATGTAAAGGGATTAGACAAAATCAGAAACGGCTTTTGGAAAGCTGTTTTCTGTACATATTTAGATACTGGTAAAATTACAACCGAAAACGAAATTAATTCTGAAAACGTTTATTTTCAACAACTTTGGAACAACTCCCTGATACAGTATAAGCAAAATCTATTATTTTACCCCGAATGGAAAAGCCAAGGCATTGAATACATTAAAGACATCACAAAAGACAACGAAAAACGATTACTTACCCTAGAAGAAATTAAACAGATAATAGTGAATAATAGAGGAAGTATTGTTTTAGATTACAACGCAATTATTAACGCTATTCCAAAACATTGGTTAGATTGGATCTCAGCTAATAAACAAGCAACTGAACTTGAAATACACCAGGTTACTATTAAAAAACTTGACCAATATTTGAAGAAGCCGACAGATCTTTTAAAACTGATTGTCAACAAAGATAACATTATACCCTGCTCTGCTGGATTTTGGCAGCATAAGTTACAGATACACATTACAGACTGCAACTGGAATCTAGCCAAAAAATGCACGAAAGAGATTCGATTGTTAGTGCTTCACTGGAAAATTCTCCATAACATATATCCAACAAACATACTACTACATAGAATGGGAATATCTGAAAATAGAAACTGTAAATTCTGCACAGATGAAATTGATTACATTGAACATTTCTTTTGGTCTTGTGGTAAAAAATTAATTTAATTTGGAAAAAAAGTCGAGGAATATGCATATTTGAAATTTGACAAATTAATAAAATTAAAATTAAAAGACGTATTATTTGGATATAATGAAACGGCGAACGCACTGGTCTCAGCTTGTCCCTAATAAGTCAACCGACATCCGAGGACATGAAGCAACACAAGAGCAGCAACTACCCAGAGACACAGCATTGTGTCGTGCACGTGGCAAGAGTCCAGTGAAGCACGGGGGGCAGCGATGACCTTTTTGCCCCGTATGACGCAACTACCAGTTACGTAGTCTGACCCAGACATGGCGGAGAAAGGGAGATTACTCTATTAGCAACCTGCTGAAGCTCCATGATGCCACGTCACACACTCTTAGGGAGCCCCACGGGCCAAGACAGATCGGGAGGGGGCGGGGGGGGGGGGGGGGAGGGGGAGAAAAGTGTCAGCGACCTAAGCTTGTTACGAAATCCGAGCTGGAAATGGGTTCGACAGAAAACTTGCACAAGTCAGAACAAACTTTCCTTTGAAGCTGTAAATTAGGTTAGCACTTAGCCAGGCGACTTGGCGTATCTGGGCAAAATTACCAACGCTTGACGAGAACTTGATCAGAAAAAGGCGAGCAAAGTGGCCCCAACGAAATGATTTCATTTGCGCTCAACCAGCGCCCAGGATAGCACAATGCAGCAGCGGCGTTGATGTCAGACATTTTCGTTGTCAGGGCTACAGTGTATTCAGACATTTTTACACTCATGGCCACACTATAGCGGGGCTGACGTGTCAGACATTTTTGTTGTCAGGGCTACAGTGTATTCAGACATTTTAACACTCATGGCCACATTATAGCGGGGCTGACGTGTCAGACATTTTTGTTGTCAGGGCTACAGTGTATTCAGACATTTTTACCTCAGGCCACACTATACTGGGGTGACGTGTCAGACATTTTTGTTGTCAGGGCTACGGTATATTCAGACATTTTTTACACTCATGGCCACACTATAGCGGGGCTGACATGTCAGATATTTTTGGTGTCAGGGCTACAGTGTATTCAGACCTTTTCAGACCACACTTTTACTGCTCTAGTCAGACCGGTTTGCCTTCATAGCAACACAGCAATCAAACGACTTTCGAGGCAAACCGACTTTCATGGCAACACTGCAGACAAACCGACTTTCATGGCAACACTGCAGTCAAACCGACTTTCATGGCAACACTGCAGTCAAACGACTTTCATGGCAACACTGCAGTCAAACGACTTTCATGGTAACACTGCAGTCAAACGACTTTCATGGCAACACTGCAGTAAAAACGACTTTCATGGCAAACCGACTTTCATGGCAAACCGACATTCATGGCAAACCGACATTCATGGCAACACTACAGTCAAACCTACTGATTTTCCTGGCCATTTTATAGTCAGGTAACACTGCAGTCAAACCGACTAATTAAGTAAGTAAACATTGTGCTTAACGTCCACAGAAACCGTGAGGCTTATTAGGGACGGGGAGAAGGGAGGAAGGGGGTATGGAGGTGGGGGAAGATGGAGACTATTATACCTATCGCTACACTGTCACCACCAGAATGACTCCGGCATTAAGATGGGCAGTGGTGAGAGCCATTTAATGTTTCATTAATTGTGAGGGACAAAGTCACAAGAGAGTGTCCACAGACCACAATTTTGGAAGTGAAAGGAGAGCCGAAGCAGATTCGAACCGAGGTCCCTCTGCTTACCAGCCTACCATCCTACCGCCTTACCACTAGGCCAAACCGGCTCACACAAACCGACTGATTTTCCTGGCCATTTTATATTCAGAGGTGTGCACTGCAAATTAAGGCAGCAAAGCAGTCCGAGCTTTTCACTGTCGCTATGAAGTGACCAGACGGGTGACCGCACACCCACCACAGCTCACTGACCCCACCTCCTTTTCACTGTCCACACCACTCTAGTCCAAGTCGGTTGGACAAGTGACCATCAGTCTGATGCTGGCTGAGAGACAGAAAACAAATCTGAAACAAGGAGGACTGCTAGCCTTCTGAAACAAGATCCGAATACAATAACGGTTAAAAAGAACGCTAATCTGTTATGACAAAATACAAAATGTTGGTTAAAAAGAACACTAGTTTATGCAATACAAAATGTTTTGTATTGCCATATTAAATTAGCGTTCTTTCTAAGCGTTTGCGTGTTTGGATCTTGAGAGAGAGAGAGAGAGAGAGAGGAGAGAGAGAGAGAGAGAGAGAGAGAGAGAGAGAGAGAGAGAGAGAGAGAGAGAACGAAAACTCGAAAACTTTATTTTACAAGGACTGAAGTTTACGTTCAGTCAAAAACCTATCTAACAACTAGTCCTTGCTAAGCTACTGATGAGAGAGATTGATTGATTGATTGAACTTTATTTCTCAACGGTGAAGATATTAGCACAAAGGCCGACTCACATATCTGCCGTTGCTACAGTACTACTAATAACCAAGACATTCACAGTTAAATATTATTACAGAAGGTTATAGACAAATACAGCATCCGTAAAAATAAAAATAAAACAATTAATAAGATAATAATAATAATAATAACAACAACAATACATATAAAACCAGACAGCGATTGCAACGGAAATGAAAAAAATAGCAGTGAAAAGCAACTGGAGCACAGAGTGAGAGAGAGAGAGAGAGAGAGAGAGAGAGAGAGAGAGAGAGAGAGAGAGAGAGAGAGAGAGAGAGAGAGAGAGAGAGAGAGAGAGGAGAATAATACTTTATTACACAGGGATAAAGATTTAAGCACGTGTCGGCTTTTTTACAAATCTGTCCCTGATGACAAACACAGCAACACTCAATACATCAAACAAGAATTCCATTAAATACGCTAGAGAAAAAACGACTTAAAAACAAAACAAAACTAATTTCTGTCTAAAACATCACATCATACGAACAGAGCAATAATAAGGCAAAGTAAGACCAATTCAAAACAATTTTTAGGAGAGAGAGAGAGAGAGAGAGAGAGAGAGAGAGAGAGAGAGAGAGAGAGAGAGAGAGAGAGAGAGGAGAGGAATTACAAAACATATTAACGAATAATGGAAAGCGACAGAATAGTGGCTATCTCACTATCTACGTATAAAACAAGATCACATCTAACAGGATTGGAAGCTAAGCAATGGCGCATTATACACACCTAACCAAAATCAAAGCAAATCACACATACCAACAATTATATATATATATGCAAACATTAAATTTGAATTAAAAAAAAATATATAAAAATAAAATATGACCACGAGGAAAAAGAAAAGTAAATATTTCATGAAAATACAAACAAACAAAAATCTAAAACTTTACAAGAAGAGCAAGGAAGGGAAAACAATAACAACATTCTATACATTTGTGTCAAGCTGTCTGACAAGCGAGAAAAGAAAAGAAAAGAAAGAACAAGAAGTATTCAAGGTGGCTTAGCGAGTGCCTGAAATACTTTCCTTTTGAACGTTTTTAATTCCATGGGGTATCTGAGATGAGAGAAGGAGAGAGAGAGAGAGAGAGAGAGAGAGAGAGAGAGAGAGAGAGAGAGAGAGAGAGAGAGCAAAAAGTGAGTACTGATGTTAGCTGGGACTGATGTATTGTCAGAAAATGAGGTTTTGAGTGTGTGTTCTTTTAAAGATTATAGAGCTGATTGTTTGTGTGAAGGGTCTGTCGGTTTCTCCGGGATGGTTCTGGACCACAGCCAGGGGAAATAACAGGAAAGCAAGCTGCCTCCATTCATACTGCCAATGCGAGGCGTGAAAAGTTCCCCTTCATCCACCACTCCACAGTCAGTCTCACCCGGTCATACCGCAGAGCTATCGCGACATCAAAGATGGGAGTCAAAGCTGTTGAGGTGAACGTGGACAGTGCATGTTCTGCAGCAGGAGTTCACAATAACGTTTCAATATCTATAACCCGGCATCGCTATCGACCCACACTCAGACAGCTGTCTACCTCCACTGACGCGACCCACACTCAGACAGCTGTCTACCTCCACTGACGCGACCCACACTCAGACAGCTGTCTACCTCCACTGACGCGACCCACACTCAGACAGCTGTCTACCTCCACTGACGCGACCCACACTCAGACAGCTGTCTACCTCCACTGACGCGACCCACACTCAGACAGCTGTCTACCTCCACTGACGCGACCCACACTCAGACAGCTGTCTACCTCCACTGACGCGACCCACACTCAGACAGCTGTCTACCTCCACTGACGCGAACCACACGCACTGGGCAATTTCATCTCTTCCATTCGTTCAGTTTGGTTCAAGATGGTATCTATGCACTCGCGAAAGCCCATATGCGCTCCACCCCGTCTCTAAGAAGTTTCCCCAATGTTGCCCTTGAAACAATTCCAATGTTTGATTCGTGGTTATCATTATTTAATTACAAAAACATCTGTATGTTTATCCTCTCTCTGTTACAAGACATTACGAAAACATTAAAGGCGTGTGCGCACACAGGCACACACATAGTGTATGTGTGTACACACAGCAAGAACGACCAAAGTGTGAGGACACAAGCACACACACACACACACACACACACACACACACACACACACACACACACACACACACACACACACACACACACACAGTATATGTGTATAC
>JABMCL010001594.1:1185000-1207500 GCA_018857735.1 Alviniconcha marisindica
TCCAGAACAGGGCCCAACCTCTAGAACACAGCCCGACCTCCAGAACAGGGCCCAACCTCCAGAACACAGCCCAACCTCCAGAACACAGCCCAACCTCCAGAACACAGCCCAACCTCCAGAACAGGGGCCAACCTTTAGAACAGGGGCCCAACCTTTAGAACAGGGGCCCAACCTCCAGAACAGCCCGACCTCCAGAACGGAGTCCAGCATGACTTAAACCGGACTCCCAACAGCTCGGAGTAAACTCTGTATCCCGTGCTCGGCGCGCGCTAAACCTACACTGTAAACTGGCTCCGTGTTTCACAGTTGGTCATTGCATTGAAAACGCTATAAACTAACAACAGTAATGTCCAAACGCATTAAAGGTTAAAATAAACACTTACTTAATATGACATAACACACCATAGTGACACATTAAATTAGCGTTATTTTTAACCTTTCGTGTGTTTGGTCGTCACGACAAGCCGTCATCCTTGTTTCTGATTTCTAACAATAAAACAATAAAGTTTTTTCTTTTCTTTTTCCTTTTTAAAGTAGTCTTTTCTGTAGCGCCGTATCTCAACGACAAAGATGAGAAGACCGCGCTTTACAAAATCAACAAAAATGTAGAGATTAAAACCTCCAAAATAATAATGATGTAGTCATAATAATGCGAGGAATATTGTATTACTCGCACACACACACCACACACACACACACACACACACACACACACACACACACACACACACACACACACACACACACACACACACACACGCACACACACACACACAACACACACACACACACACACACACACACACACACACACACACACACACACACACACACACACACACACACACACACACACACACACACACACACAAACACGAGCGCGCGATGGCAAAAAATCGTTATTTTGGGGAGGGGTGTTGAAGAATAAAACTTACGTCACTCGAGGCAGGGATGAAACAAACTAATTTCAAGACTAACCCGTTCACACTGACAATGGCTGTCACCTTATCTGGTTCACACTGACAATGGCTGTCACCTTATCTGGTTCACACTGACAATGGCTGTCACCTTATCTGGTTCAATGATGGATAATAAAACAAACATCCGTTCACGGACACGAGTAGCCCGTATTATCGACAACCGCTCCAGGGAGCTGCCTGTCTACAACTAGCGCAGCACACCGCTCACATCAGCTGGTCAGGATGTCGCAATATTTCATTTCTTAAATGTCAGAGGATCACAATATTTCATTTCTTAAATGTCAAAGTGTAAGCCTTTCTCTTTAAGACACTCATAAAGATGGCCATTTTCTCCCAGCCTGGTAGTTGTGTACTACCCATGTGAAGGAATGTGATCACAATGCCGGCGTGTTGAACGTGCAGTGAGGCAGGGGACCAAGGACACACCCGTCATTCCCGCTGTGCTGCAAACACGTCACGAGGGCTTCCGACACGAACCGAACCGATCCAAACTGCACACACCCGGTGTGGCAGGCACCAATGACCCCTTTGTCAGTCTCTCCAAATACTCACGTGCACATGTATGCAAACCACCAAAGTGCCTTCACCGGCTACAGCCTCTTGTGGTGAGTCCAGACATGCACTGTCTTTCGGGCATACTTGGCACTAAAACGGCACTGGTGTTTACACCTACCAGGTGACGTCTTTTGCTCCAGCTTCACTCGGCGAAGCTGACCTTCCAGAAAAGGAGCCAGCACCGTTTGCTTCAGTTTTTCTTTCTTTTTCTTTGTGTTACTAGACTTAGATCGTAGGGACCGTTTGCTTGGAAAAAATACCATTTGGATTGAATACTTTCATACGTAAAGAGCATTAATTAATTATTCATTAGTTGTTGGGTACTCCTCTTATCGCCAGCGCCATCCAGTGATGGTGAGCATACTGCAGCACATCTTCATAGTGTGTGTGTGTGCGTGTGTGTGTGTGTGTGTGTGTGTGTGTGTGTGTGTGTGTGTGTGTGTGTGTGTGTGTGTGTGTGTGTGTGTGTGTGTGTGTGTGTGTGTGTGTGTGCGCGCGCGCATGTGCGTTGTTTAACAGTTGTAACAAGATCCAAACACATAAACGGTTCAAAAGAACGCTTATTTATTATGACACAGAAACACATCTGCAAATTTTCGGGGTAATCCCCTTTGTCTAGGTACCAAACGGCACTTAAACAGTTAAAGAATCCAAGCACAGGACAAGAAAACAACAGCTCAACCAAAAAAAGAGAAGTTATTTCGCTTCTCACACATTCAATATTTTCTTTTTTTCTTTTCTTTTTATAACCTTTTAACCGTTGTTTAAGTGTCGTTTTGAAGCTTGACAAAGCGGATTACCCCGAAAATGTGCAGACTGTGTCCGTGTCCTAATAAATACCATTCTTTTGAACCTTTTATGGGTTTGGATCTTGTTTTAGAACGCTAGCAGTCAGTCTTGTTTCACATTTTATATTTTATTTTTCAGTTGTAATATTAATCACTGCCTAACTTTATACGTAAATTATTTGTAAGTAAGCAGAATGCACACATGCAGGTTGTGTGTGAGTGTGTATGTTTGTGTGTGTGTTGATTGTGCATGTGGATGTGTAAGTGAGAGAAAGAAATAGATGTATGGGTGTGCGTGTCTTAATAGTTGTATTTTTAATCAGTGTCTAAATTGACTTTTTAGCAGAATGTGTGTATGTATGTAGTGTGTGTGTGTGTGTGTGTGTGTGTGTGTGTGTGTGTGTGTGTGTGTGTGAGTGTGAGTGTGTGTGTGTGTGTGTGTTGTGTGTGTGTGCGGTGGTGTGCTGTGTGTGCGTGCGTGTGTGTGTGTGTTGTGTGTGTGTGTGTGTGTGTGTGTGTGTGTGTGTGTGTGTGTGTGTGTGTGTGTGTGTGTGTGTTGTGTGTGTGTGTGTGTGTGTGTGTGTGTGTGTGTGTGTGTGTGTGAGTGTGTGTGTGTGTGTGATCGATAGTTAATGCACTAGGCCTACGCTATTATTATTTACGTTTGTTTATTTTACTCGTGACCCAACTCCAGGTTTTTGTGTATTTACAGAGGACAAACAAATATTTTTCACTCTGTTCCCCACACTACAGCGGCGACCCAGTGACGGGCTGGTACCTGTCAAATGTTTGCTCGCTGCCTCCACCCACCCAGTCGAGGCCGCGGATGACGTTATGGTTGACGTACCTGAAGTCATGATGCATCGCCAGCTGTTCCACCTGTGACGTCAGCAGGGGCCAGGCGGCAGGGCGGTGGGTCAGCACGGTGATGAAGGGGTGGGTGGGGGACCTGCACACAGCACGTACAGCAAGTGAAGGACAGTGTGAACAGTGTGACCTGCACACACAACACATCAAGGACAGTGTGAACAGTGTGACCTGCACACACAACACATCAAGGACAGTGTGAACAGTGTGACCTGCACACACAACACATCAAGGACAGTGTGAACAGTGTGACCTGCACACACAACATATGAAGGACAGTGTGAACAGTGTGACCTGCACACACAACAACGTGAAGGGAAAAGGGGTGAACAAACAAACGTGTGAACATGAAAAAAGCACCAGTAGGGACAGTGTGAAAAGCGTGACCTGCACACACAACACATGAAGGACAGTGTGAACAGTGTGACAAACAGGCACCAGTAGGGACAGTGTGAACAGCGTGACCTGCACAAACAACACGTGAAGGACAGTGTGAACAGTGTGACAAACAGCACCAGTAGGGACAGTGTGAACAGCGTGACCTGCACACACAACACATGAAGGACAATGTGAACAGTGTGACCTGTACACACAACACATCAAGGATATTGTGAACAGTGTGACCTGCACACACAACACATGAAGCACAGTATGAACAGTGTGACCTGTACACACAACACATGAAGGACAATGTGAACAGTGTGACAAACAGCACCAGTAGGGACAGTGTGAACAGTGTGACCACACACAAAACCCTGAAGGACAGTGTGAACAGTGTGACCAACAGCACATAAAGGACAGTGTGAACAGTGTGACAAACAGCACCAGTAGGGACAGTGTGAACAGTGTGGCCAACAGCACATGTAGGACAGTGTGAGCAGTGTGGCCAACAGCACATGTAGGACAGTGTGAGCAGTGTGGCCAACAGCACATGTAGGACAGTGTGAGCAGTGTGGCCAACAGCACATGTAGGACAGTGTGAGCAGTGTGGCCAACAGCACATGTAGGACAGTGTGAGCAGTGTGGCCAACAGCACATGTAGGACAGGGTGAGCAGTGTGGCCAACAGCACATGTAGGACAGTGTGAGCAGTGTGGCCAACAGCACATGTAGGACAGGGTGAGCAGTGTGGCCAACAGCACATGTAGGACAGTGTGAGCAGTGTGGCCAACAGCACATGTAGGACAGGGTGAGCAGTGTGGCCAACTAATGCAGGAAGACTGTCAACATCGTGAGCAACAACAGCAGCAGGAAGAGTGTTCACAGTGTGACCACACCACTACCAGGAAGTGTTACCAACAATACCTGCAGGAAGGGTGTTACTGTGTGACCAGCAATACCTACAGGAAGGGTGTTACTGTGTAACCAACAATACCTACAGGAAGGGTGTTACTGTGTGACCAACAATACCTACAGGAAGGGTGTTACTGTGTAACCAACAATACCTACAGGAAGGGTTACTGTGTGACCAACAATACCTACAGGAAGGGTTATTGTGTGACCAACAATACCTACAGGAAGGGTTACTGTGTGACTCAACACCAAGGACACCATGTCAGGCTGACACAGCACTGGAACCTGCACATCCGATCAACGGCCTGACTGCTCCAGTACAGAGCAGCCTCTGCGCATGCCTACGTTCTGCACGTACAACAGGCGTTCTTCAAGAAAACAGTGTGTGCACTTTGATCAAAACAAACTGACCCGCATAAAACACACAGACACACAGACCACACACACACACACTATATATATATATATATATATATATATATATATATATATATATATATATATATATATATATAATCTGTCTCTCCCAGTCTCTCACAAAACACACACACACACACACACACACACACACACACACACACACACACACACACACACACACACAGGGCGAGAGAAAAAGAGAGATGCTGATAAAGCAGAAACAACTGCAGTCGACTGCAGCCCTTAAATTGTCTTTGCAGACCATCGGTGTGTTAGAGGAGACGCAGCCATCAGACAGACGGCCAGCGTAAGGAAGCAGGCCGCAGCCAGCCCATGACAGTGATCACAGCAACGCCGGGCCGCCGCCACAGTGCCCGTTGACCAGCGTCAAGACGTCGTGCACAGCGAGGGCAGAGAGGCCAGCGGCCAAGTCCCACTACAGCTAGCTTGGACTCTTTGGATGGCGCCGCCTTCCTGGCTGTCGGTCACCTGCCGCAGCTCTTTCTTCTTTCTCACCGCTTTCCTTGGCATGTCCGTCCTGTGTGTGTGGGTGGGTGGGTGCGTGCGTGCGTAGGTGTGTGTGTGTGTGTGTGTGTGTGTGTGTGTGTGTGTGTGTGTGTGAGTGTGTGTGTGACTGTGAGTGTGTGTGTGTGTGCGCGCGCGCGCGTGTGTGTGTGTGTGTGGTGTGTGTGTGTGTGTGTGTGTGTGTGTGTGTGTGAGAGAGAGAGAGAGAGAGAGAGAGAGAGAGAGAGAGAGAGGGAGAGTGAGAGAGAGAGTTTGTGTGTGTGTGTGTGCGCGTGCGTGCGTGCGTGCATGTATGTGTATGCGTGTGCGCGCGTTTGTGTGTGCCTGTGTTTGCGTGTCTGTGACAATGTTTGTGTGCGTGCTTATGGGGGGTGGGGGGGAGGGGGCAGAGAGAGAGAGAGAGAGAGAGAGAGCATTTTGTCCCTGCCCGGGTAGCGTGCTTGCCGGTTTGTGTGGAATCACGGGTATATCGGATCGTCCGATGATCCCAGACACCCCACATCTCCCCGATGCCGGGGTGAAGGTGGGCAGGGGCTTGGGGGGGGGGGGGGGGGGGGGCTCTAGGTGGGTCTGAATGGTTATTGAATAATGACCATCCAAAGGAGTTGTTTGCCCGAGGAGGTTGTGTCAGTAGTTACATGATCTTTACATGTCCGTTTTGTCGACTGCCGGTTTGAGGGTGCATGGGGACACTTAAAGTCAGAGTAAACAGTGGACTCCAAACTGACTGGCATCGTATGCATATCTGCGGTCAGCGTGACACAGCTATGGAAGGTCGCCATATCGGTCGATGTGAAGCGCCATTAATCGTGTTTGTGCGAATACTTTTAGAACAGCGTAAAGCCCGCTCTTAACTGGGCGAATGTTTGTTCGCCGAACATACTTCGGAAAGTTCGACGAAGTATGATTCGTTTCTTAATTGAACTTTTAGTTCGCCGAACATGGTTCGGACAGTTCGAAGAATTTACTTGTTCTCAACTGGCTTGTAATGAGATGCTAGCTTCGGCCCGAACTTGCGGCAGACGCGCAGCAGACAGCATGATCGAAAATGTAGGCTAAAGTCAAGTCAAGTCAATATACTTTAATCATCACTCACAGGGTAATTCAACTAACTACTATCTCATTTCTGGGTCTCCGAGAAGCGAATGAAGAACCTAGCGACACCGTCATCCATTTTTATTTTTCTTCATCCACAGGAGAGCTCTGCTCTCAGCCAATCAGAGGCAATGTTCGTCGAATAGGGCGAATGTTCCCAGAACATGTTGAGGAAGCTTTTTGGACCCCGAATATAGCTTCGACGAATACTTCCAACTAGGTTCGCGAAGAAAAGTTCGCCCAATTAAGAACCAACTAGGTTCGCCGAATACTTCCAACTAGGTTCGCGAACAAACATTCGCCCAATTAAGAAGGGGCTTAATACAGTACAATATGTGCCAAAAAGTCCAGTCAAAATTATGGTATCATCTCAGCGCACAGGGAGGCCAATACATGCTCCATTTCGTCTCTCACTGAGACAGTTTCAATGTGTGTCTGACTAACAGTGGTCCTGCCGGTCGACCTCTGACAGGTTGTCTATCGTCCTCTGACTGATAGTGTCTGTTGGTCTGTCGTCTTCTGTCTAACGGTGTCTGATGGTCTGTTGTCCTCTGTCTGATGGTCTGTTGTCCTCAACCTGATGGTGTCGTCCTCTGACTGATAGTGTCTGATGGTCTGTCGTCCTCTGTCTAACGGTGTCTGATGGTCTGTTGTCCTCTGTCTGATGGTCTGTTGTCCTCAATCTGATGGTGTCGTCCTCTGTCTGATGGTGTCTGAGGGTCTGCCGTCTGCTCTACAGTGAAGCCCCGGCCGGTCGGGGATTTGCTCTGTGTACATAATGAGATCCAATAATGAGATCCTGTGCATAATGAGATCCTGTGCATAATGAGATCCTGTGCTTTCGTCTGGTCTTCAACGACAAGGAGATGTCTGCATCCGCCTTGCCTGCTGGTCGTTCCCCAAATCCCATCTCCACTCTTTCCACAAAAGTCTCATACAGGTTCCAGAATCGGTTTGGATGCCTTTCTCATTTCCTGCACTGCTTGGTTTCTGTCAACGGACGTAACTGAAGGATTGGCTCCTTTGTCCAGAAGTAGTCTTTCCTTTCTAAGGCTTAATAAATCATGTGAACTGGGTTACGTGAATATTCTATGTTAATAACCAAACCAATTCATAGCCTGTTTTGCAAGTCCCTCTCACAGTTCACTTATTCTCATCCTTCCGGAGGCTAATGCATCGAGCCTCTTACCTTTAAAACTTTAATCTAGAATGAAGCTTCATATCACCTGGTTTAATTAACATCAGCTGGCACCTTTCACAGAAAAGTCTCAATCTGCGACCGGAAATGCGAAGTAAATTAAGCACCCGTAACGCGTATAATCTACCTGGGGCATGTAATTGCATTCGCTGAAGATAATCACTCTCCGAGACCGCGTGTGACAAGCGATTGTAACCACGTAGGGCCACACGGCTGTGGGCAGCACGACCCGTTATCTGCACTGCCTCAGCCGTGTCGGAAATCGGAACTGGTGGCTCGGTCCTCATGCACGCGCTGCTCCCTTATGGTCTATGGTCTAATAACAATAACGTGCAAGTATTTATAGAGCGAACGAACCTCTAACATAATAGTGGAGCTGGGCGAGCTGTACACTATTCAAATGTAAACTACATAACGACGACTACAGGCAATTCAAATCACTAGAAACTAAACAGGCAAGACCGGCATCACACACCAATATATCTAAACGCGCGCACACACGAACACACACACACACACACACACACACACACACACACGCACACACACACACACACACACACACACACACACACACACACCACACACAACACACACACACACACACACACACACACACACACACACACACACACACACACACACACACACACACACACACACACACACACACACACACACACACACACACACACACACACACACACACACACACACACACATACACACACACACACACACGAACACACAGGGGGAGACGGGAGGGCAGGGGACGAGGAGGGAGAGAATTTGCCAGCAGTGGTAGCATTTAAACAGATGACCTATGACCTTGGCGGATGGATGGACGCCAGTTTCTCAGACACAACCAATCGCGCATGCAATGAACAATTAATACAAAAGAACTTTATTATTCATAACCAATGCATAAAAATGAAATTTGCCTAAGGCATTTCAGCGTAAAAAGGATAAACGCACTTACGCACGTACAAACGCACGCACGCACGCACGCCCCCCCCCCCTCCCCCACACACACACATATCTAGCCATCCACTATTTAACATGATACCATCATAAGCCATATTATTCACAAGAATGACTACTGGCGTTCTAAAACAAGATCCAATCATTAAAACAACCGCATAGTTCACATCTGCACGTACACAAATGCACATACATTCAGTAAATATGAGTGGACAATTGCTGGTGAGATTGACAAAATAGAACAGCTCTAGAGAAATGTACTCACCTATACGACGAAACACAAGGAACAATTAAACACAAGCGCTTTCGACAGACAGCCTGTCGAAAGCGTTTGTGTTTAATTGTTCTCTGTCGAAAGCGCTTGTGATGACTGCATTTCTCTAGAGCTGTTCTATTTAGTACATATGTTTTAACAAACAAACAAACTAATGTTCGAAGAGGCTAAAAATAAATATTTTTAAAGAGAGATCTTTGCTTTTTCCACAAGTCTCATACAAGTTCCGGAATCGGTTTGGGTGTCTTTCTCATTTCCTGCTTGGCTCTGCTTTAAAGACAGACCCTTGCTCTTGAAAAACTATTTCGACCCATCGTGCAAGTGCATCCGTGGAGTGCTGAACATCATTAACTTGTGGCCCCCCCCCCCCCCCCACCCCCACCCCCTGCTGCAGCAGCAGCTCCACAGAGCCCGGCTCCGTCCTGCCGTTGGCCCAGTGACCCCAGAGCCAGGACGGGATGAAGAGCACCACGACTGCCGGCACTGGTTTACGACATCCTTCCTTCAACCACTGCCGTATTGAGTTACGCCATAGGGTCCAGAAAACTGTCAGCTAACGAGCAGTTTTTTGTTGGTGCTCCGACAGTAGTAAGTTTGTTACAAACAACAGATTATATCAGACGTTTGTTTTACGTTGCCATGTTGCTTACGCCAGCTCAAACAAAACCAAAATCGTTTGAATCAACACGGAACTCTTTTTTTCTTCTTCTTTTTTTCTTTTCTTTTTTACTCGGGGTGGATGCGTCTCATGTTTACGTGCGTGCTTGGGCGCTAGGTTGCTTCCACAGTCTTATCAGTACCCAAACTCCAAGCACTGGTTTACGACATCCTTCCTTCAACCACTGCCGTATTTAGTTACGCTACAGGGTCCAGAAAACTGTCAGCTAACGAGCAGTTTTTGTTGTTGTTTTTGTTGGTGGTAGTGCTCAAGCAGTAGTAAGTCTGTTACAAACAATTCAAATTATATCAGACGTTTGTTTTATAACTGCACCATGTTGCTAACGCCAGCTCAGATAAAACCAAAATCGTTTGAATCGAGACGGAACTCTTTCTACACGGGGTGGATGCGCCTCGTGTTTACGTGCGTTCTTGGGCGCTAGGTTGCTTCTACAGTCTTCTACCCGAACCTTTCGGAGGGCGCTGACCGCGTCGCTGGACAGCTGCGCGGAGATAAAGAGTGCCCCTTCAGTGGCGTAACTAAATCTGGCAGACTGTGGAGGAAGGTGCCGGAAAGCGATGCTCGGAGTGTACCGGGGAAGAAGCGCAGTTCCGGTGGGCGCCGTTGAGGGACGGGTTAGCCCACGGGCATCGGGATCTCGCCAGTCAAAACAGCCCTCTTCCGTCTCTACAGTCCGTGAAAACTAGGCCTGCTAAGAGAGGGTCTAGCGCTCGAGTGACGTCACATGTTGAGTAAAGGAGACACAATGACACGTATATTTGACGTCACACGTTCTGCAAGGAAGCAATGACACGTACATGTCATGATGTGAGCCGAGTGATGTCACACATTCTACAAGAGACAATGACCTCAACATTTGCAGTTGTAAGCAGAGTGACGTCACACGTTCTACGAGAGACGGGCACGTACATCTGATACTGTGAGAAGTGACGTCACGCGTTCTACAAGAGACAATGACATGTACATGAGACGTTGTGAGCCTAATGACGTCACGCGTTCAACAAGAAACAATGACCTTTACATATGAAGATATGAGCAGAGTGAAGTCACGCATTCTACAAGAGACAATGCCCTATACATGTGAAGTTGTGAGCAGAGTGACGTCACGCGTTCTACAAGAGACAGTGACCTGTACATGTGACAGTATGAGCAAATACAAAGATACAAGAGACAGTGACCTGTACATGTGACAGTGACCGGTACATCACGGGTGGCAGCGGGACGCCGTTATAGCCTGTAAGCTGCGAGCTGTCTCGTGGCTTTGGCCGCGACCGCCCCAATTAGTCAAAGATTAAAATGGCTCCACAACCCCCCCCCCCCACCACACCCACACACACCCACACACACCACACCACACCCCCAACCCCACCTTCTGTGCTGGAATCCTGGTGGCCGCCAAGGAAGCCCACCAGCTGAACGAAGCTCAGTGACCTTTGAGATACGTCACTCTCATTTTGTCCCTGCTGTCCCATCTCTCATGACCCAGCTGTCCCAGTCACCAACCATATCTGGCCCTATCTCCTTTTTTTTCCTGCTAATTTGTTGCGGTTCTTCCGCACATTATGGTTACTGATTCTATGTGTGTGTGTGTGTGTGTGTGTGTGTGTGTGTGTGTGTGTGTTGTGTGGTGAGAGAGAGAGAGAGAGAGAGAGAGAGAGAGAGAGAGAGAGAGAGAGAGAGAGAGAGAGAGAGTGTGCGTGCGTGCGTGCGTGCGTGCGTGCGTGCGTGTGCGTGTGTGTGTGTGTGTGTGTGTGTGTTTCTCTTTGTGTGTATCTATGTGATGCCGTACCAATGTTAAGTGAATGGATGGAGGATGCTTAATCATTAAAAACAGCTGCCAAATGGAGCTCAAGGCGGTTGATGTGAATCTAGATTCTGGATCAGGTCAAGGTGCCATTTGCACGACCTTGAACCCATCACGCTTAGGCCGGTCTCTTGGGGAAGCCCACGTTTCACATAATCTCTTCTGGCGTAACCTCGTCTGCTGTATATCTCTGATCTCCACACGTATCTAATTTAAAATAAATGGAGAAAAAAAGGATATGTCGCTGGAGTCGTTTGGCACCATGGAAGATTTGTTTGGCATTAAGTGCAGCTACGACTGTGGTTTCATGAACAGCCTGCTGCTGACGAATTGAAACGAATGTGAAGCGTGAACCCGGAGTGTCGAGAGTGGGGCGACACCTAGGAAAGCGGAGAAAAAGACAGTAGGGAGGGAGGAAAAACAGAAAGACGGGAGAGATCGATAGTGGCCTCCCAGCGCTCAAAAACAACAGGACTAAACAAAAGAAAAGCCAGCAACAAAAGGCAGGATGTTGGTGCCCGAGCTCTACCGTTAATTTCTCAACTCTTGTTTCTTGGTTTTTGTTTTCTTGTTTGTTATATTTAACAGTGCGATTAGTTCATGACTGAAGCAACGGGTGCGAACAGCTCCTTTCCATCTATCTTTCTGTCTCTGCCTCTGTCTGTCTGTCTGTCTCTCTGTGTTGTGTGTGTGTGTGTGTGTGTGTGTGTGTCTCTCTCTCTCTCTCTCTCTCTCTCTCTCTCTCTCTCTCTCTCTCTCTCTCTCACACACACACACACACACACACACACACACACACACACACACACACACACACACTCTCTCTCTCTCTCTCTCTCTCTCTCACACACACACACACACACACACACACACACACACACACACACACACTCTCTCTCTCTCTGTTTAAAGACGCCGCCGACTTAATTGATGTAGACATTGAGGCTGCACTTTCCAAATTCACGGATGGGATCCGTAAAGCAGGGCACTGTATGCAAAGAACCGTTACAGTCGGTAAAGATAAAGGTAGCCCTTGGTTTGATGGTGAGTTTAAAAATAAACGACGCCTCGTACGGCAGTGCTTGAGAAGATATCACAAATCAAACGGAACTGATGCTAGGGACCAGAGGATTGCTTATACAAAACAAAGGCAAGAGTACAAACGCTTTTTGAAAGAAAAGAAAGCAGAGCATAAAAACCAGATTATTAAAATTCTTGAGGATAGTGGAAAAGACCCCAGAAAGTTCTGGAGTACAATTAAATCTGTTATCAGCAAAGGTTCAGTGCCTAGTGCGATTACTTCGGATGAATGGTTTCGTCACTTTTACGAAGTTTTTAATTTGGACTATACTGCTGTAGAAACTAGTTTTGATGACAGCATCAGAAACGAGGTTGATATAGAACTGCACGGTGTTTCCGATATATTAGAGGTTGACAGAACGCAGCTAGAGGTGCTTGATGCCATTAGAGCCTTAAAGAACAATAAAGCCCCAGGTCCGGATGGCCTTAGCGGTGAATTCTATAAGTATGCAGCTCCTTGTGTTGTTGAGTTTCTCACACAGTACTTTAATAAGCTTTTTGATACAGGAACGTTGTAATTCAACCAATACATAAGAAAGGGGACATCAATTCTCCCGACAACTACAGGGGTATTTCTCTCCTTAATGTTAGTGGAAAACTGTACAGCTATATCTTAAATAAGCGTTTAACATGGCTTGAGGATAATAGATTGATAAATGAAACAAAGGCTGGGTTCAGAAAGGGTTATAGTACAGTCGATCATGTTTTTACTCTTTTGGCCTTGATACAGAGGCAATTGCTAACTCATGGCAAGCTATATGCTGCCTTTATAGACTTCAAAAAAGCCTTTGATTTCGTTGATAGGAATCGTCTCTGGGATGTACTTCGAAAAAATGGTGTGAAGGGAAGAATGTATAGAGCTATAAAAAGTATGTATAGTGTCGTAAAAGCAAGGGTTCGCGTCGGTGGCGACCTCACAGAACCGTTTATGTGTCCTCGAGGATTGAAACAGGGGGAAATATGCAGCCCGATTTTGTTTTCACTTTTTATTAATGAACTTGCAAATGAGATCATACAAAAAGGTAAACATGGTATATCCCTATTCCCTGACCTAATTCAGATGTTGATCATGCTTTTTGCAGATGACGTGATACTTTTGTCATTTACCATAACTGGCCTTCAGCATCAACTTAACATTTTGAATGACACTGCAAATAACCTCGGTCTTGTTGTAAATCTTAGCAAGTCGAACGTTGTTGTTTTTAGAAATGGTGGACATCTCGCTTTAAGAGAGAAGTGGTTCTACAATGGAACAAGACTAGCAGTTGTTAATCAATATAAATACTTGGGCGTGATATTTTCTGCGGGACTAACATTTTCCTACTGCCTCGAAGATATGGCCAGCAGAGCCAGAAAGGGGGTCATAGGTATTCTGAAGCTTTTGTGGACTTTAGCCGAGCAGTAACCTACACTATTGTTTAGACTTTTTGATTGTCGAATTCAACCCATGTTAACATATGGTGCTGAAGTTTGGGGTATTATGGCTGACCACTGCACAATCGAAAGAGTGCATTTATTTGCAATTAAACGATTGCTTAATGTTAGTACAAGAACACCTAGTGCACTAGTCTATGGAGAAACTGAGAGATACCCTCTTTATGTAATAACTTATGTGAAATGCATTAAATATTGGTTAAACCTTGTGAGAATGCCAGAGAACCGCCTTCCTATAAAGGCATATAAAATGCTTTATGCTTTGCATTCTAAGAATAAGAATAACTGGGTGTCACACGTGTGCTTTACGTTGTACCGATACGGGTTTGGATTTGTCTGGGAAAACCAAGGTGTGTGTGATGTGAGTAACTTTATACGTGAATTTAGACAGAGGTTGGGTGATTGTTTTCTTCAAGAATGGCATAGTGGTATGGTTTCAAGGGATCGCCTTGCTTTCTACTCCTCGTTCAAACAAAGTCATTCCCTTGCCGATTATTTGTGTATCATAAAGAAAGCTGTTCTAAGAAGGAATTTGATTAGATTTAGACTAGGAGTGTCTCCTCTTAAGGCCCGCCGTCTACGATACACAGACAGATCACAAGGAAATTATACATGCCCATTTTGTAAAGACTCTGACGAAACAGAAATTCGTTTCCTCTTTGTATGTCCAAAATATAAAACGCTCAGGGAAACCTACTTGCTTGAAAAGTTCTATCTCCGTCCATCTGCGTTTAAAATGGCAATTTTACTAGCAGATGCAAGGCAGACCTTACCACTTGCTATCTTTATCTCTAAGGCATTCGAATTGAGATCGTCTGCGGTCCCTTATCACTTAATACCTTGGATGCCACTCCTTAAGTATGTTTCATATTTGATTATGCATATGAACTATGTGTTTTTGTGTGCGCGTGCGTGTTGCCAAATTGTGTGTGTGCGTGCGTGCGTGCGGTGCGTGTGTGCGTGTGTGTGTGTGTGTGTGTGTGGAGGCGTGCCAGTATGGGTGCGTGTGAGTGTTGTCTTGGTTATTGTCAATATGTATATGGATAGATATTGATTTTGTGTATCCATGTATTGCATTACTTCCCCGATTACTCCCAATTTGACACGGGCAGGTGGCCTAGTTCAGTAAACCATTCGTTCGTTCCTTCTCTCTCTCTCTCTCTCTCTCTCTCTCTCTCTCTCTCTCTCTCTCTCTCTCTCTCACACACACACACACACACACAAAAGTGCGTGTTGTGTGAAAGCAAATACAGCCCAAATAAGATATGAATAATATGAAGCACTGGTACAAATCGAGCCAGCCAAAATCATGTGAATAAATGAAGAATGAATAGAGAGATGGCAGAGTAGTTGCAAGTTGCTCATAAATATCTGAAATGTTGCATAGGAAGGAAAGTTCGTAGCGGATGAGTGAGGGATGAATCTTGGAGCGAAAGGAAAATGAATGGCAGTTAAAATTTGAATATGTCCATACTACTACCGAATGTGACTCGTTTAAATGGGCCAATGGCCTTTATTCATCAAGCCATCAATCAGTCAATCAATCAGTCAATCTCTCTCTCTCTCTCTCTCTCTCTCTCTCCACACACACACACACACACACACACAACACACACACACTCTGTCTCTCTCTCTCTCCGTCTCTCTCTCTCTCTCCCTCACTCCCCCCCCCCTCTCTCTCTCTCTCCCTCTCTTTCTCCTTCTCCCCTCGGAGATACGTCAGTATTTCATTATTCAGTGTACATGTCCTCACTGATAGAAATCTGCTACAGCGATTTTTTCCTCTCTGCGAAATGGGATAAAGCCAACACTGAATTATAATGAAGAACGGTTAGGCGAAGCGGCACTAGACGAAATGACGTTGTGCAAATGGAGATAGGGCGGGGGGGGGGGGAGGGGGGAGAGAGGGGGGGGCTAAGGGAGAGGCAAATGGAGATAGGGCGGGGGAGGGGTGGGGGCTAAAGGGAGAGGCAAATGGAGATAGGGCGGTGGGGGGGGCTAAGGGAGAGGCAAATGGAGATAGGGCGGGGGGCTAAAGGGAGAGACAAACGGAGATAGGGCGTGGGGCTAAAGGGAGAGACAAACGGAGATAGGGCAGGGGGGCTAAAGGGAGAGACAAACGGAGATACGGCGTGGGGCTAAAGGGAGAGACAAACGGAGATAGGGCGTGGGGCTAAAGGGGCAAGAGAGACAAGCACTGAGAAAGGGCAGGGGGGCTAAAGGGAGAAACAAATGGAGATAGGGCGTGGGGCTAAAGGGAGAGGCAAATGGAGATAGGGCGTGGGGCTAAAGGGAGAGACAAATGGAGATAGGGCGTGGGGCTAAAGGGAGAGGTAAGTGGAGAAAGGGGGGGGCTAAAGGCAGAGGCAAATGGAGAAAGGGGGTAGGGGGCTGAAAGGGAGAGGCAAATGGAATAGGGCAGGGGGCTAAAGGGAGAGGCAAATGGAGATAGGGCAGGGGGGCTAAAGGGAGAGGCAAATGGAGATAGGGAGGGGGGCTAAAGGGAGAGGCAAATGGAGATAGGGAGGGGGGCTAAAGGGAGAGGCAAATGGAGATGGAGGGCAAAAGGGGGGCTAAAGGGAGAGGCAAATGGAGATAGGGCAGGGGGGCTAAAGGGAGAGGCAAATGGAGATAGGGCAGGGGGGCTAAAGGGAGAGACAAATGGAGATGGGGGGGGGCTAAAGGGAGAGGCAAATGGAGATAGGGAGTGGGGCTAAAGGGAGAGACAAATGGAGATAGGGCAGGGGGGCTAAAGGGAGAGACAAATGGCGATAGGGCAGGGGGGCTAAAGGGAGAGACAAATGGAGATAGGGCAGGGGGGCTAAAGGGAGACGCAAATGGCGAAAGGGGGGCTAAAGGGAGGGTAAATGGAGAAAGGGCGGGGGGCTAAAGGAGAGGCAAATGGAGATGGGGGCGGGGGGGTTGGGGGGGGGGGCTAAAGGGAGAGGCAAATGGAGAAAGGGTGAGGGGGGCTAAAGGGAGAGGCAAATGGAGATGTGGGCGGGGGGGGGGGGGGCTAAAGGGAGAAGCAGATGGAGATAGGGCGTCGGGGCTAAAGGGAGAGGCAAATGGAGATAGGTCATGAATCGAGGGAAATGGAGACACATTACGTCATGAATCGAGCGTCTACCGAGGGCGCAGACCATCTGTACAATGCTGCACTGTGTTGTAGGAATGAACCAACTCTTCTAAACTGTCAGCAATACACAACTTTACTGTTCCTATAATGAACATCGTTTGGCAGCTCACGTAAAACAGAGAACTCGAACTCGAACTCGAAAACTTTATTTTCCAAGGATTGTAGTTTAGGTTCATTTAGACCTGTGTAACAACTAGTCCTTGCTAAGCTACTGATTAATTGACAAAAGGAGGGGGGGGGGGGGGGTAGAAGACAAAAATATTAACTTTACAATCTCGATTAACATTTAAACAGAATAAACACTATACAAAAAAGTAAGAGAGAGAGAGAGAGAGAGAGAGAGAGAGAGAGAGAGAGAGAGAGAGAGAGAGAGAGAGAGAGACACACCACCCTCACACACACACACACACACACCACACACACACACACACACGCACACATTGGGAGAAAATACACGAACGGCGATCTGGTGCATTTGGCTAAAAAACACTAAGAGTAACACTCATGTCTATTCCGCACCCAATTTAGGAAGCGGTCAGATCATAATCTTAACGGGAGTTCCGTGTCCGTGCGGTCGGCACGTTGCACAACAAGCGGGCCAAGAAAACAGTCAGAGTGTTGGCTGACGAGCACAGATGTCAGTCACCGTGGTGCAGAGCTCACTGCAGCTCATCGATCTCCTCCTCCTCCTCCTCAAATATGCTCCACGTTTGCGGAGCGTTGGCCAATAAGGCTCGGGAAGCAGAGCGTTGGGGGACCGAGCCGAAAGAAGTCACAGCGCCGAGCAGCAATCCCCGAGCAGAGCGACGGGCCGCTTGTTGCCGCACGGCCGGCACGCTGGTGGGACGAGGCAGCGGAGAAAATCACTCTTCTCGGCTTGACGACACGGCGCTCCGACACGGCGCTTCATCCCCAGTCCTCTTTGAAGCCAGCTAATTGACAGGGATGTGGGGCTGGAGGCCGAGGGGGACTGGGGGGGAGGAGGGCTTGATAGGAGGGGAGGAGGGGGGGGGGCATGTGGGACTGAACCATATCGCATTCACTGAGGGGGGTGAGGAGGGGGGGGGGGGGGGGCATGTGGGACTGAACCAATCGCAGTCGCTGGGGGGGGGGGGGGGGGGGGGGACTGAACCACATCACATTTACTGGGGGGGGGGGGGAAGGATGGGGATGACATTGCACTGGGGGGGGGGGGGAGATGTGGGACTGAACCATATCGCATTCACTGAGGAGGGAGGAGGGGAGGGGGGCATGTGGGACTGAACCATATCGCATCACTGGAGATGTGGGACTGAACCATATCGCATTCACTAGGTCGTGCTGGCTCTCCTCTCTTGGCCATTGTGACTTGGCTGTGCCTCATGCGCTGCAAAACACCAAGTGTATCAGAAGTGAGCTTCGAGCCAAACACAGGAGACACGGGTTTAGGACCCAGTTTTTGTAAACTGCCTTTTTTGCACCGGACACTGTGCATGGCGGCGTTTCCAAAACTTGACATCCATGTGCTGACCGGCACATAGCGTCATGCTGCGCCTGTCGCGTCCACCCGCAATGGTGTACTGTGCACGTAGAAATGAAGGTCCCCTGTGTTGAGAAATCACATCTGACAAATGTTCTCCCGTTAAAGCCTGGAGTAGGTCAGAATATAGCCCTGCGTGCTTCGCCCACTGCCAGGAATTTCACCCTTGTCCTCACTGCTACCTTCCCGGATCAGTCACCTTTATGTGACAGACAGCTTTGAAGTGGTGTGTAGATACTGAAGTGGCGGGTAGACTTTCAAGTGGCGGGTGGACTTTGAAGTGACGGGTAGAGGATTCTGAAGTGACGGGTAGACTTTAAAGTGACTTATAGAGGATGTTGTAGTGACCGGCAGATTTGAAATGACGTGTAGAGGACTTTGATGACGGGTAGACTTTGAAGTGACGTGTAGAGGACTTTGAAGTGACGGGTAGACTTTGAAGTGACAGGTAGACTTTGAACTGACGGGTAGACTTTGAAGTGGCAGGTAGACTTTGAAATGACGTGTTGAGGCCTTTGAAGTGCCGAGTAGACTTTGAAGTGACGTGTAGAGGACTCTGAAGTGATGTGTTGATGACGTTAAGTAATAATAATGGACATTTGTAAGCGCCCCACCAAAAAATATCAACATATTTTAACAGCCCAACACGCGGGTGGATGACTCTGGAGTGACGGGTAGAGGACGATGAAGTGACGGGTAGATCACTTTGAAGTAACAGGTGGATCACTTTGAAATGACAGGTAGAGGACATTAAAGTGACAGGTAGTGGGCTTTAAAGTGACGGGTAGAGGACCAACACCAATACAGCATGTGATGACGGCAGTGACGGACGGGTAGAGCGGACAACGGGGGGGGGGGGGGGGGGGCTCCTATGTAAAGAAGAACATACCAAAGATCAGTTTAGGTGGAATTCTGCCCAGACGATACATTCTGAACGTCTCGATCTTTCGAATCGAGCAGAGAACGGTGTTGCACCATTACGAGCCAGGGTCTTGCTATTTTTAAGGTTACGGTCAGTTTCAAAATATGATTTTTCAGACTATATCTTGTGAAGCGCCCAGCGTTTTGTAACCAAACTTGGAATGTAGATGCATCATCACGATCCGTAATGTCAGGCGCAACATTGATTTGCTACCGCAAAGGTCAAAGTCACAGTGAGGGCTCATAAGGCGAGAGAGAGAGAGAGAGAGAGAGAGAGAGAGAGAGAGAGAGAGAGAGAGAGAGAGAGAGAGAGAGAGAGAGAGAAAAAGGTGAAAAAAGGCTGTTTCTGCTATATCTTCTGAACTGTAGATATGTAAGTAACTTGTTTTCAAGTTATATATGCTAGAACTAGTCAGCACATTAAAAATAATGCCGACACGTGAGGTAAGCAAGTAACTTGGCTTTTTACACCCAGTCAACCAGTACGGTTACATCAGGGCGAAACACATTTCTGAAACGTCAGGTTTCCCGTCAGTTATCAGTCAATGATTGTGACGTGTTGCCGACAGGTACGTTATCCCGTCTGTCATCAGTAGTGATTGTGAGGCTCTACTGACAGGCGAGGTGGCCCGTCAGTTATTAGTCAGTGATTGTGACGTATTGCCAATAGGTACGTTAGCCGTCTGTTATCAATAGTGATTGTGAGACTCTACTGACAATTATTAGTCAGTGATTGTGAGGCACTACTGACAGGCGAAGTGGCCCGTCAGTTATTAGTCAGTGACTGTGAGGCACTACTGACAGGCGAGGTGGCCCCTAAGTTATTAGTCAGTGACTGTGAGGCACTACTGACAGGCGAGGTGGCCCGTCAGTTATTAGTCAGTGACTGTGAGGCACTACTGACAGGCGAGGTGGCCCGTCAGTTATTATTCAGTGACTGTGAGGCACTACTGACAGGCGAGGTGGCCCGTCAGTTATTAGTCAGTGACTGTGAGGCACTACTGACAGGCGAGGTGGCCCGTCAGTTATTAGTCAGTGACTGTGAGGCACTACTGACAGGCGAGGTGGCCCGTCAGTTATTAGTGGATTGTGAGGCATTACTGACAGGCGAGGTGGCCCGTCAGTTATTAGTGATTGTGAGGCACTACTGACACACGAGGTGGCCCGTCAGTTATTAGTCAGTGATTGTGAGACACTACTGACAGGCGAGGTGGCCCGTCAGTTATTAGTCAGTGATTGTGAGGCACTACCGACAGGCGAGGTGGCCCGTCAGTTATTAGTCAGTGATTGTGAGGCACTACTGACAGGCGAGGTGGCCCGTCAGTTATTAGTGATTGTGAGGCATTACTGACAGGCGAGGTGGCCCGTCAGTTATTAGTGATTGTGAGGCACTACTGACAGGCGAGGTGGCCCGTCAGTTATTAGTCAGTGATTGTGACGTATTGCCAATAGGTACGTTAACAGATTGTGAGGCTCTACTGACAATTATTAGTCAGTGACTGTGAGGCTCTACTGACAGGCGAGGTGGCCCGTCAATTATTAGTCAGTGATTGTGAGGTTTAGCTGACGGGTGAGGTGTGTAACGGGCGGTTGCCACACGAGAAGGCTGGCGTCTCACGTGCAGGTGTGCAGGTCTGCAGGCTGCGCTGGGTCGACAGGAAATGAAAGCCGTGTGGCTAGCTGTTCATTTCCGAGGGTTTGCATCACGAGTCAAGTGCATGCTGCTGTCATCAAATGACCCCTCGGGCCCACAGCGCCGTCTGGTCTATAATCAACCGACTCGTCCCCGGGAAATGCATACCACTTTGCGGAACGAGCAGGAACCTGACCCCAAGGGCAGCGTCGGGAAACCTGACCCCAAGGACAGCGTTAGGAAGCCTGACTTCAAGGACAGCGTAAGGAAACCTGACCTCAAGGGCAGCGTCGGGAAACCTGACCCCAAGGACAGCCTAAGAACACCTGACCCTAAGGACAGCGTAAGGAAACCTGACCTCAAGGACAGCGTAAGGAAACCTGACCTCAAGGACATGTAACAGCGGTGTTATGCCCTCTTGAACTATCGCGATGAACGCCCTGCGAGGCCACATAATCTATCGATCGCCCTTGCTGTTTGCTGTTGGGGAGTGAAGTTATGAGGGTCAGCTACGGCCGGACTGTGGTCACCGGCAGCACGACGGGGCTCGTCGACAGATGGGCTGGACTTAACGAACCTCCCTCGGACAAAGAAACGTGCTTCTTTTGATGTTGCAATTTATGGGCAACTGGAGGGTGCCACGAGTCGCGGCGGGGAGATAATCCCGGAATTACAGCGAGAGAGTAGACATCGGTCCGTGCTGGGCAGGACAGTAATTAGGCATAAGCTCAGGCTCAGCATCTCTTTAGAGTTTCATTTAGGGTGTCATTTTAAGCATGATCTTCGCTATTGTATCCACAAAGTTCATTTCAGGAAAAGAAATAAGAAAAAGAAAAGAAAAAAAGAAAGAAAAACAAACAAACAAAAAAACACTAGACTATCATGTTTTGGTCTCATTTTGTTTGAGTGCCTGTAACTGTTTTGTATATCCGGTGTGTTGGCGGCTCTGTTCCAGACAGCGTGAGGACACCTGACCCCAAGGACAGCGTGAGGACACCTGACCCCAAGGACAGCGTGAGGACACCTGACCCCAAGGACAGCGTGAGGACACCTGACCCCAAGGACAGCGTGAGGACACCTGACCCCAAGGACAGCGTGAGGACACCTGACCCCAAGGACAGCGTGAGGACACCTGACCCCTGCCATCACGATCAACTCCGCGCCCAACCCTCTCCCTCCTGTCAATTCATATTCATATTTGTCTTGGCTTTGTCCTAGTTTTGCTCTATTTGAAGGTTGCGAAGTTTCAGACAGTAATAGTTTCTATAATTATTCGTATTTTGTTTTGCCACAATTACATGTACTTTGTCGCACTG
>JABMCL010001594.1:1210000-1217500 GCA_018857735.1 Alviniconcha marisindica
ACACTGTATGTCTAGTGGGGTCTACAACACCCTGTGTTCATATCCCTGTGTTCATACAGCTACACTGTATGTCTAGTGGGGTCTACAACACCCTGTGTTCATATCCCTGTGTTCATACAGGTACACAGTGGGGTCCACAACACCCTGTGTTCATGTGTTCAGGATCACATAAGGAGGACTATAACAATACCCTGACCAGCCAGGAGGAATGGAGCAGTACCCTGACCACCCAAAGAAGAACGGAATACCCTGACCACCCAAAGAAGAACGGAATACCCTGACCACCCAAAGAAGAACGGAATACCCTGACCACCCAAGGAAGACTATAACAATACCCAGACCACCTCAGGAGGAATGGAGCAGTACCCTGACCACCCCATGAGGAATGGAGTAATACCCTGACCACCCCATGAAGAATGGTGCTATACCCGGAACACCCCACGAGGAATGGAGTAATACCCTGACCACCCCATGAGGAATGGAGTAATACCCTGACCACCCCATGAGGAATGGTGCTATACCCGGAACACCCCATGAGGAATGGAGTAATACCCTGACCACCCCATGAGGAATGGTGCTATACCCGGAACACCCCATGAGGAATGGAGTAATACCCTGACCACCCCATGAAGAATGGTGCTATACCCGGAACACCCCATGAGGAATGGAGTAATACCCTGACCACCCCATGAAGAATGGTGCTATACCCGGAACACCCCATGAGGAATGGAGTAATACCCTGACCACCCCATGAGGAATGGTGCAATACCTGGAACACGCCATGAGGAATGGAGCAGTACCCTGACCACCCCATGAGGAATGGAGTAATACCCGGAACACCCCATGAGGAATGGAGCAGTACCCTGACCACCCCATGAGGAATGGTGCAATACCCGGAACACCCCATGAGGAATGGAGCAGTACCCTGACCACCCCATGAGGAATGGAGTAATACCCGGAACACGCCATGAGGAATGGAGCAGTACCCTGACCACCCCATGAGGAATGGTGCAATACCCGGAACACCCCATGAGGAATGGAGTAATACCCGGAACACCCCATGAGGAATGGAGTAATACCCGGAACACGCCATGAGGAATGGAGCAGTACCCTGACCACCCCATGAGGAATGGAGTAATACCCGGAACACCCCATGAGGAATGGAGCAGTACCCTGACCACCCCATGAGGAATGGTGCAATACCCTGACCACCCCATGAGGAATGGAGTAATACCCGGAACACCCCATGAGGAATGGTGCAATACCTGGAACACCCCGTGTGAATGTCAGGACTGTGGCTGTGCAACACGTGACCATGTTACTGAGTGCAATTCCTCGTCCATCGACCAGGAGCCGAAAAGGAGAAAAATGTGCTGCAGAATGGCTGGATCCGGTGAGGGACCCTCGTTCTCTTGAAAGATTTAAAACTCTAATTGTTAGATAGGGCTGAGATAGGGCTATGGATTCGCGCTGCTTCGAGCTAAGACCCAGCACGTGGCTGCTGGCCGCCGGTTGAGTGGATCAGTGGGTGCGGCCATCGATCTCGCCGTCCTCAGCAGCTGATCGCTGCAGTTACTGAGTCATTCACACTCGCCGAATCCCCATCTCAGTCGATCCATCGGCCAAACGGAATCGAGGGAGCCGAGGAAATGGCGGACCTGGGGAGAGATTTGTGTCCTACTTAAGCACCTCCGGGCCTGCGCTGGGTGTGCATGAACGCGGCCTGCACGAACAGAGGCATGAATAACCGCATGAGCATGGGCGCAGGGGCATGCACAGAGGGGCATCATCACACGGACATCAAAACAGAGGCGCCCATCTACCGCACAAGGAGGGAGCACAGGGCGCTTTACAATAACACTAACAACACACACACTCGCGCGTCAGATGGGGGGATAGGCACGGCTGTGAAAAACAGTTTAGAAATAGGTATCGAACAGGTGTGGGTGACTTATAAAAGAGGAGGCATAATCAGAGTGGCGGAGTGTTTGAGGCAAACTGATGACGTGTGTATGACCACACAGGCATCATCACACGGATATGACCACTCACGCACGACCACAGGAGCATGACCACACATGCATGGGCATAAGGCCAGGGCATGATGGCGTCCTTGCTGCTGACCGCCTCGCGTCGGACAGGAAATTCCGATTTTGACCAGACCGAAGCCGACACAGACAACTAGACAACGTGCCGACAGTCCCAACGACACATACAACTAGACAAGGTGCCGACAGTCCCAACGACACAGACAACTAGACAACGTGCCGACAGTCCCAACGACACAGACAACTAGACAACGTGCCGACAGTCCCAACGACACATACAACTAGACAACGTGCCGACAGTCCCGACAGTCCCAGCAACACAGACAACCAGACAACGTGCCGACAGTCCCGACAGTCCCAGCGACACAGACAACTAGACAACGTGCCGACAGTCCCGACAGTCCCAACGACACAGACAACTAGACAACGTGCCGACAGTCCCAGCGACACAGACAACTAGACAACGTGCCGACAGTCCCAACGACACAGACAACTAGACAACGTGCCGACAGTCCCAACGACACAGACAACTAGACAACGTGCCGACAGTCCCAGTGACACAGACAACCAGACAACGTGCAGACAGTCCCAACGACACAGACAACTAGACAACGTGCCGACAGTCCCAGCGACACAGGCAACTAGACAACGTGCCGACAGTCCCGACAGTCCCAACGACACAGACAACCAGACAACGTGCCGACAGTCCCGACAGTCCCAACGACACAGACAACTAGACAACGTGCCGACAGTCCCAGCGACACAGACAACCAGACAACGTGCCGACAGTCCCGACAGTCCCAACGACACAGACAACTAGACAACGTGCCGACAGTCCCAGCGACACAGACAACCAGACAACGTGCCGACAGTCCCGACAGTCCCAGCGACACAGACAACTAGACAACGTGCCGACAGTCCCAGCGACACAGACAACTAGACAACGTGCCGACAGTCCCAACGACACAGACAACTAAACAAAGTGCCGACAGTCCCAACGACACAGACAACCAGACAACGTGCCGACAGTCCCGACAGTCCCAACGACACAGACAACTAAACAAAGTGCCGACAGTCCCAACGACACAGACAACCAGACAACGTGCCGACAGTCCCAGCGACACAGACAACTAAACAAAGTGCCGACAGATCCTGACACAATCCAATAAATATTTCCTGTTCACGACATAGTTACAGGCATAAAGATAGACATATTCTACACTTATCCTATTCGATCACTCCGGCCACAGTAGCGGCACCATAGGCAGCCCCGGACCGGCACAGCTCTAACCGTCATTAACCAACTTTTCTCCAAGTTTAAAATAGATCTGGACTGGAGAGACGTCACACAAACACTTTGTGTGACGTCTTTCCAGCGCTAATTAACTCCCTTGTTTATTGATTCTAGACTAGACAGAAATGTGCTGGGCTCCTATTCAAAAGAGGCCGGTCGGGGGTCGGTGGGGGAGGCGGGGGGGGGGGGGGGGGTGATACAAACCGTTGCCGTTGGCTTGGTTTCGTGTGGCTCACTAAAACGAGTCTGTTAATCGTGTCCGTATCAGCAACAGCCGGTGGGCCAGCATACAACACACCACAGCACGTTCCCAAACACGACTACCGCCTGGGAACTCTTGCCGTCAGCGGACTGCTGTAAAACCGTCTTCGTTGTGCAGAAGAACCAACAGGACAAAGAGACGTCACTGCTCGGCCTCAGCAAGAAGGATCGCTAACCCTAACCCTAACCCTCTAACCCTAACCCTAACCTCACGGGTTTACTGTACTGCTCCTCCTCAGCAAAAAGGATCGTTCCTGGACCTCAGGGGTTTACTGTAACTGTACAATTAATAAAGAACAAATTAACATTCGATGTGTATGTGCGTGTGTGTGCGTGCGTGCGTGCGTGCGTGCGTGCGTGCGTGCGTGCGTGCGTGCGTGCGTGCGTGCGTGCGTGCGTGCGTGCGTGTGTGTGTGTGTGTGTGTGTGTGTGTGTGCGTGCGTGCGTGTGTGTGTGTGTGCGTGTGTGTATGTGTTGTGTGTGTGTGTGTGTGTGTGTGTGTGAGAGAGAGAGAGAGAGAGAGAGAGAGAGAGAGAGGAGAGAGAGAGAGAGAGAGAGAGAGAGAGAGAGAGAGAGAGAGAGAGAGAGAGAGGCTGGTTTAAAAGAAATTACCACTGTTTTGATTCTTTGTTCTTGACAATCACGTGGAGTAAACTCTCAAAATAACATGGACGAGGAGGCAGCCATTGTGAATCAAGGAAGAGAACTGCACTGGCTGGAGAGCAGGGAGTGGTTTATTGTTCGAAAGCAAGCTGCGTGCGTTTTTTGTTTTTTGTTTTTTTTTCATTTTCAGAAACATAGGTCGTAATTTTGGACTTCGGGGAAGATTCTGGGCTCAGAGGCAGACGGGGAGAGAAGGCGACCAGAAGGAAGCCTCACAAACCTTCCTCCCGCACATCACCCACATCAACACCACCTGACGTCTCATCACCCACATCAACACCACCTGACGTCTCATCACCCACAGCAACATCACCTGGCCCGTCATCACCCACAGCAACATCACCTGGCCTGTCATCACCCACAGCAACACCACCTGGCGTCTCATCACCCACAGCAACATCACCTGGCCTGTCATCACCCACAGCAACACCACCTGACGTCTCATCACCCACAGCAACACCACCTGACCTGTCATCACCCACATCAACACCACCTGACGTCTCATCACCCACATCAACACCACCTGACGTCTCATCACCCACAGCAACACCACCTGGCCTGTCATCACCCACAGCAACATCACCTGGCCTGTCATCACCCACAGCAACACCACCTGGCCTGTCATCACCCACAGCAACACCACCTGGCCTGTCATCACCCACAGCAACACCACCTGGCCTGTCATCACCCACAGCAACATTACCTGGCCTGTCATCACCCACAGCAACATTACCTGGCCTGTCATTACCCACAGCAACACCACCTGGCCTGTCATCACCCACAGCAACACCACCTGGCCTGTCATCACCCACAGCAACACCACCTGGCCTGTCATCACCCACAGCAACACCACCTGGCCTGTCATCACCCACAGCAACACCACCTGGCCTGTCATCACCCACAGCAACATTACCTGGCCTGTCATTACCCACAGCAACACCACCTGGCCTGTCATCACCCACAGCAACACCACCTGGCCTGTCATCACCCACAGCAACACCACCTGACGTTTCATTGCTTATTCGGCAATGGCAACGACCTCGTCCGGAATCAGCACAACGTCAACATCCTCATTCAGACTCGACACAATGTTCAGTTCGCAGTCTCGTTTAGGTTCAGTACAAAGTTCGCAGTCTCGTTTAGGCTCAGTACAAAGTTCGCAGTCTCGTTTAGGTTCAGTACAAAGTTCGCAGTCTCGTTTAGATTCAGTACAAAGTTCGCAGTCTCGTTTAGGTTCAGTACAAAGTTCGCAGTCTCGTTTAGGTTCAGTACAAAGTTCGCAGTCTCGTTTAGATTCAGTACAAAGTTCGCAGTCTCGTTTAGGCTCAGTACAAAGTTCGCAATCTCCTTTGGATTCAGTACAAAGTTCGCAGTCTCGTTTGGGTTTGACAGCGCTAACAGCCTCGACTGGACATGACACAACGTCAGCAGTCTCGAATGGACACGACACAACGTCAACCGCTTGGACTGGACACGACACAACGTCGACAGTCTCCACTGGACATGACACAACGTCAACAGCCTGGACTGGACATGACACAGCGTCACCAGCCTGGACTGGATATGACACAACGTCACCAGCCTGGACTGGACATGACAGCGTCACCAGCCTGGACTGGACATGACACTGTGTCACCAGCCTGGGCTGGACATGACACTGTGTCACCAGCCTGGGCTGGACATGACACAACGTCACCAGCCTGGGCTGGACATGACACAACATCACCAGCCTGAACTGGACATGACACAACATCAACGGCCTGGACTAGACACGACACCATGCTGAACGCTTTGCCTGGACATGACACAGCCAAATGTCAACAGCCGCCTTTGGACCCAACAGTGCCGTTACCTCGTGACCATCCACATGACAGTCGCTTAAAGCATACTGACTGCTGTAACCACTGACTGCCGTAACCACTGACTGCCGTTACCACTGACTGCTGTAACCACTGACTGCCGTAACCACTGACTGCTGTTACCACTGACTGCCGTAACCACTGACTGCCGTTACCACTGACTGCTGTAACCACTGACTGCCGTAACCACTGACTGCTGTTACCACTGACTGCCGTAACCACTGACTGCCGTTACCACTGACTGCTGTAACCACTGACTGTCGTAACCACTGACTGCCGTTACCACTGACTGCCGTAACCACTGACTGCCGTAACCACTGACTGCCGTGACCAGTCTGTTGGTCTTGAATTTGTCAACCAGCTAGCGACCCTCTGCCAACCACCCCCCCCCCCCCCCCCCCCCCCCCCCCCCCCCCCCTCCACCCTCCCGCCCCTCTTTATATTTCGACCTGTTTCACTGAACCGTGAAATCTCCCGTTTCCAACGCATCAAAACATGAGGCATCCCCATCTGGCGACCGACAAACAAATCCGTCACAACAGTGCGGCCGTCAAAAGAAGCCATCATCGCGCAATTACCGCCGATCACGCCAATCGCTGTCCGGGCGCCCAGCGAGGACAGCGGGCAGCGACACCGTGGAGATCCAAGCGTGACCTCCTTCAGGCCTGCGCCAGGAGGGGTGAAGGTTTCCTCGGGAGCTTTTCCTCCCCGCCTCCTGATCAACGCTGACCCACGGAGCCACTGAGATGGACAGATCGACAAACGGCCAAATCGGATCAGGTCCACAACGAGATCGCAAATTTCTTTGATTTCGGTCAATTCCCCACAGGCCGCAGCGAGTTAACGCGTGCAGCGGAGGAGATAGGGTGTCGGCAGATACCGCGCCGCCCCTCTCTCAGCTACAGCGGTAACCGCCACAGTCTCACGGCTGTCGTGACAAAAACGTCGCACGAAGGCACCACTGTTCCGCACTCTCCTGCGACTACAAACATACCCCCTCTCTCTCATGGATACAAACATACCCCTTTCCCAAACTCACTCCGTAACCCTCGCTTACCGGCAGACAAACAGATCCCTCTCTCTCATGGATACAAACATACCCCTTTCCCAAACTCACTCCGTAACCCTCGCTTACCGGCAGACAAACAGATCCCTCTCTCTCATCGATACAAAAATGTATCTCTCTCTCTCTCATTGATACAAACATACCCCCTCTCTCTCATGGATACAAACATACCCCCTCTCTCTCATGGATACAAACATACCCCTTTCTCTTGTGCATACAAACATACCCTACTCTTTCTTGGATACAAACATACCCCTCTCTCCTATGCACATAAACATACGCCCCGTCTCTCTCTCTCTCTCTCTCTCT
>JABMCL010001594.1:1222500-1235000 GCA_018857735.1 Alviniconcha marisindica
CAACTGAGTTACTGGTTAGCTCTCACGCAACCGGTAAGCACTGAGTTACTGGTTAGCTCTCACGTAGCCGGTAAGCACTGAGTTACTGGTTAGCTCTCACGTAGCCGGTAAGCACTGAGTTACTGGTTAGCTCTCACGTAGCCGGTAAGCACTGAGTTACTGGTTAGCTCTCACGTAGCCGGTAAGCACTGAGTTACTGGTTAGCTCTCACGCAGCCGGTAAGCACTGAGTTACTGGTTAGCTCTCACGCAGCCGGTAAGTACTAAGTGAGTTACTGGTTAGCTCTCACGCAGCCGGTAAGTACTAAGTGAGTTACTGGTTAGCTCTCATGCATCCGGTAAGTACTAAGTGAGTTACTGGTTAGCTCTCACGTAGCCGGTACGCACTGAGTTAATGGTTAGCTCTCACGTAGCCGGTACGCACTAACTGAGTTACTGGTTAGCTCTCACGTAGCCGGTAAGCACTAACTGAGTTACTGGTTAGCTCTCACGCAGCCGGTAAGCACTAACTGAGTTACTGGTTAGCTCTCACGTAGCCGGTAAGCACTAACTGAGTTACTGGTTAGCTCTCACGTAGCCGGTAAGTACTAACTGAGTTACTGGTTAGCTCTCACGTAGCCGGTAAGTACTAACTGAGTTACTGGTTAGCTCTCACGCAGCCGGTTCGCACTGAGTTACTGGTTAGCTCTCATTTAGCCGGTAAGCAATGAGTTACTGGTTAGCTCTAATTTAGCCGGTAAGCAATGAGTTACTGGTTAGCTCTCATTTAGCCGGTAAGCAATGAGTTACTGGTTAGCTCTGAAGCAGCCGGCAAGCACTGAGTTACTGGTTAGCTCTCACGCAGCCGGTACGCACAAAGCCCGGGCAACATTCTCGTCACTGCAGCAGAAAGAGCAGAGGTGCAAATGAGAGGATGTGACGTCTAACCAATCGGTGGCCGCGCGCTAGACAAGCAGTGTGGGCGTCAGCCGCGCCTGTCGGTTCAGTCGGCGGACACAGAGCAGCACCGGCTTTACATGATCCGCAGGCTATATATACAGCTAATCGACAGCGTGTTTTTAATCACAATACCCAGTTTCACGTCTTTCTTTTCATGTCTTTTCCCCGCCGAACAACTGGAGATTAGGGCGGTCCTAATGATTTTTACCGGCGTCAAGCATTGCCTGTTTCTGACAGCATTGCTCAGCTAACGCCGGGCCTTAATTGCACAGTGATTTGTGTCTCACTTCACGTTTCTCAGCTAAAGCCAGGCCTTAATTGCACAGTGATTTGTGTCTTACTTCACGTTTCTCAGCTAAAGTCAGGTCTTAATTGCACAGTGATTTGTTCTTACTTCACGTTTCTCAACTAAAGTAGGGCCTTAACTGCAGTCACCTGTTTCTTACTTACTGTTTTCCAGTTAAGGCCGGGTCTTAGTTGCACAATCACTTGGGACGAGAACAGGCGCAATGCGCACACAGAATTGTTTGTTAACGCGAAGAGAATTGATTGTGACTTTGGTGTGTAGACAGCTTGGCGATAAGATTGAGTGGGACTGCATGTCACTTGGTGACTGAACGGGAAACTGTTCAAGCTTCGTGTCGGAAACAGGAACGCAAAAAACTTGTTTCCGTGACTTTTTTTCCGTACACGAGTTGCAAAGACTTCCAAAGAAAGCATTCAGGCCTTCACAGGCGTCAGTTAAATGTGACGGATGTGCCCATGAAAGGCGCTCAGACGGTCGGTTCACAAAAGACGACTCAAACACAATGAGGAGCATGCGTGGCTATGGACCGACCGACTCCAGGCTTTAAAGGAACATTTGTCAGCTCCGCGCTCTCAACACAGCGGACATGAACGTCTGCAGCCACAGTACCCCAGTGCGGGAGCCACGTTTCCAGTTTGCACACGGTACCCAGCTTAACAGTGTGCGAGGAGTGCGAATCCGCCACCCCTACAGGATGCGTATATAGCCAATGGACCATGAATATATAACACGCACCGCTGAAGACTGAGAATAGGCACCGCTGCAGACAGAGCTGAGGGTAAATAGGCACCGCTGAAGACAGAGCTGAGGGTGAATAGGCACTAAAGAAGACAGGCCTGGGGTATGGGCACCAATGAGAGGTGACAGGCATAAGGAAGACAGTGCTAAAGATCAGTAGGCACCAATGAAGACGGTTGAAGGGAATAAGCACCAATGAAAGCTGGGGGCGAATAGGCATCACTGAAAAAAGGTCTGAACTGGAATAGGCACCACTGAAGACAGGGCTGAAGGGAATAGGCACCACTGAAGAAAGGGCTGAACTGGAATAGGCACCAAGAAGAGGTCAATGGGTACCAATGAAGAAAAGGCTAGAGGTGAATAGGCACCGCTGAAGTCAGGGCTGAAAGTGAATATGCCTGGGGTCAAGACAGATAAGAGTATAATTTCTGCGTCCGCAGTCCCCCGTGGCGGAAGGTGCCGGTGATGACGGTAGGGAGGCGAAGTGCAACCAGAAACCGGAACTGAAGAAGCGCGCCACCTTTCAGAAAGGATTTCTCTCTCGACAAAAGCGGAAAACGGCAATAAATTAGGCAGACACAGGGGCGGGCAGAATGAGCTTCCAATGGGCGTTGGCAGCACCAGACCAATCAAGAAGCCCGCGGGAGCTGGAGTGGACAAGTGCTGTCCTCCATCAGGCGGAGGGCGGCCGTTACTCTCCTCGCTCCCTCCCTGCCCTCCGGGTCCCTTGCAGCCCTGCGGTCTAAAGTGCCACTCACCATGGCCGTTCAGCGGACGATCGGTAGTCGGTCGGCAAACAGACACAGCCAGGCTTCAACCCAAACTCCAAGCACCGGTTTACGACATCCTTCCTTCAACCACTGCCGTATTTAGTTACGCCGTAGGTCCCAGAAAACTGTCAGCTAACGAGCAGGTTTTGTTGTTGTTGTTGTTTTGTTGTTGTTGGTGCTCAAACAGTAGTAAGTTTGTTACACCATAGGGTCCAGAAAACTGTCATCTAACGAGCAGTTTTTTTGTTGGTGCTCAAACATTAGTAAGTTTGTTACAAACAACTCAAATTATACCAGACGTTTGTTTTATAACTGACCATGTTGCTTACGCCAGCTCAAATAAAACCAAAAATAATCGTTTGAATCGAGACGGAACTTCTTTTTTTACCCAGGGTGGATGCGTCTCATGTTTACGTGCGTGCTTAGGCGTTTGGTTGCTTCTACAGTCATAGTACCCAAACTTTTCGGAGGGCGCTGACCGCATCGGTGGACAGGTGCGCGGAGATAAAGAGTGCCCCTTCAGTGGCGTAACCAAATCTGGCAGAGTTTGGAGGCAGGTGCCGGAAAGCGATGCTGGGAGTGTGGCTTCAACCCGCGGCATGGAACAAACAGTCAAATGCCGAGCTTCGCTGATTGTGTACTGTTGGTTACCTGGCCTCGTATGCAACAAAAAAGAATAGCAGACTTATTCTGAAATAACCGCTTTTCCGAATAAAATACCACCAGTTTCGCATGCAACAAAATGGAATACCTATTCCTTCGCGGTGTTTCGGAATAACGTTATTAGGCTCAGTCGGGTCCCAAAAACGCGAGCACAGCTCAATGATGGCGGCGTTGTTTATGTACGGGCGTGGCCGTAGGCAGGCCATTAGAAGAAATCGTGTATTTCGTGACCGAAGTCATCCCTTCGAGAAATTCGACGATGCGGAATTGTATACTGAATTTTGATTTAGAAGACAGGACATCATCGATCCAACGGACGAGAGTAAGGACGACATCCGCTGCTTTTTTCATTCTGGCGGCAAATGAAGGGGTAACGGCTGAAAACACCGCTCCTCCCTCAACTAGCAGCTCCTGCAGCAGCAGGTGTGTTTCGTCCAAAGACCAGTTCGCTTTTCTGGATCTCTTCGCATCAGCCTCCATTGTTTTGCGCAAAGTTTTCAGGAAGGGAGTGCTTTTCAACGTCACACGCATGCTCGGTACGACAAGATACGAGGGGATTCCGTCGTCTAAATATAGTGCGTCGGAATAGCTATTCGGTGCGTCGAGCATACCGTATTGAACTAGGGAATATGGCCAGAATAGCTATTCCAGTTTAGGTGGTATTCGGAAGTAACTTTATTCAGATTTCTTGCATATGGGGCCTGGTCTTCCCCACTGACCCCCCCCCCCCCCCCCCCCCACACACACACACACACCTCCATCTCCTTGACACGCTGCACTGTACGTCCAGTGGCCGGGCTTAGACAGCTGGACACCACACAGCGATGGACAGCTTCCTCTTCTTGTCCCAGTCAGCCCTTGTCAGCCTGTCATGTCTCGCCTGCGGGCGCATAGCGCACACTCACGGTTGTTGCTCACGTTAAAGATCCCACGTCAAACTTCCCACAGGAGAGACGCAAGGGCGGGCGGCACGGGACCGCGCTCAAAACACGGCATACAATCAGTAATCAAAAGGATGGCTGTGACCACTCATAACGGAACAAAGACAGACAGTGCAGCGGTAGGTAAAGTCTCCCCACCCCCCGCCCCCATCCCCCGCCCCCACCCCCCGCCCCCAGCCACCATCCCCCGCCCCCACCCCCCGCCCCCATCCCCCGCCACCATCCCCCGCCCCCACCCCCACTCCCTCATCCTCCCCAGGATCTCTGTCCTCGTCAGCACTCTCCGGAGACAAGCTGGCAGCGAACGGGTCTGATGATCAAAGCTCTGACTTCACACGTTTCCGGCCCCTGGGGTCGGTAGTGACAGAGGAACTGCTCCCTTAATGACCCGACTTACCAACGACAGGTAGGTCTGCTGTCCACGTCTGCAGCCCACGCTGTCGGCACAGAGCAACACCCACTTCCAAACAGCGCTGTAAGTACACCACTTGGGTGGATATTCAAAACGCGATATAAAAAGCGACAGTCACTCATTTAGAATCGCATGCGACAAGAGGGCAGTGAGTCTGCTCGAGAACGGAGAATAGCGCTATACAAAAGCGACCAACAACAAGTTCCGCTTTAGTTCCTGGCTGTTGGCAAGTGCAAGATAGAAAATCAACACTCGTGGCCAAATGGACCACAGCTCACTCTGTTCACCGCTCTCAGCGAAAAAGACTGGTATCAGAATCCCGCACGGTTTTTGTTGCTGCTGTTGTCGCTTATTGTTCTTGTTATTGTTCTTCATTGAGTGTTCAGACCTGGGAACCTCCTTGTCACTTTCACCAGCTGATGATGCAAACGGTTCATTTTAAAAGAAGAAACAACAAACTCGCCCGCTTTCAGAAAGGTATCAAAGCTGCCTCGCGAGAGTAGGTTTTGCTCTGAGGTAATTTAAGAATTAATTCTAATCAATGGTTAATTCTCCCGTCAGTCAATAGATCCGGGATAAGAATCCTTTCTCTGCAATCGACGTTTTCGTAAGCCTTTTTTTTCTTTTTCTCTCTTTCTTTTTCTGTCTTTTGTCTTAATACCAAGCATGACCGAAATACAACCGGGACTGCTGTTCGTTTTCACTGTTCTTGTTTAAAATCTTCCAATGAAATCACAATCACTGAGATAGCGATTCAACTAATTCTCTTGTTTTCAAGGCTACTTACGCTTGGGAGAGAGAGAGAGAGAGAGAGGAGAGAGAGAGAGAGAGAGAGAGAGAGAGAGAGAGAGAGAGAGAGAGAGATCAGAACTCAGAACTTTATTACGATTTTAGGCAGTTGCCTATTCTTACAATCTGTCCCTGCTAATCTACATGCCAAAAGGCTACACATAAAATAATAGTAACAACATTGACTACCGCAGTAATGATGAAAAACATGACAATGTCATGTTGCTAAAGGCGTGTCCATCAGGTGCATGAAGGGCAGATCATGTTGCTATTGGGCGTGTCCATCAGGTGCATGAAGGGCAGATCATGTTGCTAAAGGCGTGTCCATCAGGTGCATGAAGGGCAGATCATGTTGCTAAAGGCGTGTCCATCAGGTGCATGAAGGGTAGTTCTTGTTGCTATTGGGCGTGTCCATCAGGTGCATGATGGGCAGATCATGTTGCTATTGGGCGTGCTGGGCCTAAGACTGTCTCCAGAGAGGTAACCATGGGAACCGAGGTCTCAGAAGTGAGGGAAAGAATAATAATAATGGGAATTTGTACCCTGCGGCTCAAAGCGCTGAACAAGCATACACACATAGTGTACATGGAGATGGAAAATGTTATTCAAAATAAATAAGGGAATAACGGAAAGGGATAAGGGAGTAACGGGACAGGGGGAACCGGGGGGGGGCGGGGGGGGGGGGGGGGGCGGGGGGCAAAGCCATCAGATCGTGTCGATAAGCCACAACGCTTGAAGAGACAGGAGATCGGAAAGCACAACGAAACTCGAACCGGCGTCCGTCTGCTTACCGACTGAGAGCCTTAACCCCCAGGCCATGGCTGCCTGAGACAAGAGACAATAAAACAGCTCCGATTTGGCAACTTCAATGCACTTTACAGATGTGTTCTGCTCTGTTTATGTCAGCTGCTGGCTATATATATTCCATCCAGACATCTCCGTTCATCCTCAGACAACGTGCTGCGCGTATTTCTCTTGTGAAAACCAAATGATTGGTTCGAAGACAGACCCAGCGCAGTGACACTGTCGTTACTGTATCATGTCAGCCACTCCCAATCGGCACCTGTGCGCCCAGCTGTTCAAGCCAGTCATATCACAGCTTTGCATGCAGTCGCTGTGTGCCTGTGTGCGCGCGCGCGCGCGAGTGCGTGCTTGCGTAAGTACGTGCATGTATGCGCTAAGAATAGTCTCTATGGATATAATCTGGCGCTTTATAAACACTTAAAAAATAAAATTAAAAAATTAATGCATGCAATTTTACATCTCGTTTTGTGACTATTCACATAATTACTAATGATTATTGTCTTTTAATTCTGTCTTCGGTCTTATTTGTGTTGTGACCCCCCCCCCTCCCCACCCCCACCCCCCACAACCTCTTCCTGATAATGTACTTCCACTTTTTGTCTGGAGCCCAGGTATCGTGAAGCGAGCTGCACTCATTGTTTTCCGCTGTGCACACTGCCGAAGCACGTTCAGCTGACTGCAGTGGAGGCGGTAGCGAAATCTCCATTATTGTTATCCGTCTAGACGTCCTCCGAAAATGCTGTGCTTACGAATGTGTTTACACTAATCCCGGCCTTACGGGGCTTCGTTGGGGGGGTGGGGGGGTAAAGATAGAGAGAGGTGAGGAGAAAGATTGAGCAGGGGAGAGAGGGGTGAAGAGAGAGATATGGGGGGGGGATAAAGATAGAGAGAGTGAGGAGAAAGATTGAGCAGGGGGGAGAGAGAGAGAGAGAGAGAGAGAGAGAGAGAGAGAGAGAGAGAGAGAGAGAGAGAGAGAGAGGTGAAGAGAGAGAGAGGGGGGCAGAGAAAGACAGGGGGGTGGGGGGGAGTGAGGGGAGAGAGAGAGAGGGGGGAGAGAAGTGAGGAGAGACACAGAGAGAGGGAAGTGAGGAGAGAGGGACAGAAAGAGTGAGGAGACAGGGGGGAGTGAGAAGGGGGGGAGGATAGAGTGAAGTGAGGAGAGAGAGAGGGGAAGAAGGAAGTTGGGGAGAGAGAGAAGGGAGAGACAGATAGACAGACAGACAGACAGACAGAGACACAGAGACAGAGAGAGGCCAGAGGAGAAGACGAGAAACACGTCAGATGCTGTCCCGTCAACTGGGTTTTGCTCGGCTGTGTGGAGGACAGCAGACACGGTCCTCCCTTCGCCTCATACTTTTGGAGGACAGTAGACACGGTCCTCCCTTCGCCCCATACTTTTGGATGGCCCGAGCGGTCATCAGGAATGATGGAACTGCAGTATATGGCGCATACCAAATTCCACACAAAACAATGCACGTTCAAAGCGCCGCGCGTACACAAATAATCTCGCATAATAAGAGCCACGCAAAATCCAGCCTACAGATGACCCCCAAATGAGAACAAAATCCAACCTACAGATGACCCCCAAATGAGAACAAAATCCAGCCTACAGATGACCCCCAAATGAGAACAAAATCCAGCCTACAGATGACCCCCAAATGAGAACAAAATCCAGCCTACAGATGACCCCCAAATGAGAACAAAATCCAGCCTACAGATGACCCCCAAATGAGAACAAAATCCAGCCTACAGATGACCCCCAAATGAGAACAAAATCCAGCCTACAGATGACCCCCAAATGAGGACAAAATCCAGCCTACAGAAACAGAAACAGAAAACCCCCAAATGAGGACACAATCTAACCTACAGAAACAGAAGGGAAAACCCCCCAAACGAGGACATAAGCAGACAGACACGGGGGGTGGGGGGGGGGGGGGGGGGGGGGAGGATTTCATATAAATTTATTGAGCGCGCGTGCGCAGTCTCTGTCTGTCTGTATGTCTCTGTCTGTCTCTGCCTCTCTCTGTCTCTGTCGCTCTCTCTCTTCGTTACATATGTACGGAGTCCAAGGAAGTAGTCAATACTTTCAGGCCATTTTGGGCCAGAGTCGTTTTGTATGCTTGTAGAAAGTAGGACAGAAAGAAAGCAATTCGCTCTGTTGTTTGTCGCCATTCGCTCTGTTGTTTGTCGCCATGTCTCGCCTTTCCATTCATCAATGACTGGTCTTGGCACTTCTTTACCAGGTGTAACGGGGCATAATCACTCCTACTGTTACTGCTTCTAGTGTGGAATACTTCAGGTGGCGTTTCGCTTTAAGATGAAAGGCCTTGGCAGAGTGACCGCAGGCCAGTGGAGCAGCAAGCCGCTGGCACAGGGCGTGCAGCAATCAGTCGTAAAACTGACGTTGGTCTGGCTTTGGGGAAAGAGCATTATCCGCCACATTAGCCGGATGAGAAGTTCACCAATGAGCAACAGCCCTCTGGAGACTGCAATGGCCGGGGCCGGCGCTGCAAACACGCCTCTACAATGGCCAAGACGATGTTTCAGTGGTTGCGCTGGGCACAGCACTGTGGCCCCAGCCCACAGTACAGGCTGCTGCCAGCAATCAACCGACAGAACGCAGTAAGCAGCCCACGTGGGGAACAGCGGATTTTGCCCGGCTGGCAGTCTCCGTAGTCGTGACGTCACCACCCAAACTCCAAGCACTGGTTTACGACATCCTTCTTGGGAGGAAGGTGCCGGAAAGCGGTGCTCGGAGTGTGGTCATCACCATCACCGCCACTAGAGATGTGAATTCGCTGCACGGTGTTTTCTCACTGCCGACAGATCAGCTTCGTGCAGTGGAACGAGAAGCAATACCAGGCTGGCTACACTCTGCCCGCACCAAGCGCATCTCCAGTGTCAACGTCGGAGTCTGTGCTAATGACACTTCTCACCTGTCCCCACCACACTGGCACGCGCCATGCTACTAAGCTTTCTCACTAACTGTCACTCAAGGTTTCAAGGTTTTATACAGCTTTTGTCCCTGGGGGCTAGCAAGCAAAGTTAATTCGCACCAGACATTCCTTATAAACAAGTACATGAGTACTACTAATAAATTACTACCGCACTTTATACATTAGACAAAAACAAATGCTCAAACACAAATTAAATTTGTTGCGAATATATAACTAAGGCGCAAAAAATATATATTTCCTTTCTCGTTGTGTTTCGCTGTTGGTGTGATGAAAATAACTCAAAAATACAACGAATAAATGTAGTTTAACATTAAGCTTAACATTCTTAGATTTTGATGTCCTGCATAAGGCTACAGAATTTATGCATGTTGCGATGATGTGTATAATATTTATCAACAAACTTAGTACGGTTACTTTTGACATTTTCATTGGAACAGTTAAACAAATAATGAAATTCATTTCCTACCTCACCACTGTCACAAACAGTACATATTCTTTCGTCCCTTGGAATACCTAACGATCGTCTGTGCTGGATTGGTAGTGTGTGGTTGTTAAGTCTAAGTGTGTATGTCAACCACAAAGAGTGATTGGTAGTCTGTGGTTACTAAGTCTAAGTGTGTGTGTCAAACACAAGGAGTGATTTGTAGTCTGTGGTTACTAAGTCTAAGTGTGTGTGTGTGTCAACCACAAGGAGTAATTGGTAGTCTGTGGTTACTAAGTCTAAGTGTGTGTGTCAAACACAAGGAGTGATTTGTAGTCTGTGGTTACTAAGTCTAAGTGTGTGTGTGTGTGTCAACCACAAGGAGTAATTGGTAGTCTGTGGTTACTAAGTCTAAGTGTGTGTGTCAACCACAAGGAGTAATTGGTAGTCTGTGGTTACTAAGTCTAAGTGTGTGTGTCAACCACAAAGACTGACTGGTAGAGCGCACAGACAGGCGCGAAGGTCAGGGATGGTGGACGACCGATCATATAATCACAAGTCAAACTGAACACACGTGCTGCGCGTTCACGTGACACGTCGCTGTGCGCACAGGCTGGGTGAGAACGTGAAGGCCGGTGACACACGCTGACGTGCTGACGTGCTGACGTCGCTGTGAGCACAGGCTGGGTGAGAACGTGAAGGCCGGTGACACACGCTGACGTGCTGACGTGCTGACGTCGCTGTGAGCACAGGCTGGGTGAGAACGTGAAGGCCGGTGACACACGCTGACGTGCTGACGTCGCTATGCGCTCAGGCTGGGTGAGAACGTGAAAGCCAGTGGCACACGGTGACGTACTGCAAATGCAGACAACAAAATGATGGAAGTGGAAGCTTCCCCGATCAACTGCCAGTATGTACATATCCACATCTAACAACACGCGTCCACGCGGTGTCTAACTGACACTGACGTTACTTGGACACAAGCGTTACTTGAACACTGGCGTTACTCAGAGACTGACGTTACTCAGAGACTGGTGTTACCGAAACTCTGGCGTTACTCAGACACTGATGTTACTTAGACACAGGCGTTACTCAGACACTGACGTTACTCACAGACTGATGTTATCGAAATTCTGGCGTTACTCAGACACTGCTGTTACTTGGACACAAGCGTTACTCAGAGACTAACGTTACTCACAGACTGGTGTTACCGAAACTCTGGCATTACTCAGACACTGCTGTTACTTGGACACAGGCGTTACTCAGACACTGACGTTACTCACAGACTGGTGTTACCGAAACTCTGGCGTTATTCAGACACTGCTGTTACTTGGACACAGGCGTTACTCAGACGCGTTACCAAAACTCTGGCGTTACTCAGACACTGGCGTTACTCAGACACTGACGTTACTCAGACTGGCGTTACCAAAACTCTGGCGTTACTGAGACTCTGGCGTTACTCAGACGTTTTGACTTGAAGTAAAGTCGGCAGTAAGGAGTGGTGGCACTGTAGGGTGTCCACAGATCAAAGGGAGGCTAAGACGGCGCGACTTGTTTCATCGCAACCAGACACACTACGGAGTAACAAACGGCGAATATCACTCAATTGTTTTAAGTCAAAATGTTTTGGAATAATGCGTGTGTGTATCATACTTCTTTTGAGAACGGCGTATGGTGGTCCGGTTACAGCGCCAAGCCAACACAGGAAATGGAACATAAACACCGCCGTGCTGTCGTAGTGATGTCATTCTGACGTCGCTTCCGGAGTGGCGGCGCCATTAAGAGTCAAAGACAGTCAGCACACACTACCTTTGCGTGTAATCACGAAAAATCACCTTCAAGCGGCTGCAATAATGACAGTTCTCCAACAGCTTAATTTACAAACAAAACTGTGATCCAACCCGTAAACACACACACACACACACACACACACACAGCAACAAATCTTCACTTTATTGCCACAAGCGTACAGTGGCGCGTGTGTCATCGATGTAAAGATGACATACTTGTGGTTGACATTCGTCGACACACTGTTGCTATTCTCAGCAGATCGAAACAAACAAAAGACAAAACAATAAGATGTAGAAGTGACATCAGCTGGCTGTCCTTGGGACTTTTCCTACATGGAGATAGAGTACTACGTGTGTGAGTTGGACGTAATATGGTATGTGAAGTGAGTTACAATGAAGTGCTTGCATCTGTGTGTATTTATGAGGGGCTTGAGAGAGAGAGAGAGAGAGAGAGAGAGAGAGAGAGAGAGAGAGAGAATTATTGCTATTGATCGACCCTCTGAAGGAAGAAGCGCTACAAATATTTGCACTGATGGTCCATTCAGACATATTTTGATTCCACGCGTTTCGTGCTTTTCTGTATTCCAGTGCACCAAGGCAAGGCAGCGCAGCAAGTGATTGCAACAGCGGCAGGTGGACAGGTCACCAACGTCCACCGATCTGACCCCTACCCTCTGCAGGTAAGGTCAGAACAGCACTAGGTGACTATCTGAAGTCACAACTGTCTGAACCACCAGCTCTTTGCCAGGTTCAGAATGAACAGGTCGGTCAGAACTCCGCCCTGTCAAACTGGCAGCCTGACAACAGAGCGCATGCTGCAGGCTGGTCCGCTACGCCACAGCCCCCGGCGTCACTTGTGGCCGGTGCAGATGATGATGATGATGATGATGATGATGGCCGGTGGAGACTCCGATGGCGAGGAATTCACCAGTCGCAAAGCACCGCGCCCTTGACCTCGTTCCTGTCGTGG
>JABMCL010001594.1:1240000-1242500 GCA_018857735.1 Alviniconcha marisindica
AAGCCGGGATCGTCACCAGTCCAATGGAGGGCGAGCGTTACAACGGTAACAGCCGGGTCGTGAAGAAGGCGAGCGCTACAACGGTAACAGCCGGGTCGTGAAGAAGGCAGACAATGGGCAAAGAACACAGGAGATCGATTAACCAAATCCATCATAAATCCAACACGTTCCACTACTTCTTATTCTAATGGGGGGGGGGGGGGGGCGCGGGGGCACGGCCACAGCAAGAGGACCCTCCCCCCACCCCCCCACCCCACCCCCACCCCTCCACCCCCGCCTTTGTGCTAAAAAGTATTTGAATGCAAATGGCCGTCTCCTTCATCTCTTCCAGTTACTGTCAGTGGTCCGATCTCGCTTCATCCTTTTCCTGCCAAGACAATCTACAGCAGAAAGCCGATGAGTAATAGGAAGTTCTATCAGACATGCTTTCTGATACGAGTGAAGTCCAAAGTGCAGTGGACGAGTGCAGCCCCTTAGCGGCGAGATGCGCTCCCTTTAAAGGCTAGGGCCGAGGGGCGTGCCCGTGCAGAGATCTACAGACGTCAGAGCTAAGTACAGAAAGAGTTCCAGTCTTGCTGGCCAAACAAAATGGAAGTGGAGGTGGTTTCGTGTGAGTCCATCACTCACCGTGTGCACCATCTTCCACACGCACACACAACGGTGGGCAAATTCGTACGGCAGCACTTTATGCCTCTGCCTTATCTCCCTGCTTTATCCCCCTGCCTTATCCCTCGACTCTATTCGTCTACTTTATCCCCCTGCCTTATCCCTCGACTCTATTCGTCTACTTTATCCCCCTGCCTTATCCCTCGACTTTATTCGTCTACTTTATCCCCCTGCCTTATCCCTCGACTTTATTCGTCTACTTTATCCCCCTGCCTTATCCCTCGACTTTATTCGTCTACTTTATCCCCCTGCCTTATCCCTCGACTTTATTCGTCTACTTTATCCCCCTGCCTTATCCCTCGACTTTATTCGTCTACTTTATCCCCCTGCCTTATCCCTCGACTCTATTCGTCTACTTTATCCCCCTACCTTATCCCTCTACTTTATTCGTCTACTTTATCCCCCTGCCTTATCCCTCTGCTTTATGCCCCTGATTTATCCCTCTAGTTTATCCCCCTGTTTAATCCCTCTGCTTTATCCATCTGTTTGATCCCTTTACTTTATCCCCCTGCTTTATCCCCTCTGTTTTATCCCTTGCTTTATCTGCTTTATCCCTATGTTTTATCCCCCTGCTTTATCCATCTGTCTTAACCCTCTGCTTTATCCCTCTGTTTTATCCCCCTGCTTTATCCCACTGTTTTAACCCTCTGCTTTATCCCTCTCTTTTATCCCACCTGATTTATCCCCTTGCTTTATCCCTCTGCTTAAGCGATTGAGGAGATAGGCACCTTTAAGGGAGTGATGCGTGTGACAGAGCTAGATATTCTGTGAAATCGAGCACCCTAACCACTGATAAAGTCGGCACCTTTAAAGGAACACCACGTGTGACAGGGCTCGTTTTTCTGTGAAATCGACCACCCTAACCAAGGAACACCACGTGTGACAGGGCTAGTTTTTCTGTGAAATCGACCACCCTAACCAAGGAAGAACACGTGTGACAGAGCTAGTTACCGTGAAATTTACAGCCCTAGCCATGCACTGTCTCCCGACAGATGTCAATTCAGACTCCGCATGCGAAAAGAAGAAGACGAAGAAGAAGACAGGCCGGGAGACGCGAGATGTTGGGCAGAAGCGGGGCCGATGGAGGGACGATGGGGGAGGGAGGGGGACGATGGAGGGAACGATGGGGGAGGGGGGGGGACGATGGAGGGACGATGGGGAGGGAGGGGGACGATGGAGGACGATGGAGGAGGGAGGGGGGACGATGGAGGGACGATGGAGGAGGGTGGGGACGATGGAGGGACGATGGGGAGGGGAGACGATGGAGAACGATGGAGGAGGGGGACGATGGAGGACGATGGGGGGGGGGGGATGGGGACGATGGGGAGGGAGCGATGGGCGTGGGGGGGGCGATGGAGGGACGATGGGAGTGGGGGGACGATGGAGGGACGATGGGGGAGGGGGGGGACGATGAAGGGACGATGGGGGAGGGGGTGACGATGGAGGGACGATGGGGAGGGGGGACGATGGAGGGACGATGAGGGACGATGGGGGAACGATGGAGGGACGATGGGGTGGGGGGGGGGGACGATGGAGGACGATGGGGAGGGGGACGATGGAGGGACGATGGAGGGACGATGGGGTAGGGGGGGGACGATGGAGGGACGATGGGGTGGGGGGGACGATGGAGGGACGATTGGGGGGAGGGACGATGGAGGGACGATGGGGGAGCGATGGAGGAACGATGGGTGAGCGATGGAGGAACGATAGGGGGTCACTGGAGGGACGATGGGGGCAACGATGGAGGGACGATGGGGGCAACGATGGAGGGACGATGGGGAGCCGACGGGAGGCAAGGTGACGGCGGCCCAGCTATTCTGCACTCCGGACAGGG
>JABMCL010001594.1:1252500-1257500 GCA_018857735.1 Alviniconcha marisindica
TGAAGGTGTACTGAAAAGGTGTACAGATGAAGGTGTACTGAGAAGGTGTACAGACGAAGGAGATGGGGGAGATAAAGGGGGACCGAGAACACGTACAACTGAAGAGAAGAGCGGAGAGATAAGGGAGGAACAAAGTGTACAAAACAAAGAGATCGGAGAGACAAGGTGTAGCGTGAAAGAGGACACCGGAGAGATAAGGGAAACGAGAGAGTGTAGAGATGAAGAGGACACCGGGGAGATAAGGGAAACGAGAAAGTGTAGAGATGAAGAGGACACCGGGGAGATAAGGGAAACGAGAGAGTGTAGAGATGAAGAGGAGGCCAGAGAGATAAGGGAAAAGGGAAAGTGTAGAGATGAAGAGGAGACCGGAGAGATAAGGGAAAAGGGAAAGTGTAGAGATAAAGAGGAGGACAGAGAGATAAGGGAAAAGTGACAGTGTAGAGATGAAGATCAGTGAGATCAGGCGGAGCGAGAAAGTGTCCAAATGAAGGAGATCAGAAATAAGGGGGAGTAAGAATGTGTAGAGATGAAGATCAGAGAGATAAGGGGGAGTAAGAATGTGTAGAGATGAAGATCAGAGAGATAAGGGGGAGTAAGAATGTGTAGAGATGAAGATCAGAGAGATAAGGGGGAGTAAGAATGTGTAGAGATGAAGATCAGAGAGATAAGGGGGAGTAAGAATGTGTAGAGATGAAGATCAGAGAGATAAGGGGGAGTAAGAATGTGTAGAGATGAAGATCAGAGAGATAAGGGGGAGTAAGAATGTGTAGAGATGAAGGAGATCAGAGAGATAAGGTGGAATAAGCATGTGTAGAGATGAAGGAGATCAGAGAGATAAGGGGGAGTAAGAATGTGTAGAGATGTAGGAGATCAGAGAGATAAGGGGGGGGGGGGGGTGATAATGTGTAGAGATGGAGATCAGAGACAGGGGGAGTAAGAATATGTAGAGATGCAGGAGATCAGAGACATAAGGCGGAGCGTAGGAGAAGGTGGCGTTAAAAGAGGCACGGAACTTTGTAAGACACTGGAGTTTTGACGGGCAAAAAGACCATTCCCTATGACTCCCCCCACCCCCACCCCCCCACCTCCCCAATCCACACACACACCTTCCCTCTCTCTTTCCCCCACCCCCACCCCCTCGGCAGTACCTCATTTGACACTTCGCTCCAGTCTAGACCCGGCAGAAGGTGGCAGTGGTGCTAACAAAAGCAGAGATGCGGCCTTTTTCAAACCCCGGCGCAGGCGAAGGACATGGCAAAATATTGTCACAAATCCCGGAGCGTGCGCGAGCAATTTCAGCTGGCAGTTCTGCAAACAGGGAGACAAGATGCGTGCCGACAGATCGACCACAGAGCAAATACACGACTCATCATGTAATACCTCTTCCCTGCTTACAGGCATGACGAAACCGGCAGTTTGGTAAGACGGTCGATCTGAGAACGCTGCCGGACCTCCATCAGCCAGAGTGGGAAGACAGACGGGGCGATATGGACGATACGATACTGCTTCAGTATAATCAGCGAAAGGACTAAGACAGACGTGAGATATGAACGATTTTTCTTCAGCTTAATCAACGAAAGATATGGACGGTATGGACGATATTGCTTCAGTGTAATCAGCGAAAGGACTACGACAGACGTGAGATATGAACGATATTAATTTTTCTTCAGCTTAATCAGCGAAAGATATGGACGGTATGGACGATGTTGCTTCAGCGTAATCCGCGAAAGATATGGACCATACTGCTTCAGCTTAACCCCTTCACTGCCATGATGTCATCTGAAAACGACCCTTAAAAGTTTGAAATTTCAAACCCTTAAGTCTTTTTGTCTTCTTTTTCGCACCGCCACATGGAAGAATCTCCATCAAAACTCACAGCATTGAAAGCAGGTGTTACAGGACCGGAAAACACACTGTTTGCAGGCGCGTCCGTGCATCTTTCAGCCCGGAAATTTTACAGGCTGTGGCAGTGAAGGGGTTAATCAGCGACAGGAGTAAGACAGACGTGAGATGTGGACGATGTTGCTTCAGCCCAGTCAACCAGCACGGTTATATCAGGGCGACCAAGCGGAAGTAAGTAAATAAGTAACTCGGTGTTCTACACGCAGTCAACCAGCACAGTTATATCAGGGCGACCAAGCGGAAGTAAGTAAATAAGTAACTCGGCGTTCTACGCCCAGTCAACCAGCACGGTTATATCAGGGCGACCAAGCGGAAGTAAGTAAATAAGTATATCGGTGTTTTACGCCCAGTCAACCAGCACGGTTATATCAGGGCGACCAAGCGGAAGTAAGTAAATAAGTAAATCGGTGTTTTACGCCCAGTCAACCAGCACGGTTATATCAGGGCGACCAAGCGGAAGCGAGTGCTGGTGCACAGAAGAAGGCATTGGAGTTTGTAGAACTTTATATTGAATTAGCACTGAGAGACGCCGTCTTCTTTTTCAGAGAACCGCCCTCTGATTATAGTCACCGTTGCAGAAAGAGCTAACAGCTCGGCACAAGCATCGTACTGCAGCTCATGGCTGTTCTTCAAGGAACACGATTTGTGGGAGGCCGACAACTACAACGGGAGGTCGGGGGAGTGGGGTGGGGTGGGGTGGGGGGAGGGGAGGGAGGGGGGGAAGACTGGCAGACGAGCGATTCATAAGACAACCTGGCTGGGAAATAAGGACATTGCCGAGGTTGCCCGTTGAGTGCGTTTGTCACCGGCTGCTGCCCGACTCTTAGGGGCGTCTCCTTCATTACATCACCTCCTCCTCCAGTCCCGGCCCTGTCCTTAATCATACACTGACTGCCGCCGCATCCTCTTTAATCACCCCTCCCCTCCCTCCCTCAACCAGCCTCTTCCTGGATCCGTAACTACATTACAAGGATGTGGCGGGGACGTCGATGTCTGTTAAAAACGTTGCCGCCAGGTTTGGTGATCATCGGACCCGCGTTCACCCTTTGACAGCATCCGTCTGCACCCCAACACACACACACACACACACACACACACACACACACACACACACACACACACACACACACACACTGACGTTGATGTGAAACTGCTGTCCCCGACATCCGATAAAACAGGGTCCCCCCCCCCCCCTCTCCTCCCACCCCTCACACACACACACACACACAACACACACACACACACACACGACACACAACACACACACACACACACACACACACACACACACACACACACACACACACACACACACACACACACACACACACACACACACACACACACACACACACACACACACACACACGTTGGTGTGAAACTGCAGTCCCTGGCACCGATAAAAGAGGGTTTCACCTTCTCCTTCCACCCTCACGCCGATTCGTGTCGCACCCTCGCGAAGACAGCATAGTATGGACTACGGGGAGTGACTCTGTAGTCGTGTCACCCGCCACTCCCTTCTTCTAGCATCGTGCCGAAGACTTTGATGTTGAACAACGCGGGTATCGCACCTCGCTCGGTTCATTCCCACACCCGACGTCAGTGCAGAAAGAAAGTCATTGGAATACCATCTCATGGTGAACACAAAGTCCTTCCTCGCCTTTTCATCCATTGTCTGCAAAGGTTCGCAAGCGCTTTTAGTTTTGATGACAGAGGAGACTGGCTGGCGGATTCCAGACAGTCAAGGCCCAGCCATTACACAGGCAACAGCTGTCGGGGTCAGATACAAGTCGTCAGAGATCAGCCATCCACAAAGACAAGTTATCAGAGATCCACAAAGACAAGTCAGTGATCAGCCATCCACAAAGACAAGTCATCAGAGATCAGCCATCCACAAAGACAAGTCATCAGTGATCAGCCATCCACATAAACAAGTCATCAGAGATCAGCCATCCACATAAACAAGTCATCAGAGATCAGCCATCCACAAAGACAAGTCATCAGAGATCAGCCATCCACAAAGACAAGTCAGTGATCAGCCATCCACAAAGACAAGTCAGTGATCAGCCATCCACAAAGACAAGTCAGAGATCAGCCATCCACAAAGACAAGTCAGTGATCAGCCATCCACAAAGACAAGTCATCAGAGATCAGCCATCCACAAAGACAAGTCAGTGATCAGCCATCCACAAAGACAAGTCAGAGATCTGCTATCCACAAAGACAAGTCAGAGATCAGCTATCCACAAAGACAAGTCAGTGATCAGCCATCCACAAAGACAAGCTTGTCAGAGATCAAATCAAAAGCATTAGTCTGATTCATAGTTCCAGTTTTGAAGTCACAATCAACATGGCAAACTCAGCCAAGTCCAAACAATAACGACTAAGTGTGAACAGTTACATTTCACTCAGTTACAACTGATGGAAAGCACGAACCTCGATCCGTCACAAATAGTAATGAGAAATAGTTCTCCACAGTGCAGCAAAACAAATCAGTTTCTAACACGTCAACCGTAACCTGGGGGAAAACACAAGGGCGAAACAATTCATCAGATGGAAAGTCATACTCTTAGTCACTGTCACTATGAGTCACTGTTGCAACACACATGATTTAGGAATAGTTGTAAAAAATAAAATAATAAAAACCTACAAGGTTGGATGTCCTAGAAAGACAAATTACACAGGCCGACTTTCTGGCGACAGGGAAAGCATGCAGATGTATAGTCTGACCTACTTTGACATCTAACTTTGTCCTCTGACGGCATGTGTTGCTTGTTGTGAGTATGCGTGTATGTATGTCAATGTGCGTGCATACGTGTGTGTGTGTGTGTGTGTTTGCGTGTGTGTGTGTGACTGTATGTGCGTGCGTGTTGTGTGTTTGTGTGTGTATGCGTGCGTGCGTACGTGCGTGCGTGCGTGCGTGTGTGTGTATGAAAGAGAGAGGGAGAGAGAGAGGGAGGGAGGGAGGGGGAGAGAGAGAGGGAGGAGGAGAGAGAGAGAGGGAGGGAGGGAGAGGGAGGGAAGGAGAGAGAGAGAGCTGATGTGTGTGTGTGTGTGTGTGTGTGTGTGTGTGTGTGTGTGTGTGTGTGTGTGTGTGTG
>JABMCL010001594.1:1262500-1295000 GCA_018857735.1 Alviniconcha marisindica
GACCGGTAGCCGAGTTGTGAGTCAGCGGACCAGTGCCCGAACAGGGGCAGAGGTCGCGACCTCTGACCAGTCTAGCACCGGGGCACCGACTTCAAACAGCCAGCTGCACATTCGGCCATCTGGGCCGACAAGCAGAAGCCATGTTGTTGGCATGTTTAGATGCCACTTTGATCATGCTGTATTTATAGTAACCATCTGTACCGTGAGTAAACACGGTGCTTAACGTCCACAGAAACCGTAAGGCTTGTTAAAAGGCCGAGAGTCGAAGCGGATTCGAATTGAGGTCCCTCTGCTTACCAGCCTAACGCCTTACCGCTAGGCCAAACCGGCTCACAGGAGTAACCGTCCGTACCGTGTGTTTAGTGACCATCTTTACTGCCAGCTTTTAAGGACTATCTCTACCGTTTGTTTAATGACCATCTTCACTGCGTGTTTAGTGATTATTTCTATCAGGTGACCACTTTTATCGTGTGGTCATTAAGACCACCTTCATCGCGTGTTTAGTGACCACCTTCATCGTGTGCTTAATTACCACCTTCATCGTGTGTTTAGTGACCACCTTCACCGTGTGCTTAATGACCACCTTCACCGTGTGTTTAATGACCACCTTCATCGTGTGTTTAGTGACCACCTTCATCGTGTGCTTAATGACTACCTTCATCGTGTGCTTAATGACTACCTTCACCGTGTGTTTAGTGACCACCTTCATCGTGTGTTTAATAACCACCTTCATTATCGTATGTTTAGTGACCACCTTCATCGTGTGCTTAATGACACCTTCATCGTGTGTTTAGTGACTACCTTCACTGCGTGCTTAATGACACCTTCATCGTGTGTTTAGTGACTACCTTCATCGTGTGCTTAATGACCACCTTCATCGTGTGGTTAGTGACTACTTTTATCGTATGTTTAGTGACCACCTTCATCGTGTGTTTAGTGACCACCTTCATCGTGTGCTTAATGACACCTTCATCGTGTGTTTAGTGACTACCTTCATCGTGTGCTTAATGACCACTTTTACCGTATGTTTAGTGACCACCTTCATCGTGTGCTTAATGACCACCTTCATCGTGTGGTTAGTGACTACCTTTATCGTGTGTTTAGTGACTACCTTCTTCGTGTGCTTAATAACCACCTTCATCTTGTTCAAGGCTGCTGTTGTCCATAGCGAGTCCAGTGCTTGATCTTGACTTGACCTGACTTCATTCCGGTCGGGGATAGCTCAGTGGTTAGAGCGCCAGACTCGTGATTGAAAGGTCGCGGGTTGGAATCCCTGCAGGAGCGGCGGGAGAATTTTCTTCTCCAGGGTCGACTTTCTGTGCTGACTCTTATTTCGGTGTCCGTTCTACCCCCGTGTTACCGCAGTAGCACGTAAAGATCCCGGTCATTCTGCCAAAAGTGCAGGTGGCAGGTTACAGCTAACACGCATACACCTTACGTATGTGGCTTTGCATGAAGTGACATGGAGCATGGTTGTATGGTGTACACAGACCTTGCGCCGAGACGGCAGCAGTTTCATGTGGCACCAGCCATGCCAGCGCTGTAAGTACACCACTTCGGTGGATATTCAAAAAACGCCCTATAAAAATCTAGTCACTCATGTAGAATTACATGCGAGCGCAGTGAGTCTGCTCAAGAGAGCGGAGAATAGCGCTATATAAGCGATCATCAATCAATCAATTCCGGTCATAGTTCAGGAGCTGTGTGAGAGTCGAGGTGGCCGTCCTGGGCTGTCCGTCCTAACGAGCCTTCTGGTTTCCGTGGACGTAAAGCTATACTGAACCATGCTTCGGCATTGGTCACAGCTTGTCCCTAATATGTCAACTGACATCTGAGGACATTAAGCATCACTTCATCATCATCATCAATTCCGGCGCTCTACCTCTGAGCTATCCCCGATCCCCAAAACAAGCGATCCCTTCAACCTGTGTGTTCTGATAAAGATGATGCGTCGTGCTGTGCGTCACAGGCCTCCCTCTTTGATAAAGATGATGCGTCGTGCTGTGCCTCATCGGCCTCCCTCTTTGATAAAGATGATGCGTCGTGCTGTGCGTCATCGGCCTCCCTCTTTGATAAAGATGATGCGTCGTGCTGTGCGTCACCGGCCTCCCTCTTTGATAAAGATGATGCGTCGTGCTGTGCGTCACCGGCCTCCCTCTTTGATAAAGATGATGCGTCGTGCTGTGCGTCACCGGCCTCCCTCTTTGATAAAGATGATGCGTCGTGCTGTGTGTCACCGGCCTCCCTCTTTGATAAAGATGATGCGTCGTGCTGTGCGTCATCGGCCTCCCTCTTTGATAAAGATGATGCGTCGTGCTGTGCGTCACTGGCCTCCCTCTTTGATAAAGATGATGCGTCGTGCTGTGCGTCACCGGCCTCCTTCTTTCGTCACCGAAAGGCGTCACAGCGACGAATATCAACGCGTATTCCCGATAATTACCCCCCCCCCCCCCCCCCCCCCCTCCCCCCGTCAACATAAAACACATTTATGAAAGAGTTGACAGGACTTGTGAGGGGTTCACATAGAGATATTGTATGTTTTGTTTCTTTCAGTGTCGTTTATTTACCAGCTTAATCCATCCGACAAACTACCGCAGTTTGACAGTGCGGCGAAACCACTTTGCTGTGCTGCCAATTGTGATTTGTAAAGCGGTGAGCACTTCTTACAATGGAGCGGGGTACTGTCGGGGTTTTAAAGACGAAGAAACGCTAATTGCTCGTTGAACAAGAATTCTAGTATCGGCGCTTTCATCGATCGTGCCAGTGGCACCGCGGGGACAGCAGATGGAGACTGTAGTAATGAAATGACACAGTATTCTTTTTTACTTCCTCATGGGAATCCTATGAATTCTATTCTCAGGAGGCCAACGTCCAGGAATCTCAGATATTCTCGGGAGATTCGTTTAATGAGATAAAAACAAAACCGTTGTTTAATCTCCATGTCCTCTTCTTTGTTGCTTTTCTGTTCTTGTTCCGTGCTGGTAGGATTAGCTGACGTAGGCATACATTAGGCTGTTCTTGCTCTGGGCTTGTAGGATTAGCTGACGTAGGCATACATTAGGCTGTTCTTGCTCTGGGTTTGTAGGATTAGCTGACGTAGGCATACATTAGGCTGTTCCTGTTCTGTGCTGGTAGTAAGACCTGACGAAGGCATACATTAGGCATTCTGTTGAAACTGATCTACATCCCACCACTTTTTTGTCCGCGGTGGAGAGTGTAGGATTGTGGTCCTGGTTCATTTCAGTGCTGTAACATTCTCTTGCAGTCACACGCGTATTTTGAACACGTAGCCTACTGTATAGTATAGCTTCATTTGCTTGCACTACTGCCAGGAATTTTTCCTGAGCGCTGCCCCTCCCCACTATTCCACTTCTCTTTCGTCATCAGCAGTCACTTAGATTTAGAAACATTATAGTGTTGGTTTCTGTTTGTTTGTTGTTGTTTTAGCACTTCATTGTCCTTTACGGGAAATTCGGGTCGTCAAGGTAAACAGGTTGAATCAACCCAAGCTACATTCTTTGAGAAACAGCCCCCTCCCCCCCCCCCCCCCCCCCCCCCACCTCTCCCTCACTGTGTCACAGTCGTGTTTATATGTGTTTGTAGTATGACAAGGAGTGTCTGTTAGGTCCAAGTAGACCTAATGCTGTCCTTGAGTATTAAAGTCTTCGAGATCGAGTCCCCCCCCCCCCCCCCCCCCCACACACACCTCTCTCTCTCTCTCTCTCTCGCGCGCGCGCGCGCACGCGCCCCCTGATATAACCGCAATGGTTGACTGGGTGTAAAACACCACGTTACTCTCTCTCTCTCTCTCTGGCATGATACCATCAATCCTAATGGAGGCCATCACCATGCAACAGCCGAAATGTTCTCCTTGACAGAGGCCGAGTAAATTCCAACGTTAAGGCGTCTGATACACACTGTTGGCCGGACCAACAGGCGCTGGTCATTCACATGATCTAATTTGATGAAGCAACACAAAACTTTGTTAAGTCGGTTGACTGATGTTGCTGCACTGTACTTCATCATAGAAGAGAAAGCCAGAGGACATCAGCGTCTTCCCGCTCCCCCCCCCCTCCCCCCGCCCCCACCATGGCTGTCTCTGGCCTCACGCCCAACACGCTGCGTTGGCGGCGTGGACCCCTCTTCCCTCCGCTCCCTCACCCGCCTCTTCAAGACGCCCCTACAATCATCAGAATGCAGCTTTGCGTGCTTGGCCTACTGACGGCAATCCGCCGCTTTAATTTCTCCCATCCTGGTTCGTTCATCTTCATTTTCCCAAATCCTCTTTACGTGGAAGGTGACGTAGGCCAGGAACAGCCAATCAGGCTGCCGACTGCTGGCGAATCTCCGCCTTGATCTAACCGTCATGGCTGTCTGGGCGTTATAAACCAATTATTTACTGTCTACTTGGGCGTTATAAACCAATTATTTACTGTCTACTTGGGCGTTATAAACCAATTATTTACTGTCTACTTGGGCGTTATAAACGAATTATTTACTATCTACTTGCGATTCGACCACCGTTGCGTGTAGATCTGATTTGACCTCAGTTGTGGAGTGGCGTTACACTCTCAAATTACGGACGTAATGCGATACCCTCCCACGTCGCTCGTGACGCAGCTACGGGCGTGCGGTCCGGCAAACCCCGCTGGCTGCAAAGCCGCTCTCATCCGTCTGTCGGGGCGAGCGGGCCCTGATGACCAGCAGCACGACAGGGACAGCTCCACACGCCCTCCCCTCACCGCCGTCACGGCCGCAAGAAAAGCGAGGGCGGCTGAGATGTGAAGAAGCTGGACGCGGGAAAAGAAAGGCCGTGTTGCAGGACGACAGCCGCCAGACGGCAGCACAGGCAGCCTGCTCCAACAGTCAGACACAGCGCCGCGTGTGACGTCCAACAGAGGGCGCTGTCGCCAGTGAATCTAGGACACCAACGACTGAATCGGGGACAACTGTCTGCCAATCTGGGTCATTCAATGAACCTTGGGCGAATCTGGGACAGCAACTAGTGAATCTGGGACAGCAACTAGTGAATCTGAGACAGCAACTAGTGAATCTGAGACAGCAACTAGTGAATCTGGGACAGCAACTAGTGAATCTGAGACAGCAACTAGTGAATCTGAGACAGCAACTAGTGAATCTGGGACAGCAACTAGTGAATCTGGGACAGCAACTAGTGAATCTAGTTCCCTATCTGAGATCTTCCATGTTAGAACAGAAGCCTTTGGCCAACGCTGTTCTCTCTACTGTGCTCCAGAGCAATGGAATTCACTCCCTTCTGTCATCCGTCACATTCAGTTCACATTCAGTTCACATTCAGTCCTCCCAGTCCTCCCAAACTACTTAAAAAATATATTAAAAAAAAAAAAAACTATGCAAACAATACCACAAGTACTTTCAGATTCTGTCTTCATACTTGTCCCCCCCCCACCCCCCCCCACCACACACACACACACACACACACATACACCCACACACGCACGCACGCACGCACGCACGCACGCACACGCATGCACGCACGCGCACACACACACACACACACACACACACACACACACAACACACACACCACACACACACACACACACACACACACACACACACACACACACACACACACACACACACGCACACACACACACAACACACACACACACACAACACGCACGCACGCACTTACCCTCCCTGCCTCCTTGTTACATTCCTTCTGTGCGCTGCGGCGCTACACAAACGGCTACTATTATTATTATTATCATTATCATTATTATTTGGCACAACAATTAATGAATAAGGGACATTAATCAATGAGTGTGGGGCAGTAATTAGTGAATCTGGGACAGCAACGAGTGTTTCTGGAACAAAAATCAGTGAGACTGGGACAGCAATGAATGAGGCTTGGAAAACGTTGAGCGAGTTTAGGACAGCAGGCAGAGACTCTGTGACAGACGTCAGTGACTCCGGCACAGCCCCAGTGACAAAGGAATACTGGGCGGTGACCAGAAAATGAATACTGGGCGGTGACCAGAAAATGAATACTGGGCGGTGACCAGAAAATGAATACTGGGCTGCAACCAGAAAATGAATACTGGACGGCAACCAGAAAATGAAAACTGGGCTGCAACCAGAAAATGAATACTGGACGGGGACCAAAGAAAGTAGGACAAAGGTCACCGAGTCCAGAACCCCTCCCCTACTCTCCCACTCTCTCAAACAGGCCAACGTGGCTGTGGTTCTCCTTCCCATAATCCAGTTTCCTTTGAAGGCCGCAAGGCGACACGAAGCGTGCCAAACGTAAACGGATTGTTATTGTGGGGTGTTTTCAATTTGCATTTTGGAGACTGTCTTGTCCCAGTCCGGCTTTCCCCTGGGACATGCTGCTTAACTACTTCCTGGAGGGCCATCGTGTCACCACACGCATCCCCTGCACAGTTCTGGCGTCGTGAGAAGGTGTGGGCAAAGTGACCTTATAGATACAGCCACCTGCAGAGCTTTGCCCAGGTGGGGACAACGTGACCATGTACATACAGCCATCAGCAGTGGGGACAACGTGACCATGTACATACAGCCATCGGCAGTGGGGATAACGTGACCATGTACATATAGCCATCGGCAGTGGGGATTACGTGACCATGTACATACAGCCATCAGCTGTGAGGACAACGTGACCATGTACATACAGCCATCAGCAGTGAGGACAACGTGACCATGTACATACAGCCATCAGCAGTGAGGACAACGTGACCATGTACATACAGCCATCAGCAGTGAGGACAACGTGACCATGTACATACAGCCATCAGCAGTGGGGACAACGTGACCATGTACATATAGCCATCAGCTGTGGGGACAACGTGACCATGTACATACAGCCATCAGCAGTGAGGACAACGTGACCATGTACATACAGCCATCAGCAGTGAGGACAACGTGACCATGTACATACAGCCATCGGCAGTGGGGATAACGTGACCATGTACATACAGCCATCGGCAGTGGGGATAACGTGACCATGTACATACAGCCATCGGCAGTGGGGATAACGTGACCATGTACATACAGCCATCGGCAGTGGGGATAACGTGACCATGTACATACAGCCATCGGCAGTGGGGATAACGTGACCATGTACATACAGCCATCAGCAGTGAGGACAACGTGACCATGTACATACAGCCATCAGCTGTGAGGACAACGTGACCATGTACATACAGCCATCAGCTGTGAGGACAACGTGACCATGTACATACAGCCATCAGCTGTGAGGACAACGTGACCATGTACATACAGCCATCAGCTGTGAGGACAACGTGACCATGTACATACAGCCATCAGCAGTGGGGACAACGTGACCATGTACATATAGCCATCATCTGTGGGGACAACGTGACCATGTACATACAGCCATCAGCAGTGAGGACAACGTGACCATGTACATACAGCCATCGGCAGTGGGGATAACGTGACCATGTACATACAGCCATCGGCAGTGGGGATAACGTGACCATGTACATACAGCCATCAGCGAAAGTCCGAGTCGCGTCACGGCACACATCACTTCATCATGTCTGAGGAGTATTGGAGAAATGCAGTTGAATGAACCGCGACATCAGATTTAACGAGACAATCAAAACTGGTGACAGTGGGCGAAGCAGAGAGAGCTGTGTTGTGGTACACTCCAGGACTGACGAGAAAGGTTCATTGTAGCGAACCTGCAGTTGCCAGTTCCAGCAATCAACAGGCAGGCCAACAAACACAACACGCAACGGCTAGAGATGGGGCTGCGGGACGACGCAGTGAAGATGGCTATTGGCTTAGTGGACTGTAATGAGGAAGTGATAAGATGGGTCGTTTGTGCAATGACCTTTCTGTACAATATGTTGTATGGCAATGCTATAATTGTATCAATCATTTCCGCAATGGCTCAGTACAGTTGTCATGTATCTCGTAAACTTCGGTAAGTCTTGTCGATGCACCGCAGAGAGGACCAATATTTCTGCATCCGCGGTCGCCCAGTTAGGAATGCTGCGCAGGAGACGCGCCATGTAATCAGTTGTTTAAAGTGAGGTCGTGTCGTGATTAACAACTCCTCTAGTCCGCCCGCGCTTCCCGTAAACACATTACAGCCAGCCCCCAGTCTTCAGCCGGCTTGCATGGCACGCCTACAGTTTAGGACGTCGCAAAAACCCAGCTAGACAGGTAGCGGCGCAAACTCCAAGCACTACTTTACGACATCCTTCCTTCAACCACCGCCGTATTTAGTTACGTTATAGGGTCCAGAAAACTGTCAGCTAACGAGCAGTTTTTTGTTTGTGCTCAAACAGTAGTAAGTTTGTTACAAACAACTCAGATTATATCAGACGTTTGTTTTATAAGTGACCATGTTGCTTATGCCAGCTCAAATCAAACCAAAATCGTTTGAATCGAGACGGAACTCTCTTTTTTACCCGGGGTAGATGCGTCTCATGTTTACGTGAGTGCTTGGGCGCTAGCTTGCTTCCACAGTCATATTAGTACCCAAACCTTTCGGAGGGCGCTGACCGCGTCGCTGGACAGCTGCGCGGAGATAAAGAGTGCCCCTTCAGTGGCGTAACTAAATCTGGCAGAGTTTGGAGGAAGGTGCCGGTAAGCGATGCTCGGAGTGTGGTAGCGGCGTTGCTAAAAACAAAACAAAAAAACTATTGGAACTGAAATGTTCAGCACTACAGTGGAGGGCAGCGTGCCAATGCGGCCACAAGAGCAGTTCTAACTGACAGTACAGCAGCTTTCCTTGTAACCGGCCGCACAACTCGCTGCAAGGCTGAAGCGACAGTTGCTGAGCCGATTCCAAAGCAACCAAAGCTATGATGTGGCTGGTACGCCTTCTTCGCTCAAGAGGTGTCGGGACAAGAGGTGTCGGGACACGAGATGGCAAGACACGAGGTGGCAAGACACGAGGTGGCAAAACAAGAGGCGGTGGGACAAGAGGTGGCAACATGCGAAGTGGCAAGACAAGAAGTGGCGGGACAAGAGATCGCAAACAAGACAAGAAATGGCGGAACAAGAGGTGGCGGGAAAAGGCAAGACATGAGGTGGCAAGACAAGAAGTGGCGGAACAAGAGGTGGCGGGACAAGAGGTGGCGGGACAAGGCAAGACATGAGGTGGCAAGACACGAGGTGGCAAGTCAGGAGGGGGCGGGACAGGCGTGCATGCGTCTGTGTACCAGGACCCTGTGTCTGGCGTAAAGAAGAAGACACTGACACAGGGAAATACACAATGAGATATTCTACTACAATAGTACAATTATCAACTGTTGTATTTTAAAATTAAGTTGTCACACTGTAACTGTTGTATCTTAAAATCAAGTTGTCACTCTGTAACTGTTGCATTTTAAAATCAAGTTGTTACTCTGTAACTGTTGCATTTTAAAATCAAGTTGTTACTCTGTAACTGTATCATTCTAAAATCAAGTTGTCACTCTAATATTTGCATCACGCCAATCTCTCGCTGCTCGCTGACGAGGACGTGTTGAGAACACTCCTAGAGGCGACCGTCTCCTGAGCAGACGGTAGAGAACAGCTCGATGCAAGCGGTTCTCCGTGCCAGCTGGACGGCGTTCTCGTTCCGACACCTCTCGTTGTCGGCTGCAGAGCCCAGCCGGCGCTGTGCAGCTGGGCCCTGGCCACGGAACCGCCGAGCAGGAAATCTAATTAAACTCTTACTTGTTCATGAATAATGATGGGGTCTCATTTTAACACCCCCCAATTGGATGTGCTTGCCTTGAAGCAGTGCCAAATTACTCACAAAAACATGAGAAATGGTCAGCTGCAGGATAATGACATCACAGTTCCAACTATGTTTCCCTTTGCTTTCTGCGGCGTCAGCAACAGGCCCAGCCTCCCTGGTGATGATGCTGACTCGTGAAGGACGCGATGGGAAGAGCTGACTGCCCAGCCTCCCTGGTGATGATGCTGACTCGTGAAGGACGCGATGGGAAGAGCTGACTGCTCAGCCTCCCTGGTGATGATGCTGACTCGTGAAGGACGCGATGGGAAGAGCTGACTGCCCAGCCTCCCTGGTGATGATGCTGACTCGTGAAGGACGCGATTGGAAGAGCTGACTGCTCAGCCTCCCTGGTGATGATGCTGACTCGTGAAGGACGCGATGGGAAGAGCTGACTGCCCAGCCTCCCTGGTGATGATGCTGACTCGTGAAGGACACGATGGGAAGAGCTGACTGCTCAACTTCCCTGGTGATGATGCTGACTCGTGTAGGAGGCGATGGGAAGAGCTGACTGACTACCAACATGTGAATAAGGACACGACGGGAAGAGCTGACTGCCCAGCCTCCCTGGTGATGATGCTGACTGCTTAGAGAAGGACACGATGGAAAGAGCTGACTGCCCAGCCTCCCTGGTGATGATGCTGACACGTAAAGGACACGATGGGAAGAGCTGACGGCCAGCTCTGCCTAAGGCAACACTATGGAGGGATGGCGGATGGGGCCGGGGGGGGGGGGGGGGGGGGGGGGGGGTCTGATGATGGCTATCCTTCCTGTTTGTACAAGAGTCAAAATAAAAGTCGCACTGTATTTTAGATTGTAGCTACATACACTCTTCGTTCTATTTTCTGGCTGGGTGGAGGTGAGGAGGGGTTGGAGGGGGTAGCTGGTTCTAGGACTTTAGCCGCAGTCTCACACCTCAGGGTGAATGGGGACCAGGGTGGATGGGTGTCTCCCATTAATAATAATAATGTAACCGAGTGTATTGTATACATGTTTCGGGCCATGACCCTTTAATCCATTCTTTCCAGTTTCTTTTCCTTTTTGATTGGGTAGGTGTTTTATGGCCCCAATTATCTAAGGTGTTGAAACCTATGCGCTGGGCCCGCAGCGTCATAGTTCAGGAGCTGTGTGAGAGTCGAGGTGGCCGTCCTGGGTTGTCCGTCCTAACGAGCCTTCTGGTTTCCGTGGACGTAAAGAATTATTGAACCGTGCTTCGGCATTGGTCTCAGCTTGTCACTAATATGTCAACTGACATCTGAGGACATTAAGCATCACTTCATCAGCAGCAGCAGCGTCCCTTTTCCCCCAGTGTCCCTGCAGAGGCAGGTTGTTTGTTTGCTGTTGCGGCCGGTGTTCATGTGTTCATCTCAGGGGAGAGCCTGTAAGTAGTTATTTTCTATGGCTTGTTATTCTATTGTTTCTTATTGATGTAAATAATGTATGTTTATAATGTTACCATGTTCACAACGTGCCTTGATTTTGGTTCTTGAACACGTGGGTAATTTCGGCGTCAGTGTACCTTGTTTGCGCGTTCAAATGTTAAGCCTTTATGCCACAGGATGACCAGTGCTTCCAAAATGTACGCAGCTAACCTTGATTAGCTGATATGTAGCTAGTATGTTATGCTGCCATTGTTGGATGTTCAGCTGGAGTAATGCTTTGCCGATGTAAACGGTTATCCCTCAGTAGGGTATGGTTCCTTTGTGCGACCGTGCAGATCTCTGTGCGGCATAACTTGGTTGTTTAGTTTCCTACCGATCTATTTTTCTGCATGAAATCGGTGGTATATTATGGCTAAGACTGAAGATGTTGACTTCATAGTTGTCGAATGTTCATTTTACTAGTTGAATATGGTTTAGTGCATAGGGGTGACTGTATAAACTGTGAGACACGTTATTTCTGTTTTGATCCGGCTTTTGTACAGCCGAGTCTTGGGCGCGCAGACTGACTTTCACTCTGCTTAGCTAGTCAACCCTTTCCGGGTCTTTGTGCGTGTACCCGAACAGGCCGGCGATGCGCGTCAGTGGTGGCAATTAGGTCTTTGTCTCTGTTCACTAACCGAGCAGACAGGCGCAGCCAGATCAACAGCTTAGATTCCTGATGCGCTACCCGCGTCAGTAAGACGCTTGACGTTGTTCACAAATATGCTCTGCTAGTCAGTAACAGTAAGTAAGTAAGTAAACATGGTGCTTAACGTCCACAGAAACCGTACGGCTTATTAGGGACGGGCCATCAGTAACAGTAACATGCTGTAGCCCTTTTGTACACGCGTTGAGTAACGAGGCTGGAGCCGGTCAGTTTATGACTGACTTCCTCCCGCTCACGGCGTGTCACTGACCGTCTCGTTGTGTGCTTCAGTGGAACAGTGCTGTAACAGTTATCTCACTCTTTCTGTTTAGTTAGGAATGTGCTTGATAATTAATCATTTTGTCACAGTTACCATCATGTATTATAGTAACCTAAAGGTAAACTACATGGTTACTGTATTTATTAGATAATTGCTGTTGTTTAGACCATACATTTGCTTTCATGTTCTAAATGTTTTGTTTGCTTGTGTCTTTTCCAACACACACACTGTTTCCTGGTTGGTTGGTGAACAAATAAAAGTTATGTTATAGCAACCTCTGACTTGTGGCTCTTCATCCATGCTTCCAACCTGCTTCCTTCAACTCCCTTCCCTACAATAATAATTTTTTTAAAGCGCAAAATCTTGTCCCTAGATACTATTTTAAGCGGCGCACACACACACGCGCGCGCGCACACACACACACACACAGAGGCACCCGCACACACAAGCATTGTGTATTGCACACATTCCACACTCCTGACGACCGTGTTCGGTGTCGTGTACACTACTCGCATATCATCGCAAACGAGAACTGGGTAAAATCCCACTCAGCCGATTCCGAAGCAATCCAAGCTATGACGGCTGGTGCCTTCTTCGCTCAAGCGTGGTAATGAGTCTCGACCACCAAGCAGAAAATGCGGCACGCACCTTTCTGAGGGAAAGCTCTGAAAGGCGACCTCCAAACACGGGCCTCTGCCACCAGGTAGTTGAGGTCCACGCCATACGTATGTGAACGTGTGTACCAAGTGGTTGACGTTCACACGTGTGTCAACGTGTGTACCAGGTGGATGACGTTCACACGTGTGTCAACGTGTGTACCACGTGGATGACGTTCACACGTGTGCCACCGTGCGTACCAAGTGGATGACGTTCACACGTGTGTCAACGTGTGTACCAAGTGGATGACGTTCACACGTGTGTCAACGTGTGTACCAGGTGGATGACGTTCACACGTGTGTCAACGTGTGTACCAGGTGGATGACGTTCACACGTGTGTCAACGTGTGTACCAAGTGGTTGACGTTCACACGTGTGTCAACGTGTGTACCAGGTGGTTGACGTTCACACGTGTGTCAACGTGTGTACCAAGTGGATGACGTTCACACGTGTGCCACCGTGCGTACCAAGTGGATGACGTTCACACGTGTGTAAAGGAGTGTGACCGTGTGTGTACGTGCATGAAAAGCAAGAATTTAAAAAAAAAGTATCAAACAAAAAGCGGACGGAAAGTAGGACACGACCTACGGGGAAAGGGTGGTGGGGGTTGTGGGGCTGTCCCAACACGGAGATGAAGGTCCGCTGTTTCTCGTGCACTGCTTTCTGTTGTTTGGCGGACACGCAGACACCTCGTGATGTAATTAAGACGCATCTCACCACACACGTTATGTCGTCGGGCACCTTTTGTCATCGGACAGCTGTTTTATCAGACCTTTTTCCTCTTCAGACACCGGTTTCATCAGACACAGTTTGCACACTTTTTATCATCGGACACCCATCTGTTCATCTGTAACACTTGCTCCATCGTGTCTGCCCTACCGTCTGTTACATTGTAACACCTGCCCCATCGTGTTTGCCCTACCGTCTGTTAACCTGTAACACACAGCCCCGTCGTGTTTGACCTACCCTTCTGTTAACCTGTAACACTTGCCCCATCGTGTCTGCCCTACCCTTCTGTTAACCTGTAATATTTGCCCCATCGTGTCTGCCTACCATCTGTTAACTTGTAACACTTGCACCATCGTGTCTGCCCTATCCTTCTGTTAACCTGTAACACTTGTCCCATCGTGTCTGCTCTACCCTTCTGTTAACCTGTAACACTTGCCCCATCGTGTCTGCTCTACCCTTCTGTTAACCTGTAACACTTGCCCCATCGTGTCTGCTCTACCCTTCTGTTAACCTGTAACACTTGCCCCATCCTGTCTGCCCTACCGTCCGTTAACAAAACTGGGACTTCTCCCGGGTGAAATGAAATTTGCGATCTCTGCCAGCAGCATTTGAAATCTTGCCAGTACAGCTCGCAAATTCCATTTATACCGGGAGAAATACCAATCTGGATCATCATTGAAATGGATTCTAAGTTTTACTGATATAATTTAAAATCTGGCCAACTGAAATGGGTACAAGAGACGAGAAGGGAAGAGAGAACTAAAGAAGGAATGGTTTACTGAACGAGGTGATTGTGGCCGTGTGAAACTGGCAGGTGGGGAGTGAAGGTAGTGCTGGAATACAAATAATCTATATTTATCCACAGATATAACTAACAAATACCCAGCACACACATACACACACGCACGCGCGCACACACACATACACACACACACGCACGCACCCCCCCACCCCCACCCCCACACACACACACACACACTCTCTCTCTCTTTTTTCACCGATTTAAGCTGGACAGATTTAAACATTTTTCCGTAAAAACTTAGAAGCCATTCCAATGACCATCCGAATCGGGATTTCTCCCGATAGAAATCGAATTTGCGGTCTAAACTGGCAAGATTTAAACTGCTACCGGCACAGATCGCAGTTCTGATTTCTCTCTGAAGAAATCCCAATTTTAATTTCTACCGGTACCCTGACATATATCATATATGCTTCAATTATAATAGAGACCTACTGCTAATGCGCTTAAACTTTTATATATATATATATATATCTCCCAGCTCATAAATGTTTAAAAAGCTCAGCTGGTTAGATTTTAAATTTTATTAGTTGAGCTGGCCTATATATAGGCTGCAGCCGCTGACATACTGTACACAGCGGGGGAAATTATATATATATATATAGGAGGTGCAGAACTGTGACAGATGTGGCTGGAGACGGGAGGTGCCGAAATGGGATAGATGGCTGGAGACGGGAGGTGCCGAAATGGGATAGATGGCTGGAGACGGGAGGTGCCGAAGGGTCTCTCGGTGTACAAAAACACCCTGCTGCAGCAGGCCGAGGAAAAGAGAGCACGTACAAAATCTCACCCCAGGCCGACAAGGCAGCCAGGACACTGTGCTGTAGGGACAAGGCAGCCAGGACACTGTGCTGTAGGGACAAGGCAGCCAGGGCACTGTGCTGTAGGGACAAGGCAGCCAGGACACTGTGCTGTAGGGACAAGGCAGCCAGGACACTGTGCTGTGCACAGTGCGATAGGGACAAGCCAGCCTGGACATTGTGCTGTAGGGACAAGCCAGCCAGGATATTGTTCTGTGCACATGGCGGTAGAGACAAGCCAGGACATTGTGCTGTAGAGACAAGCCAGGACATTGTGCTGAAGAAACAAGCCAGGACATTGTGCTGTAGAGACAAGCCAGGACATTGTGCTGTAGAGACAAGCCAGGACATTGTGCTGTAGAGACAAGCCAGGACATTGTGCTGTAGAGACAAGCCAGGACATTGTGCTGTAGAGACAAGCCAGGACATTGTGCTGTAGAGACAAGCCAGGACATTGTGCTGTAGAGACAAGCCGGACATTGTGCTGTAGGACAAGCCGGACATTGTGCTGTAGAGACAAGCCAGGACATTGTGCTGTAGAGACAAGCCAGGACATTGTGTTGTAGAGACAAGCCAGGACATTGTGCCGTAGAGACAAGCCAGGACATTGTGCTGTAGAGACAAGCCAGGACATTGTGCTGTAGAGACAAGCCTGGACATTGTGCTGTGCACAATGCAGTATAGACTGCCACCCCCGCATCGGGCTCTGCAGCCACGACCACTGAGCTAGACAGATGGAGGGAGCAAGGCCGCCCGCCCGCAGTGCAGCCACCGCAGCTCGCCGTGCGTAGCACCGCGCCTCCATCTTTGTCTGGCAATGGAGCCAGTGGCTCCCGCTGTGCTGCGTATTTGTTACTACACACCTGTGGCCAGTGTCATGTAAACAGACATGCACCAGAGTGTGTGCGTGTCGCTGACTGGCATTGGTGATTGTGCTTCAAATCTTAATCACTCTCTTACTGATTCAGTTTGGAAATATTCAAGAGAGAGAATTACGCAAACTGTGAACAGAACTATGAACTATTGAGCCTCGAACTTCTGGGAACATGCGATAAGCGCGTTTTCCTGAACAGTTTAGTTCACTGACATGTTACACTGATGGTACGTTTCAAAGCTGATTTCCTTTCAAGGACAATAAAGTATTATTTTAACTTAGCTTAACCCGTTGTTCCTAACAACTTGCCGTCGTCAACAGGGCGCTAGGCACCGTGGCCCTGACACACAATTAATGAAACTCAGTCGTGGCCATGTGTGTGTGTGTGTGTGTGTGTGTGTGTGTGTGTGTGTGTGTGTGTGTGTGTGTGTGTGTGTGACGACATCGCAACTGCACAAGACATCCGTAGGACTGTCATGGAAAGAGATTTGGTTTCCGCCTTAGAACACCTTCAGTCCTACGGATGTCTTGTGCAGTTGCGATGTCGTCTCACACACCCCCCCCCCCCCCCCACCACCACCACCACATCACACCCCACCACACAACACCGGCGCCAGGCGTGGACGGATTTTCATTAAACCTGCACAAGTCATGCACAAGCCAGGCCAACGCTGTGACAGCTGAGTGCGGGCAGGTGTCCATAACGAAGTGGATCTGCGCCCCGCCTGAGAAAGGCAGCACGCGAGAAGCACACACCACTTGGGTGGATACTGTCAAAAACGCGCTATGAAAAGCTGCAGGCACTCATTTTAGAATCACACGCGACAAGAACGCAGTGAGTCTGCTCGAGAGCGGCGACTGGCGCTATATAAAAGCGATCGACAACAGCGTCGCTAATCAACAGAAAACTGAAGCCGTTCAGAAAATCACTGATCAACGGAAAATGAAGCCATCGAAAAAATCACTGATCAACAGAAAACTGAAGCCGTTCATAAAATCACTCATCAAGAGAAACTTCAAGCCATTCAGAAAATCATTCACCAACGGAAAACGGAAGCCATTCAGAAAATCATTCATCAACAGAAAATGAAGCCGTTCAGAAAATCAGGGAAGAAGAGCGAGTGTTACCTGTTGAGGTGTAACAGTTAGATGTGCAACAACCAGCAGGGAAGAAGAGCGAGTGTTACCTGTTGAGGTGTAACAGTTAGATGTGCAACAACCAGCAGGGAAGAAGAGCGAGTGTTACCTGTTGAGGTGTAACAGTTAGATGTGCAACAACCAGCAGGGAAGAAGAGCGAGTGTTACCTGTTGAGGTGTAACAGTTAGATGTGCAACAACCAGCAGGGAAGAAGAGCGAGTGTTACCTGTTGAGGTGTAACAGTTAGATGTGCAACAACCAGCAGGGAAGAAGAGCGAGTGTTACCTGTTGAGGTGTAACAGTAGATGTGCAACAACCAGCAGGGAAGAAGAGGAGAGTTACCTGTTGAGGTGTAACAGATGTGCAACAACCAGCAGGGAAGAAGAGACAGAGTTACCTGTTGAAGTGTAACAGATGTGCAACAACCAGCAGGGAAGAAGAGAGAGAGTTACCTGTTGAAGTGTAACAGTTAGATGTGCAACAACCAGCAGGGAAGAAGAGAGAGAGTTACCTGTTGAGGTGTAACAGATGTGCAACAACCAGCAGGGAAGAAGAGAGAGAGTTACCTGTTGAGGTGTAACAGATGTGCAACAACCAGCAGGGAAGAAGAGAGAGAGTTACCTGGCGGAGGTGTAACAGATGTGCAACAACCAGCAGGGAAGAAGAGAGAGGGTTACCTGTTGAGGTGTAACAGATGTGCAACAACCAGCAGGGAAGAAGAGAGAGAGTTACCTGTTGAGGTGTAACAGATGTGCAACAACCAGCAGGGAAGAAGAGAGAGAGTTACCTGTTGAGGTGTAACAGATGTGCAACAACCAGCAGGGAAGAAGAGGAGGTTACCTGTTGAGGTGTAACAGATGTGCAACAACCAGCAGGGAAGAAGAGAGGGAGTTACCTGTTGAGGTGTAACAGATGTGCAACAACCAGCAGGGAAGAAGAGAGAGAGTTACCTGTTGAGGTGTAACAGATGTCAACAACCAGCAGGGAAGAAGAGAGAGAGTTACCTGTTGAGGTGTAACAGATGTGCAACAACCAGCAGGGAAGAAGAGAGAGGTTACCTGTTGAGGTGTAACAGATGTGCAACAACCAGCAGGGAAGAAGAGAGAGAGTTACCTGTTGAGGTGTAACAGATGTGCAACAACCAGCAGGGAAGAAGAGAGAGAGTTACCTGTTGAGGTGTAACAGTTAGATGTGCAACAACCAGCAGGGAAGAAGAGGAGGTTACCTGTTGAGGTGTAACAGATGTGCAACAACCAGCAGGGAAGAAGAGAGAGAGTTACCTGTTGAGGTGTACATGTGCAACAACCAGCAGGGAAGAAGAGAGAGAGTTACCTGTTGAGGTGTAACAGATGTGCAACAACCAGCAGGGAAGAAGAGAGAGGGTTACCTGTTGAGGTGTAACAGATGTGCAACAACCAGCAGGGAAGAAGAGAGAGAGTTACCTCGTTGAGGTGTAACAGATGTGCAACAACCAGCAGGGAAGAAGAGAGAGGTTACCTGTTGAGGTGTAACAGATGTGCAACAACCAGCAGGGAAGAAGAGAGAGGTTACCTGTTGAGGTGTAACAGATGTGCAACAACCAGCAGGGAAGAAGAGAGAGAGTTACCTGTTGAGGTGTAACAGGATGTGCAACAACCAGCAGGGAAGAAGAGAGAGAGTTACCTGTTGAGGTGTAACAGATGTGCAACAACCAGCAGGGAAGAAGAGAGAGAGTTACCTGTGAGGTGTAACAGATGTGCAACAACCAGCAGGGAAGAAGAGAGAGGTTACCTGTTGAGGTGTAACAGATGTGCAACAACCAGCAGGGAAGAAGAGAGAGAGTTACCTGTTGAGGTGTAACAGATGTGCAACAACCAGCAGGGAAGAAGAGAGAGGTTACCTGTTGAGGTGTAACAGATGTGCAACAACCAGCAGGGAAGAAGAGAGAGAGTTACCTGTTGAGGTGTAACAGATGTGCAACAACCAGCAGGGAAGAAGAGAGAGAGTTACCTGTGTGAGGTGAACAGTTGAGGCAACAACCAGCAGGGAAGAAGAGCGAGTGGGTACCTGTTGAGGTGTAACAGATGTGCAACAACCAGCAGGGAAGAAGAGAGAAGTTACCTGTTGAGGTGTAACAGATGTGCAACAACCAGCAGGGAAGAAGAGAGAAAGTTACCTGTTGAGGTGTAACAGATGTGCAACAACCAGCAGGGAAGAAGAGAGAGAGTTACCTGTTGAGGTGTAACAGATGTGCAACAACCAGCAGGGAAGAAGAGAGAGGGTTACCTGTTGAGGTGTAACAGATGTGCAACAACCAGCAGGGAAGAAGAGAGAGGGTTACCTGGCGGAGGGAACCCTGTTGAGGATGCCATGCAGGATGAAGGTGAAGTACGAGCCACGTACACTGTTAGGCAACCAGTTGCACACAGGACCGTACCCGCAGTCTACTGCCAGCCGCAATCCTGCTATCGCACAGCACAGCCCAGAAAACAGCATTCCGTAACTCTGCACCCCTGCACACACACATTGACACGTGACACTGCCGCCCCCTGACACACACACATTGACATCTTACACTCCGCCCCCTGACACACACATTCACACGTCACACTCCGCACCCTGACACACACATTCACACGTCACACTCCGCCCCCTGACACACACATTCACACGTTACACTCCGCACCTGACACACACATTGACATCTCTCCGCACCCAGCCCACACATCCTAACTCCGCCCCCTGACACCACTTACATACACTCGCCCTCCTGCACACACACACATGACACTTACACTCCCACCCTACACACCATTACACTCACCTCCGCCCCTGACACACACATTCACACTACACTCCGCCCCTGACCACACATTACCTCCCTCACACCCGCCCCCTGACACACACACATGACACCATACACTCCGCCCCCCTAACACACACATTGGCACTATACACCCAAGATCCTGACACACACACAGACACCATAGACTCCACCCCCTGACACACACATTGACACATTACACTGCGCCTCCTGACACACATTGACACCATACACTCCGCCCCCTGAGACACACATAAAACCTTACACTCCGCCCCCTGACACACACATTGACACCTGACACTCCAGCCCCTGACACATACACACATTGACACCTTACACTCCGCCCCCTGACATACACATTGACACCTTACACTCCACCCCCTGACACACACACAGACACCATACACTCCGCCCCCTGACACACACACATTGACACCTTACACTCCAGTCCCTGACACACATTGACACTTTACACTCCGCCCCCTGACACACACATTGACACCTTACACTCCGCCCCCTGACACACACACATTGACACATTACACTCCGCCCCCTGACACACACATTGACACGTTACACTCCGCCTCATGACACACATACAGACACCATACACTCCGCCCCCTGACACACACACATTGACAACTTACACTCCTTCACCTGACACACACATTGACACCTTACGCTCATTCACCTGACACACACATTGACACCTTACACTCCTTCACCTGGCACACACATTGACGACCTTGGACTGCTTCACCTGACACACTCATTGACATCTTACACTCCTTCACCTGACGCACACATTGACACCTGACTCGTTCAAATCAAACACCAAGACCTTTTGATTAAACAATACACCTGCCCTGTTTTCCGCTCCGCGTTGCAATCTTCCTCCGGCCCAAGTCCCGCAACTTTGCTATGTAGTTGTCTGTAGATTTAGTTGCGTATAGTCAATAAAACTGATGTGTGCTGGTGCCTGTGTGTCAGTGTATGCGCTCAGAGTAGTTTCTCCGGACATCAAGATTTTGCGCTGTAGAAATACTTTATTTATTATCATTAATTATTAAAGATAAAATCAATTTTTCCGCATGTCACTCCGGTTCATCATCATGCGCCATTCTACAAACTTTGCTTACAAACGGTTCAGCGACCCGGAAGATATGTCCGGACAAATCCCGTACACGCAGACAGACGGACAAACGAACACACGGAAAGGTGATTCCGTAATACCCACGACCCCTTATGCTTCGTTACGGGAAGGAGGGGGACGGGGCATAATTACGCCCAACATACACGCCCCCACACGTGCCTCATTTGCACTTGAACCAGAGAAAGAGAGTGGTGCATGCTGCCATTCTTCATCATACTAATTTGAACATTTCTGTGATGGCTGCCTCAGGCGATATTCAGTCGAGTGGAGCACGATGCGCGCTGACCAGTTTCTTTTGCCCTCTCTCTTCGTGCACAGTTGCCATAATTTGCAAGCCTTGATGCCTCTCATTAAAACCCGCCCTTTCTTACGTGGCTGCATGGCAGAAAGAGCTGAACACACAACTCCATCAAGATATTTTCTGCCTGATGCCCTGCCATACGAAAACGGAAGAATACGCAAGAAAAATGGGGGAAGGACAGGGGGGGGCAACGCATCGGATTATTCGATTATGTTGCCTTGAAAAGTAAAGTTTTTGGATTTTCAATAAGAATCGCCCCTGAAAAAGAAACACCTTCTTAGACGTGACACAGAAACAGCTTTTTGGACGTAACACAGAACACCTTCTTGGACGTGACACAGAACACCTTCTTCGACGTGACACAGGAAACCTTTTTGGACGTGAGACAGAAAACATCCGTTTGGGCTTGGACGTGACACATAAACACCTTCTTGGACGTGACACAGAAAACCTTTTTGGACGTGAGACAGAACATCTTCTTGGACGTGACACAGAACACCTTCTTGGACGTGACACAGAAAACCTTCGACGTGACACAGAAAACCTTTTTGGGCGTGAGACAGAACATCTTCTTGGACGTGACACATAAACACCTTCTTGGACGTGGCACAGAAACACCTTCTTGGACGTGACACAGAACACCTTGTACGTGACAGAGAAACAGTTTCTTGGACGTCAGTAACGGTATGTGGGGCTGGCACTGTCGCCATGCTATATTTATAAATACTGCCCCCTAACCCTAACCCTGCCATACGAAAACGAAAGAATACGCAGAAAAATGGGGGAAGGACTGGGGTGGGGGGGAGGGGGTGCAACGCATTGGATTTTTCGATTATGTTGCCTTGAAAAGTACGGTTTTTGGATTTTCAATAAGAATCGCCCCTGAAAAAGAAACAGCTTAGACGTGACACAGAAAAAGCTTTTGGGACGTAACACAGAAGACCTTCTTGGACGTGACACAGAACACCTTCTTGGACGTGACACAGAACACTTTCTAGGACGTGACACAGAAACAGCTTTTTGGACGTGACACAGAACACCTTCTTGGACGTGACACAGAAAACCTTCTTGGACGTGGCACAGAAACACCTTCTTGGACGTGACACAGAACACCTTGTACGTGACAGAGAAACAGTTTCTTGGACGACAGTAATGGTATGTGGGGCTGGCACTGTCGCCATGCTATATTTATAAATACTGCCCCCCCCCCGACATTTATTGTTATTGCATGTTGTTGTGTGGGGGTTTCTTTTTTCTTTTCTTTTTTTCGTTTATGTTTGTTTGTTTTTGTTTTGTTTTTGTAAAGCATACAAAGCGTATCAGTTGCAAAGTTGTTTTTTGGTGGATTGTTTTCTCGAGGGGTCGGGGTAGGGGTTATTGTTTTGGTAATCATAAAAATACAAGATTCACTCCAAAACAACAGTACTCCAAACAAATAAACCTCTAGGTGTTGAGTTTCCAGTCATCTATTTATTATGTTGGCTGCTTCATCCTGATTGTTCATTGAAGCCAATAAAAAATCACAAAATAATAAATATCAAAAATGGTTTCAAAAGCATAAGAACTTACTTCTGTTTCAGTGCTGATGGTTTGCATAAAACAGAAACACCATCCATTTCAGGCACCAAAATGTAAAACTCAGTACGGTGCCACCACACTTCTGTTTTCGTGTTTGGATTTCCGTACAACAGAAGGCAATAAAAACCTGAAGGCTTTGTTATGTATAACTCTTTCTGCCGCGCTTCCCTTTAACCTTTTCTTTCGCTTGTCTCAGCGTGCTGTGTACAGTTATGCTCATTTTAAACATGAACAAGATACACGATGCAATGCTCAACCAGGACAAGAGTTAAGAGTCCGGCAGAACGGAAGATCTCCCTCTTCGGGGCCAGTCTGCGTGGACTGGTCAAGAGAAGTGAAAACACTGCCCACTGTGACCAGACCAACCCTACACATCGTCTACGTGGACAGGTTAACAGAAGTTAAAACAGCACTGCCCATTGTGGCCAGACCAACCTACACATCGTCTGCGTGGACATGTTAAGTGAGCTGAATATTGCACTGCCCTCTGTGGCCAGACCAACCCTACACATCGTTACGTGGACATGTTAAGTGAACTGAACACAGCACTGCCCACTGTGGCCAGACCGACCTACACATCGTCTGCGTAGACATGTTAAGTGAACTGAACACAGCACTGCCCACTGTGGCCAGACCAACCTACACATCGTCTGTGTGGACATGTTAAGTGAACTGAACACAGCACTGCCCACTGTGGCCAGACCAACCCTACACATCGTCTACGTGGACTGGTCAAGAGAAGTGAAAACACTGCCCACTGTGACCAGACCAACCTTAAGTGAACACAGCACTGCCCACTGTGGCCAGACCAACCTTAAGTGAACACAGCACTGCCCACTGTGGCCAGACCAACCTTAAGTGAACACAGCACTGCCCACTGTGGCCAGACCAACCTTAAGTGAACACAGCACTGCCCACTGTGGCCAGACCAACCCTATACATCGTCTACGTGGACTGGTCAAGAGAAGTGAAACCACTGCCCACTGTGACAAGACCAACCCTACGTCTACGTGGAAGGGTTAACAGAAGTGAAAACAGCACTGCCACTGTGGCCAGACCAACCCTACGTCTACGTGGACAGGTTAACAGAAGTGAAAACAGCACTGCCCACTGTGGCCAGACCAACCCTACATCTCTGTGAACAGGTTAACAGAAGTAAAACAGCACTGCCCACTGTGGCTAGACCAACCCTACATCTCCGTGGACAGGTTAACAGAAGTAAAACAGCACTGCCCACTGTGGCCAGACCAACCCTACACATCGCCGTACCACTGTGCGGTGGAGCCAGGCAGGGGTTAAAGAACAACTCCACTACAACACAGACGCGCTTTGGCGTACATAAAGCAATGGAATCAGAGATTCTATTAATCAACAACACGAATAATTATGTCCTAAAATGACTCTCTCTCTCTCTCTCTCTCTCTCTCTCTCTCTCTCTAACACACACACACACGCGCGCGCGTGCGCGCGCATATACATACACACACGCACGCACGCACGCACACAAACACACACTCACGCACGCACACACACACACACACGCACGCACGCACGCACGCACGCACGCACGCACGCACGCACGCACACACACACACACACACACACACACACACACACACACACACAGAGTTCTCTCTCCCTCAACACTCTTCATCCCCTCTCTCTTTCTCAAACACACACCCTCTCTCTCTCTCTCGCTCTCTCAGTCTCACTCTCTGTGGTTTCGTTGTTTTTTGTTGCTGCTGTGCAGTGACCCACTGGTTTATGTGTCTGGATATTTATTAATGAATCTGTCCGCTTTAGTGCACACCAAATCCAGGGATGCAAGAAACAAAGAAAGCGGCGTAATCCGATCTTCCAATTGTTTTCCTTGCTCCCGCTGAGCAGCTCGGATGCGCTGCACAGCAGTCATCAGACAGCAACACTGCGTCACTCCCGATCAAACAGCAGTCATCAGACAGCAACACTGCGTCACTCCCGATCAAACAGCAGTCATCAGACAGCAACACACCGTCACTCCCGATCAAACAGCAGTCAGCAGACAGCAACACTGCGTCACTCCCGATCAAACAGCAGTCAGCAGACAGAAACACTGCGTCACTCCCGATCAAACAGCAGTCAGCAGACAGCAACACTGCGTCACTCCCGATCAAACAGCAGTCATCAGACAGAAACACTGCGTCACTCCCGATCAAACAGCAGTCAGCAGACAGCAACACTGCGTCACTCCCGATCAAACAGCAGTCAGCAGACAGAAACACTGCGTCACTCCCGATCAAACAGCAGTCATCAGACAGAAACACTGCGTCACTCCCGATCAAACAGCAGTCAGCAGACAGAAACATTGCGTCACTCCCGATCAAACAGCAGACAGCAACACCGTCACTCCCGATCAAACAGCAGTCAGCAGACAGCAACACTGCGTCACTCCCGATCAAACAGCAGTCAGCAGACAGCAACAATGCGTCACTCCCGATCAAACAGCAGTCATCAGACAGCAACACTGCGTCACTCCCGATCAAACAGCAGTCATGAGACAGCAACACTGCGTCACTCCCGATCAAACAGCAGACAGCAACACCGTCACTCCCGATCAAACAGCAGTCATCAGACAGCAACACTGCGTCACTCCCGATCAAACAGCACTCAGCAGACAGCAACACTGCGTCACTCCCGATCAAACAGCAGACAGCAACACCGTCACTCCCGATCAAACAGCAGTCAGCAGACAGCAACACTGCGTCACTCCCGATCAAACAGCAGTCATCAGACAGCAACACTGCGTCACTCCCGATCAAACAGCAGTCAGCAGACAGCAACACTAAGTCACTCCCGATCAAACAGCAGACAGCAACACCGTCACTCCCGATCAAACAGCAGTCAGCAGACAGCAACACCGTCACTCCCGATCAAACAGCAGTCAGCAGACAGTAACAATGCGTCACTCCCGATCAAACAGCATGCAGCAGACAGCAACAATGCCGGCATCACTCCCGATCAAACAGCATTCAGCAGACAGCAACAATGCGTCACTCCCGATCAAACAGCAGTCAGCAGACAGCAACAATGCGTCATTCCCGATCAAACAGCAGTCAGCAGACAGCAACAATGCATCACCCACGTGAAATAATTCACAACACGTCCTGCTCAATGCAACGCTCGGGCCCCAGTCGCTGTGAAATCAGGGGCCTGTTTACACCGGACTTGGCTGTGCGGATAGCTCACGCTTCTTTTCTACCCGCTTGCATGGGCTGGTACAACGAACACACATGGTGCTTAACGTGCACTGAAACCACAAGGCTTATTAGGGACGGGGAGAAGGGGGGGGGGGGTATGGAGGTTGGGGGAAGAGAGAGATGATATAGCTATCACTACACTGTCACCACCAGAACGATTCCTGTATTAAGATGGGCAGCGATGAGAGCCATTTTAATGTTTCATTAATTGTGAGGGACAAAGTCACAAGACAGTGTCCACAGACCACAACTTTTGAAGAGAAAGGAGAGCGAAAGCGGATTCGAACCGAGATCCCTCTGCTTCCCAGCCTAATGCCTTACCGCTAGGCCAAACCGGCTCTCAACGAACGCTTGCATGGGCAGGTATAACGAATGCTTGCATGGGCTGGTATAACGAATGCTTGCATGGGCTGGTATAACGAATGCTTGCATGGGCTGGTACAACACACACACACACACACACACACACACACACACACACACACACACACACACACACACACACACACACACACACACAGAAACACCTCCTCCCCAGGAAATAAAGACACAGGAGCATGGGGAGCTAGAGGGAGAAAAGGTCGAGGGACTGGAACCGGTGCGCTTCCCGTGGTGAAAGGCTTAAAAAAAAGGTGGGGGGGGGGGGGGGGGGAGGGGGGACACGCCATTTTCAGTTTATTTTTATTTTGTTGTCTTCTGCCTCTTGAAAAATGGTCGTTCTGTTTTGGATAAATCGATGTTTGAGATAGCTAGTTCCTTGAATAGACAAAGGAAGGCGTGAAAGTGCCAAGTCGTTTAACAGACAAAGCGAGGGTTTGAGAAAGCTTTCCTTTCATGGACAAAGCAAGGTTTTAGACGGTTAGGTTTTTTGTTGTTGTTGTGGTTGTTTTCATGGACAAAGCAAGGTTTGTAAGTAAGTCAGTAAACACGTTGCTTGATGTCCACGGAAACCACGAGGCTTATCAGAGACGGGGAAAGGGGCGGGGGGGGGGGGGGGGGGGGGGGGGGGGAGAGACGGGAATAGCTCGCCCGCCCGCTCCGACCCGCAAAGACTGAAGTGACCGTCAGCCACCGCTAGAACAACCACGTCAAGAAGCAGCTTGTGTACTTCGCTAACTGCTGTTTCAGCAGCTGTGCTGAGCAAAGACAATGTCCCAAATGCAACTGCTGAGGAACAACTGAAGCAAAGAGTTCTCCAACTTTCTGAGAGCCCAGCTCCACCTCCTTGCTCTTGATCTCTCCTGGGTTCTCTTGAGGGTCCAGCTCCACCTCCGTCCTCTTGATCTCTCCTGGACTCTCTTGAGGGTCCAGCTCCACCTCCTTCCTCTTGATCTCTCCTGGACTCTCTTGAGGGTCCAGCTCCACCTCCTTCCTCTTGATCTCTCCTGGACTCTCTTGAGGGTCCAGCTCCACCTCCTTCCTCTTGATCTCTCCTGGACTCTCTTGAGGGTCCAGCTCCACCTCCTTCCTCTTGATCTCTCCTGGACTTCTTGAGGGTCCAGCTCCACCTCCTTCCTCTTGATCTCTTGGACTTCTTGAGGGTCCAGCTCCACCTCCTTCCTCTTGATCTCGCCTGGATCTCTGAGGGTCCAGCTCCACCTCCTTCCTCTTGATCTCTCCTGGACTCTCTTGAGGGTCCAGCTCCACCTCCTAGCTCTTGATCTCTCCTGGACTCTCTTGAGGGTCCAGCTCCACCTCCTTCCTCTTGATCTCGCCTGGACTCTCTTGAGGGTCCAGCTCCACCTCCTTCCTCTTGATCTCTCCTGGACTCTCTTGAGGGTCCAGCTCCACCTCCTTCCTCTTGATCTCGCCTGGACTCTCTTGAGGGTCCAGCTCCACCTCCTTCCTCTTGATCTCTCCTGGACTCTCTTGAGGGTCCAGCTCCACCTCCTTCCTCTTGATCTCGCCTGGACTGTGCGAGGTTTGTAAAGTAAGCATGGTGCTTAACGTGCACAGACACCACAAGGCTTATTAGGGACGGGGAGAAGTGGGTAAGGTGGTATGGAGGTCGGGAAAAGAGTTATATACTTATCGCTACACTGTTACCACCAGAATGGCTCCTGCATTAAGATGGGCAGCGATAACAGCCATTTTAATATTTCATTAATTTATTGTGAAGGACAAAGTCACAAGACAGTGTCCACAGACCACAACCTTTTTGAAAACAAAGGAGAGCCGAAGCGGATTCGCGAGGTTTGAGTATGTAAACACGGTGCTTAACGTCCACAGGAACCATATGGCTTATTAGGGACGGGCACGAAGTTTGAGAACAGGCCGGTCCCTTTAAACAAGTCCAGTCGGTTGGCTGAAGTGTTGCTTTACGTCCACAGAAACCTTAGGCTTATTAGGGACGGGAGCCCGGGACGTCCACCTCGGGTTTCACACAGGTCCTGAGCTGTGACCAGTGCAGCCCACCGGCCGCCAGTTAAGGCCGGCGCTGCGCTGAGCGACTGGCCGGCCTGTGGTCCGCTAGTCTGCACGTCCGGACCGGAAACGACCCAGACGCCGCGTTGCCACAACTACCAACGACACGCATCCACAACAACGGGGGCTGTTTGTCGCTCGACAGACGTCGCACGTGTAACACAACGGCCGGCTTGGTCTCCGATAACTATCACCTGGCAGCCAGTAAATACGGGGTAAGGCAGTAACCGGTTTTTACAGACCAGCCCGTTACTTCGTGGGTCACGTCGGGGTAAAGACGTGGTGCCTATACGCCATAGCTGCAGCCTCAATACGCTTCAGCAATAAGGAAACAATACCAACAGCAGAGGAACAGCACCGGACTGGCAGCCAGGCCGAAAGGCGGGAGGGGGACTGGGCCCGAACACGGAACCGTGCAGACCAACACAAACCTTCCCAGGGAGGTGGCCAGGGGTCACACAAAGTGGAGCAGATGTCAGAGCCAGACGCTAAGACAGTAATAGTCGGCGACTCCATTCGCTTTCCGCCTCTTTGCCCGAGGCGCGTTTTTCTTTCGGCGGATCCTGCACAAAGCCTACATTAAAAACCAGTCTCGTCTCGGAGCCAGGGTGGCGGTTGACTGTCTGTAGGCATCATCGTCGTCTTTTCCACACTGTGAACATGGTGCTTAACGTCCACAGAAACCACAGTTTCCACATTGTGGCACGGATACACTTTTGTACTTTCTGAAAATTGATCGACTCTTGGCCTTTAACCCCCGAGTCAACCGCGAAGGTCGTGGTGCGGTGCCACAGGCGTAACCAAATGACCAGTGCAGCTGATTCACTGTGCACTCAGGGCTTCAGGCTTGTGTGTTTCACCCATCGTTCTCTCTCCTTTTCCTGCGCAGATGACCATGCACGGTTGATAAGGCAACAAAATCCAGTTACTTTCCCTCCCTGTCTATCTGTCTGTCTCCCCCCCCCCCCCCCCCCAAGACTGGCTAATCGTTAAATCAGCTGACTAGTTTTGTCATCGAACCGCCTTGCTGTGCACCTTCAATACCCTACCGTGGGAAGGCCGGGTGTGCGCCTTCAGTACCCTACAATGGGAAAGCCGGGTGTGCCCCGTTCAATACCCTACCATGGGAAAGCCGGGTGTGCGCCTTAAGTACCCTACAGTGGGAAAGCCGGGTGTGCGCCTTCAATACCCTACAGTGGGAAAGCCGGGTGTGCGCCTTCAGTACCCTACCACAGGAAAGCCGGGTGTGCGCGTTCAATACCCTACCATGGGAAAGCCGGGTGTGCGCCTTCAGTATGAATGCATGAACGAATGAAAATTTATATATAGCGCATAAACAACTTCCACACAAAACCTTGTGTGTTCACAGCGCCAGATACACACAGTGCATACATGTAAGCTCTCGTAAGCTAAAACTACCAAAGGACACTCATATCAAAAACTAAAAACAGCTCCTACCCACCCAACCCTTCCCAAAAGTGGAACTATACATAGCAGTTAAATGTAAAAAATATATACAGAGTTACAAATAATAATAACAGAAAAAATAATCACACACATACACACACACACACAAACACAGAGTAATTACGGCAACATCAACTTCACTCAACACACACCAGCGCAAGTGCACGTACACAAGCGCAATGACTATCATCCCTAGGTAAAGAAATGGGTTTTCAGCGAAGGTCTGAAAGACTGAATGGAGTCCTCCTTGATGCTCTCGGGGAGGACATTCCAGAGGGAGGGAGCGACATACCTGAAGGCTCGCTGGCCGTACCGCTTTGTCTTGGAATCCCTGGGCCCGGGAACATCAAGAAGAGATCTAGATGCTGATCTGAGAAGGCGAGAAGGGTTGTGTTTTGGAGAAGATCAGAGAGGTAGAGGGGGTGTTATCATGAACTGACCGGTAAGTGGCAGAGAGAATTTTGTGGCAGATCCGTTTCTGGATGGGAAGCCAGTGAAGGTGTCTAAGAATGGAAGTGACGTGATCTGTGTGGTTTTTTGTTTTTGTTTGTTTGTTTGTTTTTTGTTTTGTTTGTTTGCATTTCATGACAGTTCTTGCAGGAGCATTTTGCACTGCAGACGTTTAATCTGTTTGGGGGCAGTCCCGACAGAAGGCTATTGCAGTAGTCAAGCTTTGACAAAATCAGACAGACAGCAATGCTGCTTGCAGCTTTGTAGGTGATATATGGACGGACTTTATTCAGAGATCTGATGTGGAAAAAACAAGATCTGACAACGGCTGAGACATGTTGTTCCATGGAAAGCTCAGCGTCCAAAGTTACTCCAAGTGTTTTCACCACGTTGGAGAACGGAATGGACGCTTCGCCAACTGAAAGGCAGTCAACCCGGGACAGTTTCTCTTCTAGACAATGGTCCACAGAGGAGTACTTAAATGTTTTGCTCATTGAGTTTCAGTTTGTTTTTCGTCATCCATATTTTTATCTGGCGACAGCACGACTCAACATTTCTCAACGCACTCAGTGCAGACTCAGATTCAGTTGGCAGGCATGAGTACAGTTCGGAATCGTCGGCAAAAAAGTGATAGTCTATGCAGAACTTATTAATAAAGTCTGCCAACTGCCTAGTGTAAAGAGAAAAGAGAAGAGGACCGAGCACCGATCCCTGCGGAACGCCACAAAGAAGGGGCGTTTGTGCTGAAAAAGCATGTCCTACAAGGACTTGCTGTGACCTGCATGACAAGTATGATGAGAACCGACCAAGAGCGGAACCATCCAAGCCGATTTCTGTATGAAGTCTCTGGAGGAGCAACGTGTGATCGAGAGTGTCAAAGGCAGCACTCAGATCCAGCAACACAAGAAGAGCATTGTTTCCTCCATCAATCATTACCAACAAATCGTTAAGTATGCGAAGGAGGGCCGTCTCAGTGCTATGATCACGTCTGTACGCCGACTGAAACTTGACATGCAAACCGTTTGCGTCGAGGTGTGCCTGCAGCTGGTCGGCAACCGCTCTCTGTGATCTCGGACAAATAGGGTAGGTTGGACACCGGACGGTAGTTACCGAGGACATTTATAAATGGTTTAAGCACTGCTTTTTTGAAAGCAATTGGCACAATGCCAGATGTGAAACTCAGATTGACTATTTTCTGAAACCAGGCAGAAGAACGTCTGTGAATTGAAGAACGAGTTTGGCTGGAGCCGGGTCTACGGTCGCTGTGGTTGACTTTGACTCGCGAATGAGTTTCAGGATTTGGTCTTCGGAGAGAGCGTAAAAACGAGAGAGCATGTCAATAGAGGGAACACTGGAAGCGAAGTTTTCTGTCGTGTCTAAAGGATCATCATTAAATTCTTGCCTAATCTTCTCGATTTTCTCTTGAAAGAATCGGGAAAACGATTTAGCAGCTTCTTGGGGTATCATGTCTGGCAGAGAATCGGACCTGTTCTCTCTGTTTAGCAGCGTGCTGAGAAAACATTTTCTTCGAATCCGAGGCGGCGTCTTCTAATTTTGCATGTAAATGGGAAGCTTTGGCCTGCTTAATGACTTTTGTTACGTTGTTCCTTGCCTGTTTGTATATCTCAATGTGAGCTACAAGGAAACGGTTTTCTTGGGGGGGTTCCCTTTGTTCCGGGGGGCCCAAAACCCTATACTCCCCACATGAGAAATCCGGGTGTGCGCCTTCAATACCCTACCGTGGGAAATCCGGGTGTGCGCCTTCAATACCCTACCATGGGAAATCCGGGTGTGCGCCTTCAATACCCTACCATGGGAAATCGGGTGTGCGCCTTCAATACCCTACCATGGGAAATCCGGGTGTGCGCCTTCAATACCCTACCATGGGAAATCCGGGTGTGCGCCTTCAATACCCTACCATGGGAAATGCGGGTGTGCGCCTTGCAGTAGTTCCAAAAGAGAAGACATTAACAGCTAGTTTTCAGGTA
>JABMCL010001594.1:1300000-1320000 GCA_018857735.1 Alviniconcha marisindica
GTCTGCATGCCAGCCCGGATATACTGTCTGCATGCCAGCCTGGATATACTGTCTGCATGCCAGCCCGAATATACTGTCTGCATGCCAGCCCGGATATAATGTCTGCATGCCAGCCCGGATATACTGCCTGTATGCCAGTCCGGGTATACTGCATGCCAGGCCTGATATACTGTATGCCAGTCCTGATATACTGTCTGTATGCCAGCCCTGATATACTGTCTGTATGCCAGTCCTGATATACTGTATGCCAGCCCTGATATACTGTCTGTATGCCAGTCCTGATATACTGTTCCCTGTTTTGCCAGTCCTGATATACTGTATGCCAGCCCTGATATATGTCTGTATGCCAGTCCTGATATACTGTATGCCAGTCCTGATATAATGTATGCCAGCCCTGATATACTGTCTGTATGCCAGTCCTGATATACTGTCTGTATGCCAGTCCTGATATACTGTCTGTATATCAGCCCTGATATACTGTCTGTATGCCAGTCCTGATATACTGTATGTATGCCAGCCCTGATATACTGTACGCCAGCGTTGATATACAGTATGCCAGCCCTGATATACTGTATGCCAGTCCTGATATACTGTATGTATGCCAGCCCTGATATACTGTATGCCAGTCCTGATATACTGTATGCCAGTCCTGATATACTGTATGTATGCCAGCCCTGATATACTGTATGCCAGCCCTGATATACTGTCTGTATGCCAGTCCTGATATACTGTCTGTATGCCAGTCCTGATATACTGTATGCCAGCCCGGATATACTGCATGCATTCCAGCCCTAATGATACGTCAGTAGGCCCCAGTATTATGTCAGTATGCCAGAGCTAATACTGAGTCAGTATGCCAGCACTAATATGCTGTCAACTCTTACTGACCGCGGACTTCTTCAAGTTAACATAAATCTTTACAACTCTGACGCTGACCTCCGCTGTCTTTCCTCCCCAGAGTGGACTCGGGCAACGACGACGTCTCCTGTTTCTATTTCTGTGCAGCTTAAGGCGCCGGCATTTCCCTCCCTGACAACTTCCGTCTTAAACCCAAGCCCCGCCCATTCTGCCACCATTCCTCTGCCCCCAAAAAGGGGATGGCGAGAGACAGAAAGAAAAAGTACGTGGTATGAAACAAAAAGCATCAAACAAACAAAAGAGGGGTGGGGTGGAGGGAGAGAGATCAAAGTGAGAACAATGTTTCTTTTGCTTTTTATCTCCCTTCCATAAACCTCTCGGTGCTCCTCTCCTTAGAAGTAGGCTTAATCAGCAGATTCGACCCTTAGAAGTACGGCAATTAGCAAACACGGCGCTTTGACCCTTAGAAGTACGGTAATCACCAGACACGGCGCTTAGACCCTTAGAAGTACGGCAATTAGCAAACACGGCGCTTTGACCCTTAGAAGTACTGTAATCACCAGACACGGCGTTTAGACCCTTAGAAGTACGGCAATTAGCAAACACGGCGTTTAGACCCTTAGAAGTACGGCAATTAGCAAACACGGCGCTTAGACCCTTAGAAGTACGGTAATCACCACATACGGGCTTTCAGAGTCGAGGCGAGATCAAGAGGAGGGAGGTGGAGCTGGACCCACAAGCTAGCCCAGAAGAGATCAAGAGGAGGGAGGTGGAGCTGGACCCACAAGCTAGCCCAGAAGAGATCAAGAGGAGGGAGGTGGAGCCGTGTAAGCCTTTCTCCATGACACCCCGCCGTGTAAGCCTTTACCCATGACACCCGTCGTGTAAGCCTTTCTCCAGTAACACCCCGTCGTGTAAGCCTTTCTCCATGACACCCCGTCGTGTAAGGCTTTCTCTACTGACATCCAGGACCGAATGGTCAGAAAGTACATTTCTGGACTGCTGCGCACGTTTCATGGACGTGACATTCCTGTTCTTGTAATCCTCGAATGACTTCACGTCTAAGAGACAGTAGCTATGCACTCGCGCGCGCGCGCGCGCACACACACACACACACACACACAAATATATAGAAATTGACCTATGCCCTCCGAGGGGTGGGAGAGGGAGGAGTGGCCAGACTTATCCAATCAGAAGACGCGAGTCGACTCCGCGTGACCTATGGTCCAATATTCCGGCGCTAAAATCCGCCCAACCTTGCACACTCTATCCTCCCACGATCCTGACTGCTGTGGGCCTCTCCGACAGTTACCTAATAGCACAAGAAATCGTATCGAAATTCTATTCTGAGAGCTGGCGGCCTTCCTTCCTTTTCTGGCTTTGTTTCGCTTCAGAACACCCCCTCCTCCGCCCCCGCCCCTCCCATACCCCCCCCCCCCATCCCCCCATCCCCCCATCGTCCCAGTTGCAGGACACGGTTCTCAGTCTCTCATCGTACCAGTTCCAGGAACACAGGTCTGGAAGTGCGGCAAATCCAGGTCAACTTTTCGAACAGACGAAGGTAGTGTCTCCGATCGTAGACATCGCGTTGTCCGAGTCACGGGTAAACAACCACTGTGAGAAGGAAGATGGCGATTATTAGACTGATCAGCGCCGCATTAATTTTGTTCCAACCTTTGGGATCAGCACAAAGCAGGGCAAGGCAAGGCCACCTGATCTAAAGTCTGCAGCCAGTGACTGCTTCTTAATGTCACTTGTCGGCCTCTTGCAGCTGGTTAGTAACTGGATTTTAAAGTCCTGTCAACCGCACAGGGTTACCTAGGGTCGTACAGACACAAACACAAACACCACCGTACGTCAGTACCGTCCTGGATTTGAACTGCCTGTCGCTGGGGCACATGGTTACAGACACACAAACACCACCGTACGTCAGTACCGTCCTGGATTTGAACGGCCTGTCGCTGGGGCACATGGTTACAGACACACAAACACCACCGTACGTCAGTACCGTCCTGGATTTGAACGGCCTGCCGCTAGGGCACAGGGTTACAGACATAAACACAAACACCACCGTCCGTCAGTACCGTCCTGGATTTGAAGGGGCTGTCGCTGGGGCACTCGGTCACCCAAAGACGAACAAGCATTGTGAGAAGTGCGAAAGACTGCACCACTTCCACGTCCCAATTAAACTACACTTCAGTGGCTTCAATGAGCCCCGTTCAAAAAGCAAAAGACAGTCACACCTGCACAATTGTCAGGTGCACTGTGCCCGTGTTGGAAATGTCCCCCACCCCATCGCCGTAAAACCGATTATCTTTCACCACAGTCTCTTATTTAGCAGCACCGCTCTTACTCAACACACAAGGGAGTTAATTAGCGCTCGAAATACGTAACACAAGTACAGCTAGAAAGATCTGAGTCGCCTACGGTAACTCTCACCTGGCATGCGTGTAAACACAAGGTACATAAACTCCACCAGAGGGGAGGATGTACCTCTGGTGGAGTTTGAGGTACATCCTCCATTGAGGATGTACCTCTGGTGAAATTTATGTACAGAAAGGAGGATGTACCTCTGGTGGAGAGTATGTACAAAAAAGAGGATATACCTCTGGTGGAGTTGATGTACCTTGTACTTACGCGCATACCACGTGACAGTTACCGTAGGCGACTCAGGTCTTTGTTGTTGTATTTGCCTTATGTATTTCGAGCGCTAATTAACTCCCTAGTGTGTTGATTCTGCACGAGCGCTCTGGGCCTCGTTCTGATTCAGATTTTTAGCACCACTCTTAGATGGGAAAAACAATGACGTTCAAGGTTATGTATAAAGCAGCGTATTCTCTACTCAATGATCTAGTGTAGTATCTACACAGTAAGTTATAATGAAGTGCATTTTCAGGCTCCGAAACATTGTAAATTCACAGCAATGGTGGCAGCATTTCTCTGAAGTCAACACAGTACCATCTTTTACTACAATACTGCGGGGTAGCAACAATGGACGAGTTTCTTAACAGGCTCCAAGTTGCTCCTCTCCTGTCGTGTCTCCGCCAGCAGGATTAGGAGCCGGAGACGGACACAGCGGAGTTGGAGGCTTTTGGCCTGGCCAGAGGTGTGGCGATAAATCACCGGGAATTACTGTCGTGGGAGTTGGGCTTACCTGTGTTCTCTGCTTTTCCGCACTCTTGAAGAACGAGGCAGAGGGACTCGCTGCTGCAATCGTCTGCTGGAAACGTGTCTGCAATTGCAGTCTGCTCTGCCTACCTCGCTGCGACAATCGTCTGGTGGAAATGTGTCTGCAATTGCAGTCTGCACCGCCTACCTCGTTGCTACAATGAGCCAGTGCACGCAGAAAGGGACGGCTGACTCCGCAAGCGCTTTCCCCTCCAACCCAGGCCCTACAGCTCAGCACGCACATCCACACACCAGTGACCTACACGACCCATACGCCAGTGATCTACACGACCCACACGCCGGTGACCCACACGCCAGTGACCTACATGACCGTGACTGTGACCTGTATGACCCACACACCAGTCACCTATACATGTAACCCACACCCCAGTGGCCTATGTGACTCACAACCCAGTATATTCCCATAAATAGTTTAGTTTTAAACACTTCAGTACCGTGTCGCTGAACACTGAGGACGTCCTGCCTGCCTCATGCCGCCTTCTTTTGTTGTGCATTCTGCAGAGCCCAGCCCAACCCCGGAGCACTACTCCTTCCCGAGGGGCCGTTGCAAAAGGGACAGGTTTCCATGACCCTGTCAGACAATGGCTAACTGGGTCTGCGGAGTGGGGCGTGGTCCCGGGAAGGGGTCGACATTACCCGCCCTTCCTCTTTCGCCTGTCTTCGTCCGCTGGTTGGGTCCACGTCCTGTCTTTGTCCGCTGGTTGGGTCCATGTCATGACTGTCCGCTGGTTGGGTCCACGTCATGTTTCCTGCCTTTGTCCGCTGGTTGGGTCCACGTCCTTTGTCCGCTGGTTCGGTCCATGTCATGACTTTGTCCGCTGGTTGGGTCCACGTCATATTTCCTGTCTTTGTCCGCTGGTTGGGTCCACGTCCTGTCTTTGTCCGCTGGTTGGGTCCACTTCCTTTGTCCGCTGGTTGGGTCCACGTCATGTCTTTGTCCTGCTGGTTGTGTCCACGTCCTGTCTTTGTCCGCTGGTTGTGTCCACGTCATGTGTTTGTCCGCTGGTTGTGTCCACGTCATGTGTTTGTCCGCTGGTTGTGTCCACGTCATGTCTTTGTCCGCTGGTTGTGTCCACGTCATGTGTTTGTCCGCTGGTTGGGTCCACGTCATGTTTCCTGTCTTTGTCCGCTGGTTGGGTCCACGTCATGTCTTTGTCCTGCTGGTTGTGTCCACGTCCTGTCTTTGTCCGCTGGTTGTGTCCACGTCATGTCTTTGTCCTGCTGGTTGTGTCCACGTCCTGTCTTTGTCCGCTGGTTGGGTCCACGTCATGTGTTTGTCCGCTGGTTGTGTCCACGTCATGTGTTTGTCCGCTGGTTGTGTCCACGTCATGTGTTTGTCCGCTGGTTGTGTCCACGTCATGTCGTTTGCCGCTGGTTGGGTCCACGTCATGTGTTTGTCCGCTGGTTGTGTCCACGTCATGTCTTTGTCCGCTGGTTGGGTCCACGTAATGTGTTTGTCCGCTGGTTGTGTCCACGTCATGTGTTTGTCCTGCTGGTTGTGTCCACGTCATGTGTTTGTCCGCTGGTTGTGTCCACGTCATGTGTTTGTCGCTGCATGGTTGTGTCCACGTCCTGTCTTTGTCCGCTGGTTGTGTCCACGTCATGTGTTTGTCCGCTGGTTGTGTCCACGTCATGTGTTTGTCCGCTGGTTGTGTCCACGTCATGTCTTTGTACGCTGGTTGTGTCCACGTCATGTGTTCGTCCGCTGGTTGGGTCCACGTCATGTTTCCTGTCTTTGTCCGCTGGTTGGGTCCACGTCATGTCTTTGTCCGCTGGTTGTGTCCACGTCATGTGTTTGTCCTGCTGGTTGTGTCCACGTCATGTCTTTGTCCGCTGGTTGTGTCCACGTCATGTGTTTGTCCGCTGGTTGTGTCCACGTCATGTCTTTGTCCGCTGGTTGTGTCCACGTCATGTGTTTGTCCTGCTGGTTGTGTCCACGTCCTTTGTCCGCTGGTTGTGTCCACGTCATGTGTTTGTCCGCTGGTTGTGTCCACGTCAAGTGTTTGTCCGCTGGTTGTGTCCACGTCATGTGTTTGTCCGCTGGTAGTGTCCACGTCATGTGTTTGTCCGCTGGTTGGGTCCACATCATGTGTTTGTCCACTCGTTGCCTCGGTGGTAAACTTAATTGCACAACTAATGCTCTCAAACATCCAATTTTGAAAACTTTCCGGGAACAAAGAAGAAGAGAAGAAAGACAGAAGAACAAGCAGAAGAAGAAGGGAAACAAAGAGACAAGGAGCAGGAAGAAGGAAGAGGAAGGAATTGAACCGGTCAAAGACTTTACAGGATCAGCAGAAAAAAGAAGCTGAAGCCTCACGCAGCAGCTACAAGATCGCTCGTTACGAGGACTGCAGTGGGACTGAAAAGCTCGACTTGTCACTGTGTCACACTTCTGGATCCTGGATTGGCGAGGCGTATCCACACGGGGCTGCGAAGGGAAGGTAATATGTCTGCCACTATTGACGCTGTCGACAGGACTCGGTTCCCACAACATCCGCTCCGCTCTGACAATTATTTTCAACCAAACCCGATACTAAACCAACTAGAGATTTTTTTCCGTGGGCAGAATGATTTCGTTTCAATCCAATTTTCAGCCAGTGTAGCAGTCCCCTCCCTGTCCTTCTCCTCGCCCCCCCTCCCCCCCCCCCCCCCCACTTCCCCACCACCCCTCCTTGAAAACAGCATAGGCGATCAATCTGGCAGGAGTTCTGTACATAATCAGTCCAACAATCTGGCAGGACTTCTATACGTAATTAGTCGATCAATCTGGCAGGAGTTCTGTACATAATCAGTCGATCAAGGAGTTCTGTACATAATCAGTCCAACAATCTGGCAGGAGTTCTATACGTAATTAGTGGATCAATCTGGCAGGAGTTCTGTATATAATTAGTCGATCAAGGAGTTCTGTACATAATTAGTCGATCAAGGAGTTCTGTACATAATTAGTCGATCAAGGAGTTCTGTACATAATTAGTCGATCAATCTTTTCGTACATAATTATACGCGACCTACGTTTGTGCATCGACTTACCTTTGTAAAGGTGACCTAAACTTATCCATACATAACGATAAACGCTTCGAATGCATGAGGCACACGCTTGCTTCAAGTAGTTTCCACCATCATTCAGGCATCTACGTTTCGTTGACGCCAAGCACGCTAGTAAGGACTGACTGGCCTGTGTACAGCGCCACGATGCGGGTACCAGATCTGATCCCTGTAGAGCACTCCCATGTGGGTACCACGTCTGACCAAGGCGGAGCGCTACGATGTAGGTACCAGGTCAGACCAAGGCGGAGCGCTACGATGTGGGTACCAGGTCAGACCAAGGCGGAGCGCTACGATGTGGGTACCAGGTCAGACCAAGGCGGAGCGCTACGATGTGGGTACCAGGTCAGACCAAGGCGGAGCGCTACGATGTGGGTACCAGGTCAGACCAAGGCGGAGCGCTACGATGTGGGTACCAGGTCAGACCAAGGCGGAGCGCTACGATGTGGGTACCAGGTCAGACCAAGGCGGAGCGCTACGATGTGGGTACCAGGTCAGACCAAGGCGGAGCGCTACGATGTGGGTACCAGGTCAGACCAAGGCGGAGCGCTACGATGTGGGTACCAGGTCAGACCAAGGCTGAGCACTACGACGTGGGTACCAGGTCAGACCAAGGCGGGGCCCTACGATGTAGGTACCAGGTCAGACCAAGGCAGGGCCTTACGATGTGGGTACCAGGTCAGACCAAGGCAGGGCCCTACGATGTGGGTACCAGGTCAGACCAAGGCAGAGCACTACAACGTGGGTACCAGGTCAGACCAAGGCAGAGCACTACGACGTGGGTATCAGGTCAGACCAAGGCGGGGCCCTACGATGTGGGTACCAGGTCAGACCAAGGCAGGGCCCTACGACGTGGGTACCATGTCAGACTCACAGCCCGCTGCCCTTGCCTGAACCAACGGAGCTGTGGAGGCACGATGCCAATGTGTCTATCGCTTCCATTAAAAACAGAGCTGTTGCAGACAAGCAGGTCATTGTGTCTATCGCTTCCATTAAAACAGAGGAGATGTTGCAAGACAAGCAGGTTTCTATCGCTTCCATTAAAAAAGAGGAGGTGTTGCAGACAAGCAGATGTATATCGATTCCATTAAAAACAGAGATGTTGCAGACAAGCAAGCCGGTGTGTCTATCTCTTCCATTAAAACAGAGGAGGTGTTGCAACAAACAGGCCGGCCACTGCCCTGTTACTACAACGCGGACCACTTGCGGCCTCCGACCCCAGGTGTCGACCGTTGCAAGATTAAACTAATTCCGTGCGAGTGCTAATTAACACAGTTTAGAAATCAATGGCGTGACGTGCACGCCCCCTATTGAGGCGGCGACGAGCATGGAACGTAAGAGCGGGGTAACAACACCCTGGTCCCTGTCGCCATCCAGTCCGCCGGCTTCCACTCCGCTCTCGCTCGTTGCCCTGAAACAGTTCAGCTTTAATCCGCTTTGAAGGCCGCCTCACGGTTGAAGTGAGACGTGGCAGAGGTGTGGGTGTCCCCGGGGTTAGTGCCGTCCCCGGCCGACTTGTGGCGCAGCCACCACAACCACCACCTCCCCCCCCCCCCCCCCCCCCCCCCCCCCGCCCCGCAGCCAGAAGTCAGTCGCGCGTTAGCTCAACAAGCATCTCTGTTGTTAGCTCTCGCCAGTCAAGAGCAGTCCGCAATTGAAAGGATAACAAGACACCCCAGAGGACATTAGAAACGAGGTCAACATGAGAGGGACATCAGACAAAAGACCAGAATAGTGGGACAACAGAAAAAGCAAGAAGAAAAAAAGAAAAGGAAAAAAAGCAGCGAGGCAATGAGGGAATGAGAGGGACAACAGACAAAATGTTCTTGTGGTTATTCTATATAAAAAATAAAAAAGGCCGAGCATTACCTCCTCCATTGTCCTATTCTAACATCCGCGCAAGGACAATATTTACCCTCCCTAGCGGCCGGCCGATATTAGAACACTGCTGTACGGTAACTTAGACCTGCGACTTCCAGAAAACAAACACATATTCCTAACTGTCCATGCATTCATTAAACTATCCAAACGACTCTAAAAGTAGTAACTAGTAGAAAGACGTGCCGATTCTCAACCTATTCTTTTAATTATACAAATGACCGACTGCCCACACATCCTTCTGAACTTTGTTAAAAAATAAATGCTACTGTAAAAAAGAAAAGAAAAAAAGGCTTCAAACCATCTTCCCCCCCCCCCCCCCCCCCCCGCCCCCCGTTTCCACACTCCAGTTCTCTCTCGTTGGTATTTATTTAGTCCACCAGCCAATCTATCTATCTGACAGTGATGTTTTTTTACTACAATTTGTTTTGACTTTTTCCTAGTGACTGTTCGGGTGTTGTTGTTGTTTTGTGTGTGTGTGTTTGTTTGTTTTTTCGTTCTTTCTTCGTTTCCTCGGTTTTTTTGTTGTTGTTGCTGCTGCTGTGGATTTTTGTTAGATCTCATTTATTATTTACTGTTAGCTAGGCGAAATTGTTCGCCCGCCGGATATTTCAATGTTTTTCTTCCAATTGTACGAGCTCATCGCCCATCAGCTCTAAAAGCTTGTTGATGAGCACACAATAATTCACTGTATCTTTAGTTTGTCTCCAATAAATTTTTGTTTAAACCAAGAGACCATAATGAGAGGAACAGACAAAAGACCAGACTGAGAGAGGCAACCGACAATAGACCAGATTGAGAGGGGTAGACAAAGACCAGGACGAAATGGGTAACAGCGAAGAGACAAGAATGAAAGGGACAACAGACAAGAGAACAGACTGAGAGGACTACAGACTAGAGGGACAACAGACGAGACTGACAACAGACTAGAGGGACAACAGACAGCAGACCAAAATGAGAGGGACAACAGACAAAAGACCAGAATGAGAGGGACAACAGACAAAATACCAGAATGAGAGGGACAACAGACAAAAGACCAGAATGAGAGGGACAACAGACAAGCGACCAGATTAAGGGGGGCAACAGACAAGCGACCAGATTAAGAGGGAAAACAGACAAGAGAGCAGATTAAGAGGGACAACAGACAAAAGACCAGAATGAGAGGGACACCAGACCAGAATGAGAGTGACAACAGACAGAGGGACAACAGACAAAAGACCAGAATGAGAGGGACAACAGACTAGAGGGACAACAGACAAAAGACCAGAATGAGAGGGACACCAGACCAGAATGAGAGTGACAACAGACTAGAGGGACAACAGACAAAATACCAGAATGAGAGGGACAACAGATAAAGAGACCAAAATGATAGGGACAACAGAAAAAAGACCAGATTACGAGGGACAACAAACAAGAGAGAAGCATGAGAGGCAGGCACAGAAACTGACACGCGCACAAAGCGACCAAGATGTACAGACAGACAGACAGACAGACAGACGACCTGCCACAGTGGCAGACAGGCACAGAGAGTACGACAAAGAGGCTGACAGACGGATACGCTCACAAAGAGTCAATACAAACGGACTTGGCACTGACACGGAGACAGACGACCACACAAAGATAAAGAGGCTACTACAGAGTCAGACACGCACAGAGACAGACGACCACACAAAGATAAAGAGGCTGCTACAGAGTCAGACACACACAGAGACAGACGACCACACAAAGATAAAGAAGCTGCTACAGAGTCAGACACGCACAGAGACAGACGACCACACAAAGATAAAGAGGCTGCTACAGAGTCAGACACACACAGAGACAGACGACCACACAAAGATAAAGAGGCTGCTACAGAGTCAGACACGCACAGAGACAGACGACCACACAAAGATAAAGAGGCTACTACAGAGTCAGACACGCACAGAGACAGACGACCACACAAAGATAAAGAGGCTGCTACAGAGTCAGACACACACAGAGACAGACGACCACACAAAGATAAAGAGGCGGCTACAGAGTCAGGCACACACAGAGACAGACGACCACACAAAGATAAAGAGGCTGCTACAGAGTCAGACACACACAGAGACAGACGAACCACACAAAGATAAAGAGGCTACTACAGAGTCAGAACACCAGAGACAGACGACCACACAAAGATAAAGAGGCTGCTACAGAGTCAGACACGCACAGAGACAGACGACCACACAAAGATAAAGAGGCTGCTACAGATCAGACACACACAAGACAGACGACCACACAAAGATAAAGAGGCTGCTACAGAGTCAGACACACACAGAGACAGACGACCACACAAAGATAAAGAGCTGCTACAGAGTCAGACACGCACAGAGACAGACGACCACACAAAGATAAAGAGGCTGCTACAGAGTCAGACACACACAGAGACAGACGACCACACAAAGATAAAGAGGCTGCTACAGGTCAGACACAACAGAGACAGACGACCACACAAAGATAAAGAGGCTGCTACAGTCAGACACACACAGAGACAGACGACCACACAAAGATAAAGAGGCTGCTACAGAGTCAGACACACACAGAGACAGACGACCACACAAAGATAAAGAGGCTGCTACAGAGTCAGACACCACAGAGACAGACGACCACACAAAGATAAAAAAGGCTGCTACAGAGTCAGACACACACAGAGACAGACGACCACACAAAGATAAAGAGGCTGCTACAGAGTCAGACACGCACAGAGACAGACGACCACACAAAGATAAAGAGGCTGCTACAGAGTCAGACACACACACAGACAGACGACCACACAAAGATAAAGAGGCTGCTACAAAGTCAGACACGCACAGAGACCGACAAACAGGCCGGCTGACACAGACACACACGCACGGAGATTACAGAAATCGGAAAGGATCCTTGCTGCGAAGAACAGACCGGGAGCCGGTTTACTGAACACGAGCTGTTATAAACTATGCTAGCGGAAAGCCCTCCAACCCCCGTTAAAGTCATGTCCACGATTGGAAGTTACGATAGCCCCGCCAAATCGCGCATGGACCGCTCCCCAAATGAACTGACGGTGTGGAAACCCAAAACGCTGAAATAATCCAAGATTATCGTACACGTCCAACGGATTTTCTTCACTGCCACCATGACTCTCGTATCAAACAGCTCGAGTTTGCTCCCAGTGGGGGGGGGGGGGGGGGATATAAACTAGGACCGTGAGTAGGATGTCGGTTGCCACTGTAACCGCTTCATTGGCCGCACAACAAAACAAATAACTTTGCGCTGATAGAGTTTATAAGCATTGCTTAGGATGGCGTAAATGGTTTTGTCACCGCTTTATTAAACCGGCTTCAGGCGAGTCATAGCCAGCAAGCAGCGGCAGTGGAAAACTCACGAGCTCACAGCACAGTCACAAGTTAAGCTCAACAAGCTCACACCACAGTCAAGTTAAACTCAACAAGTTCACACTACAGTCACAAGTTAAACTACAGCCACAGAAGATTCAAACAACCCACACACAGTCGCATGTACCTGCAGTCTTAGAAACTCCAACATTCACAAGTCCCTGCCGCCTTTGAAATCTCAACAAGACCACACACATTCACAAACACCTACAGCCTGAGAAATGTCAACAAGATCACAAATTCATAAGTACCCGCATGCTCAGAAATCTCAACAAGATCACACACATTCACAAACATCTACAGCCTTAGACATATCAACAAGATCACAAATTCATAAGTACCCGCATGCTTAGAAATCTCAACAAGATCACACACATTCACAAACACCTACAGCCTTAGAAATGTTAACAAGATCATAAATTCATAAGTACCCGCATGCTTAGAAATCTCAACAAGATCACACACATTCATAAGTACCCGCATGCTTAGAAATCTCAGCAAGACCACACACATTCATAAGTACCAGCAGGCTTACAAAATCAACAACACACACATGTTCACAAACACCCAGAGTCATAGAAAACCTATTACAATTACAGGCATTCACAAACACATACAGCCCTAGAAAACCAAAAGGACTACACACATTCATAAACACCTACAGCCTTATGGAACCCAACAAGACCACGCATACAAACTGTCCTGCATGTGTTACAACTCCGTCACTGCCTCCACCCCTCAATACCTCGCTGACCTTTTACAAATCTACACGCCATCCCGTACTTTACGGTCTACCACAGACACACGTAAACTGAAGATCCCTCTGTTCAAAAAGAAATACTCAGGCCAGAGATCTTTCTCCTATCAGGGTCCCGTAACCTGGAATAATCTGCCTTTCTCCATCCGCCACACACAAACATACTCCTCATTTAAGTCACAGTTGAAAACCCACTTGTTTTCCCAAACCTTCCAATAGAACCCAGTTTTTGATGCTCTTTGTATTTGATTTCCAATCATGAGATGTTTCCATGGTCCATGTATAGCTGCATTGCATGTCTAGGTTGCACCGATTGTTCCGGGATGTATGCATGTTTGCCTGCGCTTTGCTGTTGACGTTGGATCGTCTGGTGTATGCATGTTTCATGTATTGATTTTGATTTCCATTCTTGTTTTGAATTGTGAAGTGCTTTGAGCCAGTCAAGTTGGATTAGGCGCTATATAAGAATTACGTATTATTATATAATTATATTCACAAACACCTGCATGTTTAACTCATTGGCGCTTTGTCGGTGCTGTGACACCTGCGGAAGTCATCATCGCTTGTACACAGTGTCCCTAATACGTCAGCCCGGCATCTGGCGAAATTACGCCCCGCAGCATCACTGTTTGCGTAGGATGCCGCACACGGGCCCAAGGAACAACATGACAAACTGCCATCAATTTCCGACACAGAGTTGCTTCTCCTAACAGTGCAAATGAGGCATATTCTAATCTTATCTCTACATAGCATTATAATTATCATGTCACATCATGACAAATTACTAGTGAGGTCTTTGTGTCGATAATATCATCAAAAGTGTTTTCCAGCTTTCTAGAGAACACGGTGACGCATAACACAGCTCTACACGACACTGTCAATTTCACACCCAAAAAACCTCATGGACCTGTTTTTAAAAACAATTTTGTTGGTGTACAACCAACCAACCAACCAACAAACTTTTCATTGTTTTGCTTTGGATTGAATACTTTATTACAGTGGTGACAGAGCAAGCTAGGTGATTTCAATTCTTCTCTGTTAATTTATCAGCCGATACAGTCTAACCTTTCTAAAAACAAAAACAAATTATTGGTCCGTAACACTTCATATGGAAATCACGCGCCTCAACTTAGCCTAAATGAAACCAACAAGATCACTCTCACTGACAAACATCTGCAGCCTTAAAGAATGAAACCAACAAGATCACTCTCACTGACAAACATCTGCAGCCTTAAAGAATGAAACCAACAAGATCACTCTCACTGACAAACATCTGCGGCCTTAAAGAATGAAACCAACAAGATCACTCTCACTGACAAACATCTGCGGCCTTAAAGAATGAAACCAACAAGATCACTCTCACTGACAAACATCTGCAGCCTTAAAGAATTAAACCAACAAGATCACTCTCACTGACAAACATCTGCATCCTTAAAGAATGAAACCAACAAGATCACTCTCACTGACAAACATCTGCATCCTTAAAATATTAAGCCAACAAGATCACACACGTTGACAAATTCCCGGAGTCTTAAAGAAGCCGTCAAGGAAAAACACATTCATCAACCCTGGCCGCTAACCCGATTAAAAGCAACAAGGCGCGAGCATAAACAGGAACTTTTTGTCAGCAGCCGCGTGGCTCCACATCGAGCTATAATGTGCTGTCAGGAGGCTGGCCCTGACAAATGTCGGTCTGAGGGGACGGTAATGCCGCCGTCTCGCCCCGTCCCCGTCAACCGCTACAACAAGATGGCCTCGGCCCGCTCCGACAGCACTGATGCATCGCTGAACCCGACAGCTGAACGACATCTGAGAGTTGGCAATATTCTGCTCTGCTCCTAGTCTTCCTTTTCCTGTTGCTCTTCGCATCGGTAATTCTCTGTCTCCTACTCTACCTACACTACAGTCACCCACACGTTGGTGATTCCTTCTTCCTACAGTCACCCACACGTTGGTGTTTTCTTCCTCCTACAGTCACCCACACGTTGGTGTTTGCTTCTTCCTACTCTTCTTACAGTCACCCACGCGTTGGTGTTTCCTTCTTCCTACAGTCACCCACACGTTGGTGTTTCCTTCTTCTTACTCTTCCTACAGTCACCAACACGGTGGTGTTTCCTTCTTCCTACAGTCACCCACACGTTGGTGTTTCCTTCTTCCTACTCTTCCTACAGTCACCCACATGTTGGTGTTTCCTTCAATTCCTACAGTCACCCACACGTTGTGTTTCCTTCTTCCTACTCTTCCTACAGTCAGCCACACGTTGGTGTTTCCTTCTTCCTACTCTTCCTACAGTCACCCACACGTTGGTGTTTCCTTCTTCCTACAGTCACCACACGTTGGTGTTTCCTTCTTCCTACTGTCACCCACACGTTGGTGTTTCCTTCTTCCTACAGTCACCCACACGTTGGCGTTTCCTTCTTCCTACAGTCACCCACACGTTGGTGTTTGCTTCTTCCTACAGTCACCCACACGTTGGTGTTTCTCTTCCTCTCTTCCTACAGTCACCACACGTTGGTGTTTCCTTCTTCCTACAGTCACCCACACGTTGGTGTTTCCTTCTTCCTACTCTTCCTACAGTCACCCACACGTTGGTGTTTCCTTCTTCCTACAGTCACCCACACGTTGGTGTTTCCTTCTCACCTCCTACAGTCACCACACGTTGGTGTTTCCTTCTTCCTACAGTCACCCACACGTTGGTGTTTCCTTCTTCCTACTCTTCCTACAGTCACCCACACGTTGGTGTTTCATCTTCCTACTCTTCCTACAGTCACCCACACGTTGGTGTTTCCTTCTTCCTACTCTTCCTACAGTCACCCACACGTTGGTGTTTCCTTCTTCCTACTCTTCCTACAGTCACCCACACGTTGGTGTTTCCTTCTTCCTACTCTTCCTACAGTCATCCACACGTTGGCGTTTCCTTCTTCCTAGTCTTCCTACAGTCACCCACACGTTGGTGTTTCCTTCTTCCTACTCTTTCTACAGTCACACACACGTTGGTGTTTCCTTCTTCCTACTCTTCCTACAGTCACCCACACGTTGGTGGTTTCTTCTTCCTACTCCTACAGTCACCCACACGTTGGTGTTTGCTTCTTCCTACTCCTCCTACAGTCACCCACACGTTGGTGTTTCCTTCTTCCTACAGTCACCCACACGTTGGTGTTTCCTTCTTCCTACTCCTCCTACAGTCACCCACACGTTGGTGGTTCCTTCTTCCTACAGTCACCCACACGTTGGCGTTTGCTCCTTCCTACAGTCACCTACAGGTTGGTGTTTCCTTCTTCCTACAGACACCCACACGTTGGTGTTTCCTTCTTCCTACTCCTCCTACAGTCACCCACACGTTGGTGTTTCCTTCTTCCTACAGTCATCCACACGTTGGTGTTTCCTTCTTCCTACAGTCACCCACACGTTGGTGTTTCCTTCTTCCTACAGTCACCCACACGTTGGTGTTTCCTACAGTCACCCACACGTTGGTGTTTCCTACAGTCACCCACACGTTGGTGTTACTTCAACACTACTGTTGCCGCCGCTGGGTGACACAACCAGAAACACGACGAGACCCAAATTACTACTGGTAACAACGGTCACTGGCATGCGAGTAAAGACAAGGTCATAAACCCAGCCAAGGTCACACACTCAAAAGGATTTCAAGATCTGTAGCAGGCTTTATGTTGCCCAGTTTTCTTCTTTCTCCGCCATCCACCCACTTCCCCGTGCTAGTTCTGCCTAATCTCCGTGCAATTCAACAACAAAAAAGCAACCGTTTGAAATGTCTGGGACTTAACAGCCTAAAAAGGGATCCGCTTGGATGGCCGAACGCTGGAGTTTGGCCAGGCCGATTCCCTTCCAATTCACGGCTGTCCCTCGAGGGTGTTATTCCACGGTTTGGTTTTTTTACAATTCAGTTGTATTGCCGCCTGTGGGGAAATTCCCTTGGCAGCAATAAAACTTAGCATAACATAAAATATCAGATATATTATAGATTATTGAGCACATCAGAATTAAAAGTAAGGGAAAAGCTCACACACACACACACACACACACACACACACACACACACACACACACACACACACACACACACACACACACACACACACACACACACACACACACACACACACACACACACACACACACACACACACACACACACACACACACACACACACACACACACACACACACACACACACGTGCACTATAGCCAGGCCGGAAGCGGGAAGCGCCGGGACATGATCCCCACAGAGCACACTGACTGAGGCAGGAAAATGTAATGTAATTATACGTATATCTAAATATATGTAGGTCAATGGGCGCTTCACAGTGGCCGCTACAGCGCTATTCTCCTCTTCGGAGCAGACCCACTGCGCTCTAGTCGCATGTGACTGTGAATGAGCGACTGTGGCGTTTCCAAAACGCGCGTTTCAATATCCACCGACTTGGTGTACTGACAGCCAGATGACAGGGAGAGGCGGTTAGTTGGGGGTGCGGGACAGGAAGGAAGGAAGGACGGAGGGCGGACTGAAGGAAGGAAGGATGGCAGGAAGGAAGGACGGACGGATTGAAAGAAGGAAGGAAGGAAGGAAAGAAGGAAGGAGGGCGGACATAACGAAGGAAGGCAGGAAGGAAGGAAGGGCGGAAGAAAGAGCAGAAGGAAGGAAGGCAGGAAGGACGGAAGAAAGGAAGGCAGGAAGGAAGGAAGGACGGAAGAAAGAGCAGAAGGAAGGAAGGCAGGACGGACAGAAGAAAGGAAGGCAGGAAGGAAGGAAGGACGGAAGAAAGAGCAGAAGGAAGGAAGGAAGGCAGGACGGACAGAAGAAAGGAAGGCAGGAAGGAAGGAAGGACGGAAGAAAGAGCAGAAGGAAGGAAGGAAGGACGGACATAAGAAAGGAAGGAAGGAAGGAAGGAAGGAAGGAAGGAAGGAAGGAAGGAAGGAAGGAAGGCAGGAAGGCAGGAGGGACAGAAGAAAGGAAGGAAGAAAGGAAAGCAGGAAGGAAGGCAGGAAGGAAGGAAGGAAGGACGGTAGGAAGCAGGACGGAAGGCAGGACGTAAGGAACCGGTGTCGCCAACTAACGGTCTTCAGATACTGTGGCACGTTGGCCTCCAGAGGGTGACAGCACGTGCTGTATAAAGCACGCGCTTCTTACACCCAGACGGAACAAACATTTCGGCGAAAACGGCGAAATGAGACGTCGGCATTGCAGCGAGAAGCCCGACATGAGAATGACTGCCACGGCTCCCAGAATCGGACGAGCCCCACCACCAAAGTCTACAAGCAAGAAAGTCAAGCGTAACCTGCTAACATCAGTATGATCACTGGGAGACAACGGCTGACCCCCATTATTAGATTTGCAAAGGATGAACTGCCGAAGTTTCGGTTTAAGTGCATACAAAAGTGATAAAGAGCAAGTCCAACAGAACCACTCTCCTTCGTTCGCACTGGACTCAATCAAGCATCGCACCAGTCTTGATTTGATCAATCAAGCATCGCACCAATCTTGATTTGATCAGTCAAGCATCGCACCAGTCTTGATTTGATCAATCAAGCATCGCACCAGTCTTGCTTTGATCTCGAGTGTTGCTTTGATCACCCAAGCATCGCACGAGTCTTGCTTTGATCAATCAAGCATCGCTCCAGTCTTGCTTTAATCAACAAAGCATCGCACGATTCTTGCTTTGATCAATGAAGCATCTCACCAGTCTTTATTTGATAATAATAATAATAATGTGCATTTATCATGCGCTCATCAACACCCTGAGTCATATGATACTAAAAAATGATATTCTTTACACATGTAGAGCACAGTCCTACCAAAACAATTTACATAAAGTATTACCCCACACACACACACAACACACCACACACACACACACACACACACAACACACACACACACACACACACACACACACACACACACACACACACACACACACACACACACACACACACACACACCACACACACACACACACACACACACACACACACACACACACACACACACACACACACACACCACACACACCACAACACACACACAACACACACACACACACACACACACAATGACTGTAGAAGAAACTGGGTACTGATATTAGTTAGGATGGAAATACTGTGAGAAGAGGATGGTTTTCAGTTTGGCTTTAAAAGATGACAGGTTTGATCTGTCAAGCAGTCATTTTATTGCCTTCTAATCAACAAACTAGAACCTGGCTTAAGCTCACAATTCTGATTTCAATTGCACACAGACTTTTGTTCACAACATTACACAGCACCCAGCTTACTGCCCCGTGCCACGAGACGGTTCACTGGGCCACACGCGCACTTTCTCCTGGCATGCCGTGATAGGCACCAGTCCAGTGGTCTGTGCCTGGCTTGCCGTGATAGGCACCACCAGTCCAGTGCTCTGTGCCTGGCATGCCGTGATAGGCACCAGTCCAGTGGCATGCCGTGATAGGCACCACCAGTCCAGTGGTCTGTGCCTGGCATGCCGTGATAGGCACCACCAGTCCAGTGGTTCCTACCGTGACTGCTGGCATGCCGTGATAGGCACCACCAGTCCAGTGGTCTGTGCCTGGCATGCCGTGATAGGACCACCAGTCCAGTGGTCTGTGCCTGGCATGCCGTGATAGGCACCAGTCCAGTGGTCTGTGCCTGGCATGCCGTGATAGGCACCACCAGTCCAGTGGTCTGTGCCTGGCATGCCGTGATAGGCACCAGTCCAGTGGTCTGTGCCTTGGCTTGCAACCTTGGAAATCATCTTAAGAGACAGCTGTTTTGCCAGACATTAAAATCATCTTAAGAGACAGCTGTTTTGCCAGACATTAAAATCATCATAAGAGACAGCTGTTTTGTCAGACATTAAAATCATCAT
>JABMCL010001594.1:1325000-1362500 GCA_018857735.1 Alviniconcha marisindica
GGCAGCGCTGACCGACCGACCAGAGACCGGTCAGCGCTCCATGCGCTGACAACGCCAGCTGCTGTGCACGGGAGCGAGACGGCGGTTCACTGTTAATATTGAGAGCCCCTGAAGCGGCAGCAGTGTCAACCAGTGGACCCACGTGGCAACCGCCTAGCGTGTCCACTGCCAGCACGCCGTCCTACAATAGCCTGCCATGGCCGTGTCCTACAATAGCCTGCCATGGCCGTGTCCTACAATAGCCTGCCATGGCCGTGTCCACATCCTACAATAGCCTGCCATGGCCGTGTCCTACAATAGCCTGCCATGGCCGTGTCCACATTTCCCACAATAGCCTGCCATGGCCGTGTCCTACAACAGCCTGCCATGGCCGTGTAAATACCGCCATGCCCTGTCCTACAATAGCCTGCCATGGCCGTGTCCACATCCTACAATAGCCTGCCATGGCCGTGTCCTACAATAGCCTGCCATGGCCGTGTCCACATCCTACAATAGCCTGCCATGGCCGTGTCCTACAATAGCCTGCCATGGCCGTGTCCTACAACAGCCTGCCATGGCCGTGTAGACACCGTACAATAGGTTGTCATGGCGGAATAGACATCGTACAATAGGTTGCCATGGCTGAGTAGACATCGTACAATAGCCTGTCATGGAAGAGTAGACATCGTACAATAGGTTGCCATGGCTGAGTAGACATCGTACAATAGGTTGCCATGGCTGAGTAGACATCGTACAATAGGTTGCCATGGCTGAGTAGACATCGTACAATAGATTGCCATGGCTGAGTAGACATCGTACAATAGGTTTCCATGGCCGAGTAGACATCGTACAATAGGTTGCCATGGATGAGTAGACATCGTACAATAGGTTGCCATGGCCGAGTAGACATCGTACAATAGGTTGCCATGGCCGAGTAGACATCGTACAATAGGTTGCCATGGCTGAGTAGACATCGTACAATAGGTTGCCATGGCCGAGTAGACATCGTACAATAGGTTGCCATGGATGAGTAGACATCGTACAATAGGCTGCTATGGCGGAGTAGACATCGTACAATAGGCTGCCATGGCCGTGTCGTAGAATAGGTTGCCATGGCCGAGTCCACATCGTAGAATACGCTGGCATGGCCGAGCTGATATCGGGCAATGGGTGAGCCTCCCCGTTCGTAAAAGTGATCTGCTGCGATTCAGTGTTATCCTCTTCAGTGCCTTCAACAAGGCGGCGCTTAACACCACACACACACACACACACACACACACACACACAACACACACACACACACACACACACACACACACAGAGGGCAGGCAGACGTTCTGTTAGTTTGTAACTGGATTGTAACGTCCTGCCAAAGGCACATGGTCACCTCATGACGAGTTGTGTTCGTTGGCGAAGTACAACAATCAGGGCGACGACGGGAGTGGGGGTGGGGTGGGGGGCACCATCGGTCCACTGCAGGCTTAAAGACTGGAACGCTTGAAAGCCGCAGATTAACGCTTTCACTATGGGCGGTAAGCAATGAAACACCCCGAGAGGTCACGGGGCGGTAAGCACAAAAACACCCCAAGAGGTCACAGGGCGGTAAGCACAAAAACACCACGAGAGGTCACAGGAAACGATTAACGCTTTCACAATGGGCGGTAAGCAATGAAACACCACGAGAGGACACAGGGCGGTAAGCAATGAAACACCCCGAGAGGTCACAGGGCGGTAAGCAATGAATCACCACGAGAGGTCACAGGGCGGTAAGCAACGAAACACTCCGAGAGGTCACAGGGCGGTAAGCAATGAAACACCCCGAGAGGTCACAGGGCGGTAAGCAACGAAACACTCCGAGAGGTCACAGGGCGGTAAGCAATGAAACACCACGAGAGGTCACAGGGCGGTAAGCAATGAAACACCCCGAGAGGTCACAGGGCGGTAAGCAATGAAACACCCCGAGAGGTCACAGGGCGGTAAGCAATGAAACACCCCGAGAGGACACAGGGCGGTAAGCAATGAAACACCACGAGAGGACACAGGGCGGTAAGTACAAAAACACTCCCAGAGGTCACAGGGCGGTAAGTACAAAAACACTCCCAGAGGTCACAGGGCGGTAAGTACAAAAACACCTCGAGAGGTCACAGGGCGGTAAGCACAGAAACACTCCCAGAGGTCACAGGGCTGTAAGTACAAAAACACTCCCAGAGGTCACAGAGCACGAAAACGGCGTTCTAAGGCCTTCCGGCAACTTCCGGTCCAATCTGGGACACGACACTAGGTCAGCATGCGGCCATCGCTGCGTGAATGGGGGCGGGGTGGGGGGGCTGTCCATTCCAAAGTGGACCGTGGTCAGACTGGCTGTTCAGGCCGGAGACCAGTCCATCAGTGATCAAAGTCCAGTAGATGTGCCTAGTGGCTGAGCAGAAACGAGAAACGAGTGGCAGAAACATCAGGTCGCGGTGACACTGTTCTGAGGCATGTTTGGACTGGAGGGGTCGGGAGGGGACGGGACGGGACAGGGAGGGGGGAGGGTGTGGTGGGAGGGGGGGGGGAGGGCGCGGGAGAGCATAGGCGGGTGTAAGCTGGTCGGGTTGACATCAGACATTTTTACTGCTAACATTACAGTTATATTTCATAACATTATTTGCATGATACATGCAAGCTTGCCCGGTGACCGTCAATAAATGCTTTAAAGCTCTGATTTCAGTTGCTTTTCGTGTTTTGTTGTTGTTGTTTTGTTTTTTGTTGCTTTTTTAATTTTGTGTGATTAGCGCGAAGCACACTGGCTCGTTTTCAGTATGGGCGTTATATTTGTGTATGTGTGTGACTGGTAATGAGTAAATGAACCCGAACTCGAAAAATTTACTGTACAAGGATTGTAGCTTGGGTTCAGTCAAAACGTGTCTAACAACTAGTCATTTCTAAGCTACTGATGAACAATAAAAACAATTAGCACGCATCATTCACATGGAGCATGAATGAATAAGGTTTTTGAATGAAGCATAACAAATATCCTCACAAAACGTGCGTGTTCACAGAGCCAGATGCACATATTATTATGCATACAGTGCATATGTCACTCAGTTAAACATGTATTTTAAACATATAACCAGCAAATAATGCAGTAGAATATCGGAAACTAGGTTTTAAATGACCAGTTACAGCAACGGCAATGCCAGTCATTCAAAAACTGCCCCGTCTCTCTCTCTCTCTCTCTCTCTCTCTCTCTTCTCTCTCTCTCTCTCTCTCTCTCTCTCTCTCTCTCTCTCTCTCTCTCTCTCAGTTTTCTGTCATAATCCTGCCTATGTAACTGCCTCAAGATGTACACAAAGTTTTCGCTTAAAGGAGCTGAGCGAGTGACAGGATCTGACCGTCAGAGGTAGCTTGTTCCATAGTAAGGCACCTGAGAAGGCTATACTTGAAGGCTATACGAAGGCACCAGAGAAAACTATACTTCAAAAAGGCTATACGAAGGCACCTGAGAAAACTATACTTCAAGAAGGCTATACGTATGCACCAGTGAAGGCTATACTTGTATATGGCAAAACTTGGCAAACTAAGCTGATAGTTCCTAGAGTTGGAATAGCCTGAAGGAGGGCGTGTGTACAGATTAGATATTATGTCCTTGGGGCTCAGTACTGAGGACCTTGTACAAGACCTTTGTTGTATTCCAGTTATTTCTGTAGGATCATTATCATAAAAAATCTATTTTTTCCCCCCTGCTCAGTAGTAAGATTTGTATCTGGAAATATTAACTTTACAACTCTTCTGAGCAAAGAATATGGTGGATAATATGAACAACAGGGTTAATGTGGACACTAAAGAACAGTTTCCTGGTGTCGATGTCTACAATGTACATTAGTTTGAGCAGAAGTAAGACTCGTTTCAAGACTGTTTTGCATACATTATCAGTATGCGAGTCCCATCGAAGTTGACTGTTGTACCTAAAAGACGGCGCTCCAACACTTGCTCAATTTTCGCCCCGCACAGAACGAGATGGAGCGTCAAGGGTGACAGTTGGTTTCTCTGTGTGGCAGCTATTGTCATAGACCTGGTCTTGATCGGACTGATGACCATATGGTTTCTGTCACACCAGTGGGGCACCTGATCTAAGCTGTCTTGCATATTGCTTTTTGCAGAATATCTTTTCCAGATGTGTGCAGTGTTGTGGCATCTGCCAATATGTTACAATCAACATATATTGTTCACGTGTAATGGAAGGTCACTAATAATAATAAAACATTTTTTTTAAAGGCCTAACCAGAACAGATGCCAAGACAGAGCCTTGAGGCACACCAGACTTTACCGAATTTCAGAGAAGTAAGAGCCATGGAGTAAGACACACATTACATTCTGTTATCAACATGATTCAACAAATGATAGAGAACACGAGTTATCAAGATACAGGGTGAGCTTCCTCAATATAATATTATTATCAACGAGGTCAAAAGTCTCCTTTAGGTGTAGAAATACCACGCTGGACGCCTCAGATCTATTCATGGCTGTCGGCCAAGAATTTGTAAGGCGAGCCAATGCAGTGCTGCAGGAGTATTTACGTCTAACCAAAGACAGTAGCCTACGCAGCCTCCTATCCTTGGTCTAACCCAGACTGAAAAAGGTGAAGGAGTTGGCGCGTTTGCAAATAATTATTTAAACGAACGTGCGCATGCTTTTCTAGAAGATTTAACAAAACACAGAGAAGTTACACTGGTCTATCAGTTGGATTCGTTTTATCATTAGATTTTGGAAGCGGAACAACTGTGGTTCCTTGTACTTGGCGAGGATCAAATTGTTATGTCTACCCGTGTATCTGGATAAATAAAAATGAATGTAACCTACATATAATCGTCAGAGATTGTACAGATTTTCATGGACACGACGCTGATGTAAATTGCCGTTTGTGTGTGTGTATGTGTGCTGTTTTTTTTTCCGTTTTTTTTCTTCTGTCTATCCGTGTATCTGGATAAATGGGTATTAATGTAACGTATATATCATCGTCAGAGATAGTACAGATTTTCATGGATATCGTGCTGATGTAAATCGCCGTTTGTGTTTTGTTTTCTTGTTGTTTTGTGTGTGTGTGTGTGTGTGTGTGTGTGTGTGGGGTGGGTGGGGGGTGGGTGGGTGTGTGTGTTGTTGTTGTTGTTTGTTGTTTTAAATGTGTTTCTTTACTTGGTGAACCAATGATTTAATCATCTATCTTCCATGGAGTATTGCATTTCTTTTTCTTCTTCTTTTGGGAAAGTTTCCAATCAGATCATTGAATCTAAGCTCGGTGCTTTATCATAATAATAATAGGCGTACTCACTTTCTTAAATAAGCCCTACGTGCGTACATTTCATACCCAAGAAAATATAACATTAACATACACAAATTTGTCATCGAACATCGCACCCCCCCCCCCCCCCCCCCCAACTCCCCACTCTAGTCCCAGTATAGGCACACACATCTGTCAGTCGTCAGTTAACTGAGAGCGACGTTTTCTTCCAAGCGTTAAATTCGTTTCAAAAACCTAGACAGAGTGCATCCAGAAACCACTGACGCTCTCGTGACGCACTGACAGGTGTGACGTCTCAGAGGAGAGCCGGACCCAGGACCCGGGAGATTCTGGGACAGACTAACTCCCAGCAGTGCCACCGCAATATCCACTCGTGCTCAAACGGGCTCGGGCTTTCGGGTTTTCATGGAAACGCTCTCAATACTTTTTTTTTCTCTCTCTCTCTCTTCTTCCCCCCCCCCCCCCCCAACCCACCCACACACACACTGTTGAAGGCTGACACCAGTCAGTGCTGGCTGCACGGGCCTGTGAACGGTGATCTTGGATGGGGAGGTTTTGAAAAGTGTGTCATAGTTCAGGAGCTGTGTGAGAGTGCAGGTGGCCGTCCTGAGCTGTCCGTCCTAACGAGCCTTCTGGTTTCCGTGGACCTAAAGCTATACTGAACCATGCTTTGGCGTTGGTCTCAGCTTGTCCCTAATATGTCAACTGACATCCGAGGACATTAAGCAACACTACCTACCTGCCTACCTTGAAAAGTGTGTTGCATGCATCATGGGCCGCCGTTCTGTTCCAACTCGAGATTTGCAGCTGCATATATTTGTCGCAGCAAACTTTAAATCGGTGCTGCAGCGACAACTTTACTTTCGCAGCTGACAAAACCAAGGAAATGTTATTACGGCAGCAAAATTAACTTTGCAGCCAGAGAACTGTCTCCACTTTTGGCGGCAACGGGAAGTAATTAAAGCTCCAATAGAGACGACTGCAGGCGGTGTCATAAAACAGGTGTCTTTTGCAGAGGTACTTTCATCGATGCAACACTGCCGCTAGTATTTACGGCTGCAGAAACGAGAGGCAGTTTCGTCGATGCAAGAATGCCTCTAGCATTTACGCTGCAGAAACGAGAGTTAGTATTATCGAAGCAAGACCACCTCTAGTGCTGGCGGCCACAAGCGTCAACTTTGCAGCGCGACTGACAAAACTGGCCACTGCAATTCTACAACTGTGGCAGCGACTGCCAGCCATAGCTTTGACAACGCAGAACCCACGTGATTGGATGACAGTGACGGGCGAAGGACCAATCTACAGAACTGTGTGGATTCAACTGCAGTGAAATGAACTATTGATTTTATACCACAGAAAACCGAACACTTAGCTTGGGCAAAGCCTCTCCCCTTTCGAAGGGCGTGGGGGGGGGGGGGGGGGGGGGGGGGGGGGAGAGGGGGGGGGGGCGAAGAAGGGACGTTACAGACCATCATTTCTTTTCACGGACGGAACGTGAGACGTGAATGGGGTGGAGGTAACCGAGCAGACAGCCATGATATGTATCGCTAACAAGGCTGTCAAACTTTCCTATTATCATTCCATCCGGGGAATTTTGTAACTCCGCCATTTTCTATCCGACGTCATCCCATTAGCGACATTTTGTCAGAGATTACACGGGAGGGGGACGGCGTTTGCAGGCCGGAAATAATGGAAGTCACGCTGTTAATTGAGGATCACCTCCCCTTCCAGTCTCAAGACGTCTGCTGGAGAGAGAGAGAGAGAGAGAGAGAGAGAGAGAGAGAGAGAGAGAGAGAGAGGAGAGAGAGGGAGAGAGACAGACAGACAGACAGACAGACAGACAGACAGAGCTGTTAAACTCATTTGCACGCAACTTGTAGGACAGTCCACGTTTAGCCATCGGCAATTGTACAGCGCCACGTTTACATAGCGCTAAAATTCACCAAATTATTTGATTTCGTTAAACGAAGAGTAATGCATGATGCCTGTTTCAGAAACTACAACGACAGGAGCTGGTGTGCAGTCCTTTAACGTTAACTACACGCAGTGCCTACGCTACAAAAGGAACGGGGAGGGGGAGGGGGGATAACGTGAAGGGGTGGGGGCAGGATAATGAGCTGCAGAAACAATCGTTGCTGTTGCTGATACTCGAAATGTCTGCTACAATCAGAGAAAAGAATACGGTCCCTCCAGCTCCAGTTCCACAGGTTATGCATTCCTGCTTTTCTGGAGAGCTAGCGTCATCTGGTGTTGAGACGTGCCACTGACACTGGTGTTGAGACGTGCCACTGACACTGGTGTTGAGACGTGCCACTGACACTGGTGTTGAGACGTGCCACAGACACTGGTGTTGAGACGTGCCACTGACACTGGTGTTGAGACGTGCCACAGACACTGGTGTTGAGACGTGCCACTGACACTGGTGTTGAGACGTGCCACAGACACTGGTGTTGAGACGTGCCACTGACACTGGTGTTGAGACGTGCCACTGACACTGGTGTTGAGACGTGCCACTGACACTGGTGTTGAGACGTGCCACTGACACTGGTGTTGAGACGTGCCACAGACACTGGTGTTGAGACGTGCCACTGACACTGGTGTTGAGACGTGCCACAGACACTGGTGTTGAGACGTGCCACTGACACTGGTGTTGAGACGTGCCACTGACACTGGTGTTGAGACGTGCCACTGACACTGGTGTTGAGACGTGCCACTGACACTGGTGTTGGACGTGCCACTGACACTGGTGTTCGAGACGTGCCACAGACACTGGTGTTGAGACGTGCCACTGACACTGGTGTTGAGACGTGCCACGACACTGGTGTTGAGACGTGCCACAGACACTGGTGTTGAGACGTGCCACTAGACACTGGTGTTCGGACGTGCCACTGACACTGGTGTTGAGACGTGCCACTGACACTGGTGTTCGGACGTGCCACTGACACTGGTGTTGAGACGTGCCACTGACACTGGTGTTGGACGTGCCACTGACACTGGTGTTGAGACGTGCCACTGACACTGGTGTTCGGACGTGCCACTGACACAGGTGTTGGGACGTGCCACTGACACTGGTGTTCGGACGTGCCACTGACACTGGTGTTGGGACTGCCACTGACACTGTTGTTTTCGGACGTGCCTGACACTGGTGTTGGGACGTGCCACTGACACTGGTGTTCGGACGTGCCACTGACACTGGTGTTGGGACGTGCCATGACACCTCGGTGTTCGGACGTTGCCACTGACACTGGTGTTGGGACGTCCACTGACTGGTTATAGACTGCCATGACGGGTTGCGTGCCTGACAGCTGCGGTTCAAAGGCCTCTGCGGTGTTGTGACGTGCACTGCTATTACCGACTGACAGGTATGCGCTAGGTAGCGGCAAGGTCCTCGTGCGGTTATGTGCAGGTACCGACTGCAGGTATGGCAGGTATGCTGCGTACGGCGAGGATGGCAGCTACCGGCAAGATGGAAAGGTCAGTGTTCGTACGGACACGACTCAGTACCGCAACGGTAGCGCGGTACCGGACTGCGTGTTACCGCGTACTGAGACACCTTTCCACCTCGTCCGCCACTGACGTCAGTCCCTGGACGCGTCTGAGTGCCTGTACCCGACTCGGTACGTTTGTCCGGAGCGCAGTGCCTGTGACCCACTCGGGTTATAAGTCTGCTGTTGTACGGCGGGATCTGCGTGCATTGACCGCATGACTGGTTATAAGTCTGCTGTTGTACGGCGGGATCTGCGTGCATTGACCGCATGACTGGTTATAAGTCTGCTGTTGTACGGCGGGATCTGCGTGCCTTGACCGCATGACTGGTTATAAGTCTGCTGTTGTACGGCGGGATCTGCGTGCCTTGACCGCATGACTGGTTATAAGTCTGCTGTTGTACGGCGGGATCTGCGTGCCTTGACCGCATGACTGGTTATAAGTCTGCTGTTGTACGGCGGGATCTGCGTGCCTTGACCGCATGACTGGTTATAAGTCTGCTTTTGTACGGCGGGATCTGCGTGCCTTGACCGCATGACTGGTTATAAGTCTGCTGTTGTACGGCGGGATCTGCGTGCCTTGACCGCATGACTGGTTATAAGTCTGCTGTTGTACGGCGGGATCTGCGTGCCTTGACCGCATGACTGGTTATAAGTCTGCTGTTGTACGGCGGGATCTGCGTGCCTTGACCGCATGACTGGTTATAAGTCTGCTGTTGTACGGCGGGATCTGCGTGCCTTGACCGCATGACTGGTTATAAGTCTGCTGTTGTACGGCGGGATCTGCGTGCCTTGACCGCATGACTGGTTATAAGTCTGCTGTTGTACGGCGGGATCTGCGTGCCTTGACCGCATGACTGGTTATAAGTCTGCTGTTGTACGGCGGGATCTGCGTGCCTTGACCGCATGACTGGTTATAAGTCTGCTGTTGTACGGCGGGATCTGCGTGCCTTGACCGCATGACTGGTTATAAGTCTGCTGTTGTACGGCGGGATCTGCGTGCCTTGACCGCATGACTGGTTATAAGTCTGCTGTTGTACGGCGGGATCTGCGTGCCTTGACCGCATGACTGGTTATAAGTCTGCTGTTGTACGGCGGGATCTGCGTGCCTTGACCGCATGACTGGTTATAAGTCTGCTGTTGTACGGCGGGATCTGCGTGCCTTGACCGCATGACTGGTTATAAGTCTGCTGTTGTACGGCGGGATCTGCGTGCCTTGACCGCATGACTGGTTATAAGTCTGCTGTTGTACGGCGGGATCTGCGTGCCTTGACCGCATGACTGGTTATAAGTCTGCTGTTGTACGGCGGGATCTGCGTGCCTTGACCGCATGACTGGTTATAAGTCTGCTGTTGTACGGCGGGATCTGCGTGCCTTGACCGCATGACTGGTTATAAGTCTGCTGTTGTACGGCGGGATCTGCGTGCCTTGACCGCATGACTGGTTATAAGTCTGCTGTTGTACGGCGGGATCTGCGTGCCTTGACCGCATGACTGGTTATAAGTCTGCTGTTGTACGGCGGGATCTGCGTGCCTTGACCGCATGACTGGTTATAAGTCTGCTGTTGTACGGCGGGATCTGCGTGCCTTGACCGCATGACTGGTTATAAGTCTGCTGTTGTACGGCGGGATCTGCGTGCCTTGACCGCATGACTGGTTATAAGTCTGCTGTTGTACGGCGGGATCTGCGTGCCTTGACCACATGACTGGTTATAAGTCTGCTGTTGTACGGCGGGATCTGCGTGCCTTGACCACATGACTGGTTATAAGTCTGCTGTTGTACGGCGGGATCTGCGTGCCTTGACCACATGACTGGTTATAAGTCTGCTGTTGTACGGCGGGATCTGCGTGCCTTGACCACATGACTGGTTATAAGTCTGCTGTTGTACGGCGGGATCTGCGTGCCTTGACCACATGACTGGTTATAAGTCTGCTGTTGTACGGCGGGATCTGCGTGCCTTGACCACATGACTGGTTATAAGTCTGCTGTTGTACGGCGGGATCTGCGTGCCTTGACCACATGACTGGTTATAAGTCTGCTGTTGTACGGCGGGATCTGCGTGCCTTGACCACATGACTGGTTATAAGTCTGCTGTTGTACGGCGGGATCTGCGTGCCTTGACCACATGACTGGTTATAAGTCTGCTGTTGTACGGCGGGATCTGCGTGCCTTGACCACATGACTGGTTATAAGTCTGCTGTTGTACGGCGGGATCTGCGTGCCTTGACCACATGACTGGTTATAAGTCTGCTGTTGTACGGCGGGATCTGCGTGCCTTGACCACATGACTGGTTATAAGTCTGCTGTTGTACGGCGGGATCTGCGTGCCTTGACCACATGACTGGTTATAAGTCTGCTGTTGTACGGCGGGATCTGCGTGCCTTGACCACATGACTGGTTATAAGTCTGCTGTTGTACGGCGGGATCTGCGTGCCTTGACCACATGACTGGTTATAAGTCTGCTGTTGTACGGCGGGATCTGCGTGCCTTGACCACATGACTGGTTATAAGTCTGCTGTTGTACGGCGGGATCTGCGTGCCTTGACCACATGACTGGTTATAAGTCTGCTGTTGTACGGCGGGATCTGCGTGCCTTGACCACATGACTGGTTATAAGTCTGCTGTTGTACGGCGGGATCTGCGTGCCTTGACCGCATGACTGGTTATAAGTCTGCTGTTGTACGGCGGGATCTGCGTGCCTTGACCACATGACTGGTTATAAGTCTGCTGTTGTACGGCGGGATCTGCGTGCCTTGACCACATGACTGGTTATAAGTCTGCTGTTGTACGGCGGGATCTGCGTGCCTTGACCACATGACTGGTTATAAGTCTGCTGTTGTACGGCGGGATCTGCGTGCCTTGACCACATGACTGGTTATAAGTCTGCTGTTGTACGGCGGGATCTGCGTGCCTTGACCACATGACTGGTTATAAGTCTGCTGTTGTACGGCGGGATCTGCGTGCCTTGACCACATGACTGGTTATAAGTCTGCTGTTGTACGGCGGGATCTGCGTGCCTTGACCACATGACTGGTTATAAGTCTGCTGTTGTACGGCGGGATCTGCGTGCCTTGACCACATGACTGGTTATAAGTCTGCTGTTGTACGGCGGGATCTGCGTGCCTTGACCACATGACTGGTTATAAGTCTGCTGTTGTACGGCGGGATCTGCGTGCCTTGACCACATGACTGGTTATAAGTCTGCTGTTGTACGGCGGGATCTGCGTGCCTTGACCACATGACTGGTTATAAGTCTGCTGTTGTACGGCGGGATCTGCGTGCCTTGACCACATGACTGGTTATAAGTCTGCTGTTGTACGGCGGGATCTGCGTGCCTTGACCACATGACTGGTTATAAGTCTGCTGTTGTACGGCGGGATCTGCGTGCCTTGACCACATGACTGGTTATAAGTCTGCTGTTGTACGGCGGGATCTGCGTGCCTTGACCACATGACTGGTTATAAGTCTGCTGTTGTACGGCGGGATCTGCGTGCCTTGACCACATGACTGGTTATAAGTCTGCTGTTGTACGGCGGGATCTGCGTGCCTTGACCACATGACTGGTTATAAGTCTGCTGTTGTACGGCGGGATCTGCGTGCCTTGACCACATGACTGGTTATAAGTCTGCTGTTGTACGGCGGGATCTGCGTGCCTTGACCACATGACTGGTTATAAGTCTGCTGTTGTACGGCGGGATCTGCGTGCCTTGACCGCATGACTGGTTATAAGTCTGCTGTTGTACGGCGGGATCTGCGTGCCTTGACCACATGACTGGTTATAAGTCTGCTGTTGTACGGCGGGATCTGCGTGCCTTGACCACATGACTGGTTATAAGTCTGCTGTTGTACGGCGGGATCTGCGTGCCTTGACCACATGACTGGTTATAAGTCTGCTGTTGTACGGCGGGATCTGCGTGCCTTGACCACATGACTGGTTATAAGTCTGCTGTTGTACGGCGGGATCTGCGTGCCTTGACCACATGACTGGTTATAAGTCTGCTGTTGTACGGCGGGATCTGCGTGCCTTGACCACATGACTGGTTATAAGTCTGCTGTTGTACGGCGGGATCTGCGTGCCTTGACCACATGACTGGTTATAAGTCTGCTGTTGTACGGCGGGATCTGCGTGCCTTGACCACATGACTGGTTATAAGTCTGCTGTTGTACGGCGGGATCTGCGTGCCTTGACCACATGACTGGTTATAAGTCTGCTGTTGTACGGCGGGATCTGCGTGCCTTGACCACATGACTGGTTATAAGTCTGCTGTTGTACGGCGGGATCTGCGTGCCTTGACCACATGACTGGTTATAAGTCTGCTGTTGTACGGCGGGATCTGCGTGCCTTGACCACATGACTGGTTATAAGTCTGCTGTTGTACGGCGGGATCTGCGTGCCTTGACCACATGACTGGTTATAAGTCTGCTGTTGTACGGCGGGATCTGCGTGCCTTGACCACATGACTGGTTATAAGTCTGCTGTTGTACGGCGGGATCTGCGTGCCTTGACCACATGACTGGTTATAAGTCTGCTGTTGTACGGCGGGATCTGCGTGCCTTGACCACATGACTGGTTATAAGTCTGCTGTTGTACGGCGGGATCTGCGTGCCTTGACCACATGACTGGTTATAAGTCTGCTGTTGTACGGCGGGATCTGCGTGCCTTGACCACATGACTGGTTATAAGTCTGCTGTTGTACGGCGGGATCTGCGTGCCTTGACCACATGACTGGTTATAAGTCTGCTGTTGTACGGCGGGATCTGCGTGCCTTGACCACATGACTGGTTATAAGTCTGCTGTTGTACGGCGGGATCTGCGTGCCTTGACCACATGACTGGTTATAAGTCTGCTGTTGTACGGCGGGATCTGCGTGCCTTGACCACATGACTGGTTATAAGTCTGCTGTTGTACGGCGGGATCTGCGTGCCTTGACCACATGACTGGTTATAAGTCTGCTGTTGTACGGCGGGATCTGCGTGCCTTGACCACATGACTGGTTATAAGTCTGCTGTTGTACGGCGGGATCTGCGTGCCTTGACCACATGACTGGTTATAAGTCTGCTGCTGTACGGCGGGATCTGCGTGTTCTGACCACATGACTGGTTATAAGTCTGCTGCTGTACGGCGGGATCTGCGTGTTCTGACCACATGACTGGTTATAAGTCTGCTGCTGTACGGCGGGATCTGCGTGTTCTGACCACATGACTGGTTATAAGTCTGCTGCTGTACGGCGGGATCTGCGTGTTCTGACCACATGACTGGTTACAAGTCTGCTGTTGTACGGCGGGATCTGCGTGTTCTGACCACATGACTGGTTATAAGTCTGCTGTTGTAAGGCGGGATCTGCGTGCATTGACCACATGACTGGTTATAAGTCCGCTGTTGTACGGCGGGATCTGCGTGTTCTGACCACATGACTGGTTATAAGTCTGCTGTTGTACGGCGGGATCTACGTGTTCTGACCACATGACTGGTTATAAGTCTGCTGTTGTACGGCGGGATCTCCGTGTTCTGACCACATGACTGGTTATAAGTCTGCTGTTGTACGGCGGGATCTGTGTGTTCTGACCACATGACTGGTTATAAGTCTGCTGTTGTACGGCGGGATCTGCGTGTTCTGACCACATGACTGGTTATAAGTCTGCTGTTGTACGGCGGGATCTGCGTGTTCTGACCACATGACTGGTTATAAGTCTGCTGTTGTACGGCGGGATCTGCGTGTTCTGACCACATGACTGGTTATAAGTCTGCTGTTGTACGGCGGGATCTGCGTGTTCTGACCACATGACTGGTTACAAGTCTGCTGTTGTACGGCGGGATCTGCGTGTTCTGACCACACGACCGGCCTGACGTCAGGCCTCCCCTTTCCAAAGTCTGCATTGGCACGGCCAGGGATTACGATGAAGGGGAGACAAGCACTGACTAGAGCACACGGAAGGAGTGAGGACGTCCGTGATGCTTTGTGACCGGAAGGGGAAGTGCACCAATCAGCTACGTACCCTGTGGTTATTGCGATGTTTTCTAATTATAAACCAAAACTGATATCCAAGAATGCAAATCGAGTAGCGCTTGGCAAAAGCAAATACGCCAGGCATCGCCCAAGCGGCCACCCATACATCCCTAGCCGGTGAATTGTAAAACGTAAGGTATGTACTTTCAGAGGTCAAGTGTAGGATATTTATTGTCATTGCAAAAACAAAAACAACAAACTAGCAAATCAAGAAGCAAAGAATCAGAGAGTCTGTGTCATAATAAAAAGTGGGGGGGGGGGGGGGGGGGGGGGGGGGGGGGGGGGGGGTGTAAACGAAAGGAATAAGAAAAAGAACAACAACAAAGGAAGAACAAAACGGACAAGTAAATATAATAATCATTATAATAATGATAATAATAACAGAGGTCATTTCTATAGCACCGTATCTCATTGACAAGGGTGAGCACACAGCTCTTTACAAGATCATCCAAATTATATACATCAAAACTTCAAAGCAAAAAAAACATCATTTAAAATAACTTGTTGTGGTAATGTTTGCAGAGAGCAATTTTTAACGCAGTTCTGAAGGCATGGGAGGATTCAGTGTGACGGATGTCGGAAGGGAGTGATTTCCACTACTTTGGAGCAGGAGCACAGTAAGAGGAACCGCGTTGGCCAAAGGTTTTTGTTCCAACATGGGGCATATGTCGTATCCGTGTGTCTGCAGAAGAACGAAGCTGCCTGGAAGGGGTGTACACGGTGAGAAGGTCGGAGAAACAGGCGGTAGATGAGTCGCAGAAGAGGTCGTGACACGTAGTTGACAGGTTGTAGTTTATTCTGGCTTGGACCGGTAACCAGTGAAGAGCTTGCAGATGAGATTGCACATAATCACGTATGCGTGCTTTAAAAACCAGTTTAGCTGCAGAGTTCTGAACTCTCTTTCTGTAGTCTATTGGAAAGGTAAGGTGGGCAGACAGAGAGAAGAGGGCGACAATAGTCTAACTTGGAGAGAACAAAGACATAGACGACAGCTATGGTTGCTTCAACAGTCAGGTACCGACGGACAGAATTGATACATCTAATTTCCAGGTAAGCAGAACTGTAGAAATGTGAATGTGACGAGTCGTGCTACCTGAGACCATGAAACCAAGGTTGCGACAACAGGCCGTGAACGGAATGCCTGCAGTGTCAACACGAAGGGACGTGGGCGGAGCGTCAGGAAAATTGGTTCAATTTGACGTCATGAGGAGAACCTCTGTCTCGTCCCATTCCGTTTCAGTTTGTTTTGTGTCATCCACGTCTTCACGTCAGAGATGTATGTCCGCATGGTCAAGACATTGGCGTGCATCTGATCAATGAACAATACACACAAAAATAACACAGAGAAACAACGTCAATAAAAAGAAACAAGGGCCAGTATTTTAGCCACATTGCTGGAACTGTTCACGCTGCAATCAATAAACTATGATGGGAATGGAGAAAGACGAATCAGTATGGTGGCACTGGAGCATATAAACTAAAACAAGCCGGACAGTTTTCACTGTGGCCATCACACGTTTCATGGCATCACATGCTGTCCTTTCTGGTGCCCGTGTTGTCGCCCCTGAAAATCTTATTTTGTTCCGCTAGTCTCGTCCGTCCACACTGATGACCTGTCCACAAAACCCGACATCTCGCCCGTGCACTTGGTCACCGAGATCATGCGCGCGCAAGCGCGCGCACACACACACACACACACACACACACACACACCACACACACACACACACTCTCTCCTCTCTCTCTCTCTCTCTCTCTCTCTCTCTCTCTCTCTCTCTCTGTGAATGTCTCGGTTATTAGTAGTACTGTAGCAACGGCAGATATGTGAGTCGGCCTTTGTGCTAATATCTTCACCGTTGAGAAATAAAGTTCAATCAATCAATCAATCAATCTCTCTCTCTCTCTCTCTCTCTCTCTCTCTCTCTCTCTCTCTCTCTCTCTTCTCTCTCTCTCTCTCTCTCACACACACACACACACACACACACACACACACACACACACACACACACACACACACACACACACACACAAGGACGACCATAAGAACAACGGCGAGCTCCTTCTCAGATCGATATGGACGGCTCAGTAGTCATCTCAGTACACACGTACACACTGACACAAACACATTAATACATACGCACGCAAACACGCACGCCACACGCGCGCGCGCGCGGCACACACACACACACACACACACACACACACACACACACACACACACACACACACACACACACATACACACACACTCACACATACACGCGTACACACATATATACGCGCGCGCATACATACATACACACACAGAGAAGAAAATAGCTAGCAAATACTGAAAGAAGTACAAATACAAAAACCTATCAGTTACACTATATACCAATGTGGACAAAATGGACGGCCAGAAAGACCGCCAGCTCCTTCTCAGATCGATATGGACAGCACAGTCGGAGTTACCCACTCCAACCGACCTTGCCGACCACCCAACCAGCGTCCAGCACAGCCGAACAACTCACACCTCGTTCAAATGACAAGGCCGAGCCACAAGATATTTCCCTCTATCTGTAGACGTCGGTGTTTTCATTCGCTCGGTAATTCCAACTGGTTCCCCAAAACAGACCCTTGTTGCTGAACTTACCACTTCACGTGTAAACGCATGAGTTGGCAGCAGATGGAACTCACCTCCGGTGTGTCAGCCGTGATTCTGCCCTCGGGTTTCTTCCTCTCTATTTCTGCATACAGCTTCCACACGGCCTGCAACATGGCGACAACAACAAATCAGCGAAACGCCTTGTCTCGTAGGGCCCTAGCAGGCACAGAGTGCCGGACTCGCGATCAGAAGGTCGCGGGTACCAATCCCGGCACGAGCGCGGAAGAAATTTCTTCTCCAGAGTCAACTTTCTGTGCTAGCTCTTATTTCAGTATCCCTTCCGCTCCCGTGTTACCGCAGTAGCATGTGAAAGATGGCAGGGTACAGCTAATCACACATGCACCCGACGTATGTGGCTTCGAGAAACACTGTATGGTCAATGGTTGTATACCTGTCCTCTAGGATTCTGAGAAAAACTTTAAGATTGGGACCAGTTTCCTGTCATTTACACTTGTAAATATAAAACTTGGCTAATAATTAAATCCAACACATTATCTGTAAATCGTAAAGGTGCATTCTGCGTGACATCAAACAAAATAAACATTTCTGTAAATTTTTTGGAGTTAACACATTTTTCCTTTATGAAAGACTGAAGATTATTCCCAAAGGACGTGACTTCGTCCATCCACATATCAAATCAATTCCCAAAGGACGTGACTTGGTCCATCCACAGATCAAATGACCAAAGGTTTATTCTGCTTGATTGCACAGTGCACACAGTGGAAAATCTATCATTTTACGCATAAATAGAAATCGGCCTGCTGCTAGATTTCTGTGCACAAGTCGTATCTGAAACGATTATAGCTGTGTGTTGATGGTGGTTTTAACACATTTTTATTTAATAAAAATATGTCCTTCCAGTTTAGATCCCCAAATGTCTGATTCCACCTTCGAGCACCAGCAGGGAGGGCCTCAGATTTGACAGACAATAATTTCAGGTATTTGTTGCCCCTCTTAATGTACATCCACTCTTTTGGTTCTTGTACTTTGTCATTAGCTACTAATTCTACTTTGGTCTGATGTTGATATTTCTTTATAGCACCAATGACACAGACCTCTGTATCAAAACATTTGTTCTGACATTTGGGAATAGCTGTTTCATTTTTTTTCAAAAGTGAGGTACCCGCCATTATTATCCATTAAGTTGTGTACAAATACAATCCCAGCATCAAACCAGTCATTGATGTAAACAACGCTTTTGTTCATAGTGATACTGATATCGTTGTGTATGCATTTTGGCACAAAATCGTGAATATTTTCTGGCAAACATTTGTATACTGCTTTGCAAATTCTCCACCAAGCAGTTTCAGCTTGTGCAAGTCGGGGAACAGTTTAAACACTGTATCACTATCACACAGACCACAACCTTCAGACATCAGTCTCCTCAGCCAACCAATCTTCATACATGACAGGACTGTAAAACCACCATCCATCCCTAGTCCTCCATCCTCATACGACTGACAGACTATCTTCCTGCCAATCTTACTCTGCTTTCCACCCCACAGGAACTGGAATAATAATGCATCAAGTTCATGATGGAGGGCATCGGGGGGTCAGGAAGATTAACAAACAGTATATTAATCTTGACAATGGCATGGTTTTAACCTCAGTACAGGAAGGTTAACAAATGCCAAGGTTTTAATCACAGTCATATTTCACAGAGGAGTAATCAGACGTTTACTTCATGTGTTCGAAATCCTCTTAATTTCTGTTAGCTTTCCTTCATAACTGATTGAAGTGTTTTATTTGATGTCCGTTGAGAATTTCATATCGAGGACATTGAAAACGCCATGGTCCAAGCATCTGAAACTTTGTTCCTACTATCAGTCCGTACTACCTGGGTCTTTCCATCATTTACTTTCAATCTATAAATAAGGGCATATTTTAAAGTATGTATACTTTCATAAAATGATCTCCTCTACCAGCCATACAGAGTGTAGTGTATGCTTTCATAAAATGATTCTCCTCTACCAGCCATACAGTGTGTAGTGTATGCTTTCATAAAATGATTCTCCTCTACCACCCATACAGTGTGTAGTGTATGCTTTCATAAAATGATCTCCTTTACCAGCCATACAGTGTGTAGTGTATGCTTTCATAAAATGATCTCCTCTACCACCCATACAGTGTGTAGTGTATGCTTTCATAAAATGATTCTCCTCTACCAGCCATACAGTGTGTAGTGTATGCTTTCATAAAATGATCTCCTCTACCACCCATACAGTGTGTAGTGTATGCTTTCATAAAATGATTCTCCTCTACCAGCCATACAGTGTGTAGTGTCATCTGCAAATTGTGACAGAAGGGCCTCTTTGTTGTTTATGTTCATAAAACCCACACATTTTGTCTTTGGGGCACTCTACTTGGTTTAAACAAGAATTTATTGCAGACAAAATAAAGATACAGCGAAAACTTCACAGGCTCACCAACAAGCTTCTGCCTTACACGCCGTGAGCTCATTAATGTTGACATACTGTTAAAAAGAAACACAAATGTATGGCGGACGAACAATTCGAAATAAATTCTAGTTTTATAAAACTAATCAACAAGACATAACAAACAATCAGGAGGAAACAACGAAACGAAAAACAACAACAACAATAAAATCACCAGGAAACAGCCAAAAACTCTTGGTAAAGACAATGTCAGGTAGACAGATTGGCTGCGGGCTTAAATAAAGCTGGGGGCTCTCTTATCATTCCCGTGTTGTTGCTGTTTTATTTTTGTTGTCGGTGTTTTGTCTTTGTTGTTGTTGTTGTTCTGGGGTGTACGTGTGTTTTTTGTTTTGTTTGTTTGTTTGTTTTTGGGGGGTGTCTGTTTGTTTTGGGGGGTGCTTGTTTGTTTATTTTGTTTTATTTAATTGTTTGCTTGTTGTTGTTGTTGTTTAGTTTTTGTGTGTGTGTGTTGTTGTTGTTTTTGTTGTTGTTGTTGCTGCTGTTGTTGTTGTTGTTTTTGGGGGGGTATTTTGTTGTTGTTGCTTTTTAAAGCGGTCAGATCACCAACAAAACCTCAGCAGTTTTTACCTTATAAACTCTCTCTCTCTCTCTCTCTCTCTCTCTCTCTCTCCCTCTCTCTCTCTCTCTCCTCTCTCTCTCCCCACCCCCCCCCCAATCTCCATCCCCTCTCTCCCTCCTCTCTCTCTTGCTCTCTATCTCTCTCTCCCCCTGTATCTCCCCCCCCCCCTCTCTCTCTCCCCCCCCCCCCTCTCCCCTCCTCTCTCCCTCTCTCTCTCCCCTCTCTCTCTCTCTCTCTCTCTCTCTCTCTCTCTCTCCTCTCTCTCTCTCTCTCCCCCTCTCTCTCTCTTGCTCTCTCTCTCTCTATCTCTCTCTCCCCTGTATCTCCCTCTCTCTCTCTCTCTCTCTCCCCCCCCCCCAATCTCCATCCCTCTCTCCTCTCTCTCTCCCCCTTCTCTCTTTCTCTTTCTCCCCCCTCTCTCTCTCTTGCTCTCTCTCTCTCTATCTCTCTCCCTCCCCCTGTATCTCCCCCCCCCCTCTCTCTCTCACCCATCAGTCCCAGTCAGGACTGAAAGTAAAGACCCGCTGTAAGAACATATTTTTCAGCTTAAAATGACGCACAGTGAAACTGAATCTAACAACACAGGGGGCGGTGGGGTGGGGGTGGGGGGAAGGAGCTAAATTGACCGTGTGTGTGTGTGTGTGTGTGTGTGTGTGTGTGTGTGTGTGTGTGTGTGTGTGTGTGTGTGTGTGTGTGTGTAAAATATATATATAAAATCATAACCGAATGAAAGCGAGAGAAAGCAATTTGAAACAAGGATGACTGCGAGCGCTCTACATCAAGATCCAAACACAAAAGGTTAAAAAGAACGCTTATCTAATCTGATAAAACACAACATGCTGGGGGGGGGGGGGGGGGGGGGGGGGGAGAGGGGGAGAGAGGGAGAGAGGAGAGAGAGAGAAGAGAGAAGAAGAGAAGAGAGAGAGAGAACGAACGAACGAGCGAACGATTTTGTTTTTTTATTTTTTATTTTTTATTAACGAGGGTAATGCAATAAATAAAACCGAAAAATAAATAAATTATAAACTAAAAAAAATCGTACCCGGAGAGAGAGAGAGAGAGGGAGAGAGAAGAGAGAGAGAGAGAGAGAGAGAGAGAGAGAGAGAGAGAGAGAGAGAGAGAGAGGGAGAGAGAGACAGAGACAGAGACAGAGACAGAGACAGAGAGAGACAGACAGACAGATAGAGAGGGTGCGGTAGTCAATTTGTTGTTATAATTATATCTAGTCACTGGCATAAAGGTTAGCAAGAACAAATTGTAAAATTAACCCATTGCCTCTAGTTAAGACTATAGTTGTATCCTTTGTAATAAAAATCTGAGTTGTATTTATCTATCTTTACTTCTGGCCATCAGTCTATCTATCCATCCATTTCTCTTTATCTCTCTATTTATACTCACACTGGACACTAAAACAGCACAGCAAAAAAGCAAAAACAAAAAACAACACACATCCAAAAACAGGCAAGTATCCTGCACTTCAGTTTTCACCGTTTAACTCTTGTTCAAGTGTTGCTTTGAACATTGAAAAAGGGGCTTACCCCGAAAATTGGCATATTGTGTTTTGTCATAATTATTAAATAGGCGTTCTCAATCGAACGTAAGAGGATGTTTGCTTAATGTACTTGTCTATGCATGCAACTGTTCACTACTCATTATGTAAGGGTGTACTCATAATTTGTGATTTTTTTCTTTTAAACGAATCCTTTCGTGAAAGGCTCTGTTTAGAAACTATGCTTTACCGCGCAACGCAGTGAAATGAAATGATAAAACAACAACAACAACAACAACATCATCATCATAAATGACACACAAAGCTTTAAATGCTGCAAGTACACCACTTCGGTGGATAGCCAAAAACGCGCTATAAAAAGCTAATCACTCATGTAGAATCACATGCGAGCGCAGTGAGTCTGCTCAAGAATAGCGCTGTATAAAAGAGATGAACAACAACAACAATACAAGAACAGAAAGCTTTTAAAGTGTCGCAACTTTGTTGTGTTGTTTGGTTTGGGGGAAGTCGGCATCAGGCCACGTAATCTGTCTTGTGGGGAAAAAATCAGGAGGAAAAGAGTTCACTGCGGGCGTTCTGAAAACAAAATAAAAAATTGAAAAAACGCACACACACACACACACACACACACACACACACACACACACACACACACACACACACACCATATATCGTGGCGGACTAGCTGGTGAGTGTAGTAACCGGAATGTTACAGAACACAGACGGAATGACGGTGTAGAGACATGAAACACCATGTTGCCGGTCACTGCACGGCACAGACCGAAGTTTCACTGGCTAGTTTTGTTTGTTGTTTGGTCGCTCACTCCACAGTCACTCCGTTCTGGCCAGCAGCTAGTTGGCAGTCCCCGTAGCGTAGTGCTCCAACCGACCCTGTCTGCACAGGCTGAAACGGCTCAGCGATTTGGTTTCAATATGTCCGCTCCAAAGACAGCTTGACAGATTCCAAACGGATGAACTGCATCCGCCAGCCCCCCACTTGGACTAAAGTGAAGGAAATGTGGGAGGTTACGAGGGACGGTAACCCTCGAGAAACGGCAAGGCTAAAAACGTCGACCTTCCCCTTGTTTTTACCCGTCAGTTTGGCTGTATCGTAAGTAAACATGGTCCTTAACGTCCACAGAAACCATCAGGCTTATTAGGGACGGCTGGGGGGAGGGGGGGGGAGATTACACACCTATCGCTACACTGTCACCACCAAAATGACTCCTGCATTAAGATGGGCAGCGATGAGAGCCACATTAACGTTTCATTAATTGTGAGGGACAAAGTCACAAGACAGTGTCCACAGACTACAACCTTTGAAGAGAAAGGAGAACCGAAGCGGATTCGAACCGAGGTCCCTCGGCTTACCAGCCTAACGCTTTACCTCTAGGCCAACCGGCTCACCCACTGTACCGTTTGTCAGCTAGAACATTTAAAACAGAAGGGTTCGACCGCATGAGGTTCAAACGGTCCGCCTCAACTCGCGGCCACAACGACCCGTGAATCAGCAGCTTAGCAGCTTTGTTGTAAGAGCGTACCATAGGCCCATCCGCACTGCTGCACGTGCGTTGTCAGGGCCGGACACATACACAAGGATCACTGTGACCTACACACAATTCCCTGGCGGATTGACGGGCCTGACTGGGGCAGCGAGAATCTCGCAGTCTATTGTCCCGACAGTTTCACTGACCCAGAACTGTCAGTGTGGCCCCGCTGTCGTTGACAACAGCGCACAGTCCCCGCTCGTCTCCGTTCTCCTCATGTCTCCAGCAAAACCAGTGAGGGCCTCACAGTGCCTGTCGAGTCTTCTGTCAGCAGCCACTGTCTCACAAACAGGCTACTTTGGCGATAATCCTGCTGTTTTTCACTACAGCTGCGAGGTCTGTAACCGTGAAGGACAGAGATGTGACGGTGGACAATGCACCGGCAGGAAGTGCCAGCCGTTTCCCTGTTGTGCTCGCCACGCCCTCCATCCCCGCTCCAGGCCTCGGGTCTTGGCTGGGATGCAGCATCACAGCTATGGGTGCTCGCCACGCCCTCCATCCCCGCTTCAGGCCTCGGGTCTTGGCTGGGATGCAGCATCACAGCTATGGGTTTGGATCCAGGAAATGTCAGTTTATTTCAAACCTTACAAGTACTCACGGGGTTAGAAACGGTATTTCCGCCGTGTTCAGCAACTACCTTTTCGCTTCAAAGAACACCGGACACACACAGCCCCCAAACAGATACCTTCCAGACATCGTGACACACATTCATGCATCCTGTCGTCACAAAACCATCGTGACACACATTCATGCACCCTGTCGTCACAAAACCATCGTGACACACATTCAAGCACACTGTCGTCACAAAACCATCGTGACACACATTCACGCACACAGTCGTCATAAAACCATCGTGACACACATTCATGCACACAATCGTTACAAAACCATCGTGACACACATTCATGCACACAGTCGTCATAACACCATCGTGACACACATTCATGCACACAGTCGTAATAAAACCATTGTAGTCGAAATGAAATCAATGTCCAAACAGACGAAAGCCTCATGTGTGTGTACAGTCAGCTGACAGTCGACCCACCCGGACGTCATCTTTGCAACACCGTGCAAGCAGATCTTTAGAGCATCAAAACATCTAGGCGTCCTTTCATTGTAGCAGCAGAAACGTTAACATTTTCCACAAAGCTATAGTCACACCTTCAGTCGCCTACGACTAGAGTGCCATGAGTCTGCACGGAAATGAATAGCGTCATGTAGTTGCCACTATGAAGCGCTTTGGGCTCATTTTGAGATAAAGCGCTCAACAGGTGTTGACAGAAGAAGAAGAAGGCAACCGTAAACAAACAGGAACTGACTGCAGCAACCACAAATGGATAGAACTCTATTACGGCAACAAGACGGTGGAAATGTGTTATACTGACAGCAACCACAAGCAGACAAAAGTTGCTCACACCGACTGAAATTGGATTCAAATTCATGACGGCAAGGACACAAGGGCAGAGGTCACGACGCTTCCCGTGCTGATGGCCTATGAAATATGAACAGACACCGAAAATGTGTTACTGTACTGTGCACTGATGGGTGGAGGGAGGGAGGGAGGGTTGGCTGTTAACAGTGTGGCAGTAAATTAGACACATTTGCCATTTGGTGACGTTTTAGAGTGGTGTAAAGGAATTGTGAGTGTGTGATTCGCTCTGAGGTGACCCTGTACGGTTGACAAGACATTCAAACTCAAGAACTAACTGTCACTTTGGGGCAACAAAAATGTGTAACAGCCAACGTTCAGGAATCAAGAATACTTATTTGTCCTCTGTAAACATAGGAAATTGGACTTACGGTCATGAGCGAAACAAACAATGAATTTGAATTTTGATAGTGAATTTACTACCAATCGCGCGCGCGCGCGCGCGCACACACACACACACACACACACACACACACACACACACACACACACACACACACACACACTGTAAAAGCGACTGGCCACACCAGGCAAAAGAAGCACACTGTCAGTGAAGAACCCTTCCCAGGCGTATGCTAACACAACACGACCAGCGTTAAGCAACGCCTGGTACAGCGCAGTTCTTTGTGTGTGGTCCTGCCCAGTTTCCTTCCTTACACTTGTTTATCACACTCTCTGTACTACCTTCCTTTTTACTTCGCTACTCTAGGGAGGACAACTGCCCATAAAGTACTGAAGCACCAGTTCGTTGCTGACAGGCGACCGGCTTTACAACAGTCACTCACGACCTCCACGACAGCAGGTGGGTTGGTTAATCAGGGGGTGTTGTTTTTCCCATAAACTGCGCCTTCGGTAGTCCGCAGCCCAAAGCGAGCAGGCAGAGCTCACGGCCCATGCCCTGCGGTTACTCGTCGTTACACCGTCACTAGGACCATCCTCACCCACACCAGATAGGTCCGTCGTCAAGGAAGGACGAGACAGCGTCTTCGTCCATGAAAGACGAGACAGCGTCATTGCCAAAGAAAGACGAGACAGCATCACTGCCAATGAAGAACGAGACAGCGTCACTGCCAATGAAGGACGAGACAGCGTCACTGCCAATGAAAGACGAGACAGCGTCACTGCCAATGAAGGACGAGACAGCGTCACTGCCAATGAAAGACGAGACAGCGTCTCTGCCAATGAAAGAAGAGAGCGTCACTGCCAATGAAAGAAGAGAGCGTCACTGCCAATGAAAGACGAGTCAGCGTCACTGCCAATGAAAGACGAGACAGCGTCACTGCCAATGAAAGACGAGACAGCGTCACTGCCAATGAAAGAAGAGAGCGTCACTGCCAATGAAAGACGAGACAGCGTCACTGCCAATGAACGACGAGACAGCGTCACTGCCAATGAAAGAAGAGAGCGTCACTGCCAATGAAAGACGAGTCAGCGTCACTGCCAATGAAAGACGAGTCAGCGTCACTGCCAATGAAAGACGAGACAGCATCACTGCCAATGAAAGAAGAGAGCGTCACTGCCAATGAAAGACGAGACAGCGTCACTGCCAATGAATGACGAGACAGCGTCACTGCCAATGAAAGACGAGACAGCGTCACCGCCAATGAACGACGAGACAGCGTCACTGCCAATGAAAGAAGAGAGCGTCACTGTCAATGAAGGAAGAGACAGTGCCACAGTAAATGAAGGACGAGACAGGTGGTATGTGGTATGTGCAGCCTGCTGCCATATGGCGCTGTATTTGCCATTATGTATTTTATATAACGTTATAATATTTTTATTATTTCGTTAATCTGCTCTCGGTAATTTAGACTGAATGGCCGACGGTACCAGCTTGGCCTGGCGTCATAGGCTTCTTCAACATTGGCAGTATACTGAAGGGAGTAACTCTTCTAAAACATTGTGTAAGTAAACACGGTGCTTAACGTCAACAGAAACCGTAAGCCTCATTAGGGACGGGATAAAACAACTGTGTTTGATTTTTGTGTATGATGTATGGTTTCATATTAGAGTTGGGATGGACTCCGTGAACTGACTTGAGAAAGGGTTTACAGTAATTATAAGTCTTGCATTGTGCATTTGCTTGTGACAGAGTTCGGCGCTTGTGAGGCGACCCAGTGCGGTTGACAGGACGTTAAAATCCAGTTATTTACTCACCTCTGTTCATAAGCTCGCCTGAGGGTCCCCATGTGACATGCATGATGTTACTGCTTTTGAATTCAGCTGCACATTGGGACATGCATGATGTTACTGCTTTTGAATTCAGCTGCACATTGGGACATGCATGATGTTACTGCTTTTGAATTCAGCTGCACATTGGGACATGCATGATGTTACTGCTTTTGAATTCAGCTGCACATTGGGACATGCATGATGTTACTGCTTTTGAATTCAGCTGCACATTGGGACATGCATGATGTTACTGCTTTTGAATTCAGCTGCACATTGGGACAACTGTAGAACTCTGTTGGACTTGTCGATCCTGCTCGGGGTAAGTGAACCCCACGTGACCAGTGACAAACGCAGAACTCTGTTGGACTTGTCGATCCTGCTTGGGGTAAGTGAACCCCACGTGACCTGTGTCGCTCTGCTTCCCCACGCTGTCACTGCTGGGAGCAGTCAAAGTGGCCGTGATGGAACTCCTAGCGCAACGCACAATCACTTAACTGCCGAGTAGCCACGAGGCCATCGTTTCTTCCTCCCCCCTCCACCTTTCCAACTGTCTCCCCCCTCCACCTTTCCAACTGCCGACCCCCTCCACCTTTCCAACTGCCGACCCCCTCCACATTTCCACCTGCCGACCCCCTCCACCTTTCCAACTGCCGACCCCCAAACCGCAAACAGCCTGAGAGCGAGATAACGACGTTATGAACCTACACAGCAGTCGTACATTTAGTGTCCGCCGAGTTTGAGCACCTCCCGTGATTGGTCGCCAGACTGGACACAATTAATGGCCGCTGTTTGCCGCTTTCTGCAGACAGACAGCACGTGCAGCCGGGGGGGTGGGGGGGGGGGGGGGAGGGAGGCATGGGGGCAGGAGTGAGAAGGGGGAGGGTGGTGCAAGGCGTTAAAACAGTGGACTGATGGCAGGTTGGCGGGGAGGGGGGGGGGGACAAGCTGCAGGTTGGAGAAGGGGCGGGAAGAAGGTGAGAAGGGGGTGGGATGTCGAGCGTTACAGCCGTGGAGACTGAGGGGGCGGGGTGAGCCGGTTTGGCCGGGCGGTAAGGCGTTAGGCTGGTAAGCGGAAGGACCTCGGTTCGAATCTGCTTCGGCTCTCCTTTCTCTTCTCAAGTTGTGGTCTGTGGACAATGTCTTGTGACTTTGTCCCTCACAATTATGAAACATTAAAATGGCTCTCATCGCTGCCCACCTTAATGCAGGAGTCATTCTGGTGGTAACAGTGCAGCGATAGGTATTGTCTCCCTCTCCCCCACCTCCATACACCTTCCCCCCTTCTCCCCGTCCCTAATAAGCCTCACGGTTTCTGTGGACGTTGAGCACCGTGTTTACTTAGGGGGCGTGAAGAGGGTGAAAGGGGGTGGGTGTGAAGGGTTACAGCGGTGGACTCTCCGTGACACGTTGCAGGTTGCAGTAGTGTTGGGAAGGGGGTGGAACAGCGTACCCAGACGTTGAAGCAGTGGACTCGGGGGAGGGGCTGCGAGTCCAAGAGGGGGAGGGAAGAGGGTGGGAAGGGCCAGGGGGAGAGGGGGTTAAAACAGTGGATTGTGGGTGACAAGGGGGGGGGGGGCGATGTGTTAAAACAGTGGATTGAGGGTGACAAGAGGGGAGGGATGTTAAAACAGTGGATTGAGGGTGACAAGGGGGGGGGGGGCCGAAGTGTTAAAACAGTGGATTGAGGGGTGACAAGGGGGGGTGGGGGGGGATGCCGAGGTGTTAAAACAGTGGATTGAGGGGGAGGTGCCGAAGTGTTAAAACAGTGGATTGACAGAGGGGGAGGTGCCGAAGTGTTAAAACAGTGGATTGAGGGTGACAAGAGGGGGAGGTGCCGAGGTGTTAAAACAGTGGATTGAGGGTGACAAGGGGGGGAGGTGCCGAGGTTTTAAAACAGTGGATTGAGGGTGACAAGGGGGAGGTGCCGAAGTGTTAAACAGTGGATTGAGGGTGACAAGAGGGGGAGGTGCCGAGGTTTTAAAACAGTGGATTGAGGGTGACAAGGGGGAGGTGCCGAAGTGTTAAACAGTGGATTGAGGGTGACAAGAGGGGGAGGTGCCGAGGTATTAAAACAGTGGATTGAGGGTGACAAGGGGGAGGTGCCGAAGTGTTAAACAGTGGATTGAGGGTGACAAGAGGGGGAGGTGCCGAGGTTGTTAAAACAGTGGATTGAGGGTGACAAGGGGGGGTGCCGAAGTGTTAAACAGTGGATTGAGGGTGACAAGGGGGAGTGGTGCCGAGGTGTTAAAACAGTGGATTGAGGGTGACAAGGGGTGGGGTGGGGTGGGGGGGATGCCGAGGTGTTAAAACAGTGGATTGAGGGTGACAACGGGGGGGGGGGGGGGGAGCGATGCCGAAGTGTTAAAACAGTGGATTGAGGGTGACAAGAGGGGGAGGTGCCGAAGTGTTAAAACAGTGGATTGAGGGTGACAAGAGGGGGAGGTGCCGAGGTGTTAAAACAGTGGATTGAGGGTGACAAGGGGGGAGGGGTGCCGAGGTGTTAAAACAGTGGATTGAGGGTGACAAGGGGGAGGTGCCGAAGTGTTAAACAGTGGATTGAGGGTGACAAGAGGGGGAGGTGCCGAGATGTTAAAACAGTGGATTGAGGGTGACACGGGGGGCAGGGGGGCCGAGGTGTTAAAACAGTGGATTGAGGGTGACAAGCTGCAGGTCGCACCGACACGCTTCGTTCTCTTCCCTTCGACGTATTTCGCACGCGCAAACATTGGTAAACATGCACATTAGGTGAAGGCATGCCTGGCAGGCCCTGATTCTGGATGTGATTCGCCATGTTATACTTCTGTAACACCCAAGCGATCTCGACGAGGTCATTATCCGTAGAAAAATGCTAATATATCGACATCTTCGATGAGATATTCTTCTTGGCGTTTACTGCATCGAGTAACTGTTGCATCGTCTGCAGCGTCTGCCATTTTGAACTTGTCCGAAAGGCGAGTGGACGCTGTGAAGTCAGGTAGCCTACGCTGTGCAAATGAATGTAAGTAACAAGACAAATAAATCAAGTGAAAATGTAAGATGTCAAGCAAACTCGCTCTCATAATAATTAGCAAACATTAAAAGGTACTAATACATTATGCCTGCATCGCCCGGCTTGTGTGACCTTTCTTCCCTCCAGAATGAAAGAGTTTGGCTGACGGACATCCAGTACCAATTTGACGAAGTAAACGGAAGATGTTGATACCACCTCGTGCGAGCGTTCCAGTAGTGAAACGCGAACAGTTAAAACATACAGTCTTCATGATTGATGATTTAAAAAAAAAAAAAAAAAAAAAAGAGAGAGAAGCCGGATTCAGACGTAAAGCCGCAACAACAGCAAAAACCAAACAGCAAGAAAACCCAACTTTCCAAGCATAAAAACTCTAAAAGCAGTCATAGTCTCGGGTCTACGACCTTTAGTCCAGCGAAATCGCTAGCCTAAATATCGGCTGTTTAGGCCCGAGGTTCGGCCCGGGCTTTGGTGTAGACCCGGTCCACGGTTACCATTTTGGGGCCATTGTCAATAGCCTTGAGATTTAATGCCGGCCTACCGCTTTAGGCCCTATTCATAGGTACGGCCCCTGGAGCATAATTGCGTGTGTGTGTGTGTGTGTGTGTGTGTGGTGTGTGTGTGTGTGTGTGTGTGTGTGTGTGTGTGCGTTCGTTGTGCGTGCGTGCGTGCGTTTGTGTGTGTGTGTGTGTGCGTGTGTTTGTGTGTCTGTACAGGCAGTTAGGGACCTTGACCAAGAAGTATACTTGGTGTTCAGGTAGTCGGGGGTTATGACCAAGGAGTGTACTTGATGTACAAGCAGTCAGGGGTTATGACGAAGGAGTGTAGTTGATGTACAAGCCGTCAAGGGTTATGACCAAGGAATGTACTTGAAGTGCAAGCAATCAGGGGCTTTGGCCAAGAAGTATACTTGGTGTTCAGGTAGTCAGAGGCTTTGGCCAAGGAGTGTGCTTGATGTACAAGCAGTCAGGGGCTTTGGCCAAGAAGTGTACTTGATGTACAGGCAGTCAGGGGCTTTGGCCAAGAAGTGTACATGATGTACAGGCAGTCAGGGGCTTTGGCCAAGAAGTGTACTTGATGTACAGGCAGTCAGAGGCTTTGGCCAAGGAGTGTACTTGATGTACAGGCAGTCAGAGGCTTTGGCCAAGTAGTGTATTTGATGTACAGGCAGTCAGGGGCTTTGGCCAAGGAGTGTACGGTGTGGGGTCCGGGGTCACACAAAGCCCGAAATCCGGCTGTAAAGCTGTCCAAGATTGCTGTCCGCAGTCTGGTCGCCTTGCCACGGAATAACAAAACCCCAACCAAACAGTTACTGTCAAAATGCCGGTTGTTGCAAAATGAATTTAGCTAAATATGCTTGTGAGCGTTTACTATAAGCTTAGCATCTTTACTGCTCATGTAGTGATTACGTTTGTCCATATTAACATGATGTGAATAAACTTTACGTACAGTCCCAAATCCCGGACATACTGGCAAACAAAAAAAAACATGCAAGATCAACAAAACACACACACACACACACACACACACACACACACACTCTTTGTTGAGGAGAAGGGAAGGTTTGAAGAAATAAACAATCCTATCAAAGACAGGAAGGAGGGGAAAAGCGCATAAAAAAACCTCCTTGTCGTATACTGGTCGTGTTTTAAATCCTACAGAGTGAAACAGAAAGAGTAAAGAGCAAACAACATTTTTTGTAATTTGTGACTTGGTTCTGTTTCTACGTCTGATTTTTCAGTTGATAAGCCCACGTGCTATTTCCAGGTACTGACGTCACGTGTACGGGGATCTGCTGGGTGTGGTGAACTTACGGCCCTCACAGGTCACGGTTCACAGTGGAGAGCGGGGATGGTTCAGTGGTTAGAGCGCCGGTGGTGATCGAAAGATCTCGGCTTGGAGTTCCAGCAGGAATGGCGGGAGACTTTTCTTCTCCATGGTCAACTGTCTGTGCTGACTTATGTCGGCATCGGTGTTACCGCAGTACCACGTAAAAGAGCCCGGTCATTCTGCCGAACGTGCAGGTGGCGGGTTACAAATAAAGACGCAGGTACCCAACGTGTGTGGCTTTGCATGAAGTAGCACTGTGAATTGGTGCATGGTTGTATAGTGTACACGGAACGTGCGCTGAGATGGCAGAAGCTTCACCTGGCACCAGCCATGTAACAACCAAATAGCGCTGTAAGTACACCACTTCGGTGGATATTCAAAAACGTGCAGTAAAAAGGCTACAGTCATCCATTCACAGTCACGTGTGAAAAGAGTGCAGGGAGCGGACTTTAGCGCTATGTAAATACTAAAAGCGATCGACAACAAGAACGGTGTAAAGTCAGCGTCACCTCACGTCACGGTCTGTTGATGACAAACCACTGCAACTGCGCATGACGCACCAAACACTTGCACAGCCGTACTTCTGACAGTGTCCACTCCACCCATCCTTCTTTGTAAAACAGTGTCCACTCCATCCATCTTTCTTTGTAAAACAGTGTCCACTCCACCCATCCTTCTTTGTAAAACAGTGTCCACTGCACCCATCTTTCTTTGTAAAACAGTGTCCACTGCATCCATCTTTCTTTGTAAAACAGTGTCCACTCCATTTCAACACATCTCTTCTTTGTAAAACAGTGTCCACTGCACCCATCTTTCTTTGTAAAACAGTGTCCACTCCACCCATCTTTCTTTGTAAAACAGTGTCCACTCCATCCATCTTTCTTTGTAAAACAGTGTCCACTCCATCCATCTTTCTTTGTAAAACAGTGTCAATTTCACACACCTTTCTTTGTAAAACTGTGTCCGCTCCACCTACCTTTCTTTGTAAAACAGAGTCATTCCACCCACCTTTCTTTGTAGAACTGTCAATTCTACCCAATTTTCTTTGTTAAACAGTGTCCACTCCACCCGCCTTTCTTTGGAAAACTGTCAATTCTACACAACCTTTCTTTGGAAAACTGTCAATTCTACACAACCTTTCTTTGGAAAACTGTCAATTCTACACAACCTTTCTTTGTAAAACTATCAATTCTACACAACCTTTCTTTGGAAAACTTCAATTCTACACAACCTTTCTTTGGAAAACTGTCTATTCTACACACCTTTCTTTGGAAAATGGTCTATTCACCCCCCCCCCCCTGACCATCCCCCCCCCCTCCCCCCCCCCCCCCCCCCCCCCCCGCCTCTTTTTTTTTAACAGTGAAAACCCACCCACCTTCTTTGCAAAAACACTGTCACCTGCTCACCAGCCTTTCTTTGTAACAGTATCAAGAGCACCCGTAGGGACTGGGTAGGGTGGATGGGGAAGAAGCAACCCGCGTGTACTTACAGCAAGCTGGAACTTCAGTCCCCAAAACCCGCATCACATATTGCTGGTCAAAATCGGCTTCACAGATGTTTTTTAAATCAACCGTTTCTCGGCAGCAATTGGCGTTAACGGAGCAGCTGCAGAGTTGCAGCCTATAACCTAAAGCTGTTCCCGCGACTAGCCCCTGCTTTTGCCTTTTGCTTTTCTCTTCAGGTGGACGAGCAAGTTGCTAACTTGAATCCTGCGTGGCAGTGTGGACGCCGCTGTGTACGGCGGAAACGTGAGGGAACTTTCGGATAGCGCCGTCAGCAACAGTCCTGTTTCCCATGGAAAAGATGGGAACTTTCGGATAGCGCCGTCAGCAATAGTCCTGTTTCCCATGGAAAAGATGGGAACTTTCGGATAGCGCCGTCAGGCAAATAGTCCTGTTTCCCATGGAAAAGATGGGAACTTTCGGATAGCGCCGTCAGCAATAGTCCTGTTTCCCATGGAAAAGATGGGAACTTTCGGATAGCGCCGTCAGCAACAGTCCTGTTTCCCATGGAAAAGATGGGAACTTTCGGATAGCGCCGTCAGCAACAGTCCTGTTTCCCATGGAAAAGATGGGAAAGCTCTTTTTCCTAGCTCGGGCCGTGAACAAGGTCAGTTTGTGTGCTCTGTTACTTCCCTTCCAATTTTTTGTCAGTCCGGCCTTTAAACATTTGTCGCTGGAAAAACGGTTGTCGGGATTCCTTTGCGCGCGCGTGTGTGTGTGTGAAAGTGTGAGTGTGTGTGTGTTTGTGCGTGCGTGCGAGCGTGCGTGCGTGCGTGCGTGCGTGCGTGCGTGTGTGTGTGTGTGTGTGTGTGTGTGTTTGTGTGGTGCGTGCGTGCGTGCGTGCGTGCGTGCGTGCGTGCGTGTGTATGTGTGTGTGCGTGCGTGCGTGCGTGTGTGTGTGTGTGTGTGTGTGTGTGTGTGTGTGTGCGCGCGCGCCTTCAGTATTCTTCTTCTTGTATTGCGAGTAGCCACAATGTTTATTTTGGTTTCCAGACCACCGACTGTTCGCCCTTGTCTAACAGAAACGTGGACCAAGGAATGGTTGCTGAACGACGTTAGTGCCGGATGCGCACAGGGAGGCAAGGAAGGGAGGAGACCCACCGACAGGTCTCGGCAACTGATGACCGCAAAACCTCTCGCCTCAACGGCCAGGTGGCTGCACGGCGCTGTCCGCTGCTGCTGCACTACCAGCACAGCGCGCCAACCACAGAGCCACGGCACCAAACACTTCACTGAAAACCTAATTGGCGACGTGTCGGCGGCTTTACTTTTGGGACTTGCTGTTCCGTTTTCAACCCGTGAAGAAGCCAAAGAAGGGAATGAAGAGAAAAAGAGGAGAAGGAATTGATGGAGTGGCATTACTGACTGTATCAACAGTTGGCTTTCCAGTCTTCTTCTTCTTCTCCTTCTTCTTCTTCTTCATTTAAAGTCTTTTCACGTAAGTGATATTAGACTAATCTTACAATTACCATGCCAACAACATGTATCAGCAATTTGCACCAGCAGAGATTTATTTAAAAAAAAAAAACAACAACAAAAACACAACTTATTTGCAGTTAACAAACAACCATGGCTTTCGAGTCACGAGCCCACAAGAGTTCATTCAGTACGGACTACGAGTCATGGCCCACAAGAGTTCATTCAGTACGGACTACGAGTCACGGGCCCACAAGAGTTCATTCAGTACGGACTACGAGTCATGGCCCACAAACGCTTCTTCAGCTTATGATGGGCCCATCAGAATACACATATGGACAGAGATGGGCCGGCCACAGTACCATTACGTACGGACTACGAGTGATTCAGTATGGACTATGAGTGATTCAGTACGAACTACGACTGATGGGCCCACTAGAGTACACCCAGATATGGACTACGAGTGATTCAGTATGGACTACGAATGATGGGCCCACCAGAGTACATTCAGACATGGACTACGAGTGATTCAGTATGGACTACGAGTGATGGGCCCACAAGAGTACATTCAGATATGGATACGAGTGATTCAGTATGGACTACGAGTGAGTATGGACTACGAGTGATGGGCCGATGGGTCCAGATCGGAGTGTACTCTGACTGGTCCGTCACTCGTTGTCCATATCTGCTGCCGGCACAGCATCGCTGCTTTGGCCTGCCGCCATTCAGAGGGCTCTTTACGTCCCTGTCTTCCTTTCACTCTCTTCACTTACCAACTGTCTCGCGCTCTCGGAGCTTTAAACGAAGAGCTGCTCTCTTCCAAAGCGAAACCTAAAATCTTTCGGGGAACGTTCCTTCAGTTATCTGGACCTCGCTTCCGGACATCTCAAGAATGTCTCAACATAGTCTCAATTCAAATCGCATATCAGAACCTTCCTGTTGCCCAAGCTTTCCAATAACATCTAGACCTCTTTCTAATAACAGCTGACCTGTCTGTCTACGGCCCGTGGAGTTGGAAGGGGGTAAGTGAATGGGGGGGGGGGGGGGGGATGAGAGCACGACAGTCAGGTAAGAGAACTGTGACGAGAGCGTGGGTGGGTGGGGCGGGAGGTGGGGGGGTGATGAGAATAGGAACAGAGAGACAGAGGGAGTTTCTGAGTGATGTGGTAATTATGACTATTACCCGTAAGTTGTCGGTTTTTGCACGTGGAGGTAGTTAATATTTGAATTTTGCACAGCGCGCCGAGCTCTTTTTATATTAGGGGTTATTGCTTTACAAATACTTCATTATTATTATTATTGTTGCGGTCATTTCTACAGTGCCGTCTGACCTACAACGCTGGGCACACCGTGATGTACAAGATCAAGGACAGTATGTAAAGCCATCCTTTTTACGTTGTTGTTGCTGCTGCTGCTTCACTGGCTGTGGAGGAACAGTCAACAGTCGCGATCAGATTGGTCCACGAAGCGCAGCTTCTGAAGAGAAAAGAGAACCGAAGCGGAAACAAACAGACGTCGGCATGGCTTAATCTCCAAGCACTGATTTACGACATCCTTAAATTCCTCTTTGGAGGAAGGTGCTGGAAAGCGAGGTTTGGAGTGTGATGTTGGCTGTGACACCTTACAATATATATGGTGAACACATTAAAACAAAGGTGACTATCAGAGAGAAGATAAAACACACAACTGGGCTCATTTCAAGGCGCTGCGACGTGTCCGTCGTGGCCAGGCTGGACACACCCAGACAGGTCACTTCCTTCTCCTGTCGCTCGCTTCACTGTAAAAGAACTGTCGGTCCCTTCGCCGCCTGGACAAAGGGGACCTCGTCCTGTACTGCAGATTACGTACAATAGTCTTGTAAGCAATCAAAAGCGTTCAGACCCATCCTTTTTGTGTGTTGATGGCCGTGTATATTACGATAGTTTGCAAAGTGGACGTTGTCACGTGTGTAAGCACACTCGTCCGCTGCATAACTCGCCCTTTCTTTCTGCGGCAAGTGTCAGTCAGTGGTCGCCGACAAACGAACCCAGTCACCGCTACAAGCGGAGCGTGACGGGCAAGGGCGCGTGACATGCACGCATAGCAGAGCACCGAGAGACACGCACGACTGCACGCGTGCACCGCAAGGACCCGTCAGAAAGTGAGCGAGTAAGAAGGTGCGAGAGAAACTCCACACAAGGCGAGTGTGCCGAAGATCTGCCCTGACAATGACGGTGAGGATAAATAAGTCAAGAGGTGACAAGAACGACAAGATGCGAACTATCACAATGCACTGAATTCTGTGCAGTTATGCTTCGTTTCTCTGCTAAACCGCACTAAGTTTATCTTTGGTCTGCTGGATACAAAATTAATCAGCGGTTGACCTTTGTTTCGTTGGATAAATCAGCGGCTGATCTCAGTGTTGTTGTTCAGTCTGCAGCGGTTGCACCATTATGTGTTTGGAGGGCCTAGGTCCCCTCTCAGCTCGTAAAACACCAATTTACTTACTTACTTACTTTACTTACTTACTTACTTACTCTGGTCGCACCAGCCAGTGATGGATGAGGGCGCAGGGCTGCCAGAGACTAGCGCTATATAAAAGCGATCACTCACTCAATCACCTCTTGTGGGCGGGTTTGGCCTAACGGTAAGGCGTTAGGTTGGTAAGCAGAGGGACCTCGGTTCGAATCCGCTTC